>OZ035882.1:6041356-6517530 GCA_964034835.1 Muscina levida
GTACTCAAAACACTTAATATGCTCCAGTACCCAAGGATTACCAATTAAGAAAATTTGCAAAGTGCTGTCTCCTTTAATAATGCATTTAAATTAATTGCTTTCAATTCAGTTTCAACAAAACAAAAAAATGACTGGAAACAGCTTTGGTGTCATTTTCAGTCACTTAAAACTTTCACTTTTAATACCTCCAGGCCATTTCAATTCTGCGCTATATGTAAAACGTGGTGCAGCTATTTCAGGAAGCTAATTATAACAAAACTACTCCAGTGCTCAGTGCCGTGTAAGGGGGAAACATTACGTATATTACACAGTACAACATAACGCATGTTATTTAATGTCCTTAACATATAGAAGAACATTAAAATACGAATTTTAAAAAAACGTATGAATTCAGTGTACTTAAAAAAAAGATACGTGTGCAAATATATGGGAGGCAGTTTGGTAATTTGTATGGGAGGTACCAGAAGGGATGTTTCATACATGTCTTCGGACAATTTTGTTCTAGAAGATGAACGCACCTATTTTTGTCGACCCCATCCATTAAAAAATGTTACTCTATTCTTTAGGTTTTTTCTACATATTTTTTGTGACATATCAGGTCAATGTAGCTCGCACGTGGCCAAATGGATGATTTTTGTAATTTTTTCAGTGGTCATTCTTTGCGTTTACTGCTCTGTTTAGTCAAATAAAACTCACAAAAAATAACACGAGTATATGAAACCAGTTCGTGGAACAAAGGGATTATGCTGCAGGCATAAGATGTGGGATTGCATGACGCAGATCATTAGCTACATTTAAGCTTGTCATCTATACCGTTATTACCCTTGTTATGATGGTTATATTTGAGTCAAACTAAAGTTAACCTATATGAATTCACGTTGTACAAGTAAAAACCAATTTGTTATAACCCTAATGTAGCAACTTCACATACAATACAGTACATTACATTTTTTACGAATGTTGTATGAGCTTACTTCCTTTGTGTTTGTTTCCCACACAAAAAGTACGATAGTGGTTTTAATACATATTAGAGATTCATTAAATGTTTTTGTTGCTTACCAACTAGAATACTTGAAAATTTGTTATTTTGGCCAACATTAGTCGTGTCACTTACGTATATGACAAACGGTTTTACTAACACAGCCGTACAACTGACAGTAATGCAGGCGATCGTGGTTGCAATTTCCCTTACAGCCATTTATATTTTATTGGGTGGCGGTCATTTCATTGTGCACTGACGCCAGAGTTGAGAGTACGTACTTTTCCCCGAACTACTATTCAAAATTTTTATTATACACTAGGTGGGCTTGTATGAATCTTAAAACGTAATGCAAGTAAACGGAATGAATGCGTCAAGCTGCTTCTATAACGCATTAGTGGAATATTAAGGGAATATCGCTTTTCACAAACATTTTTTACTCGAAGCTTAGAGTATGTCTACATCGGTTTTGCGATTTCAAAAAGTTTTTTATAATTGAAATACCCTATTGGAAAAAATTATTTTTTAGGAAAAATTATTCAGAGTCCCTTTAAAACTCTGAATTGCTGTACAGTGTGACGCATGAATTTAAAAATATTGAACAAGCTTTTTTTACCCATAAATGTGTCGAAGACATACCTGATTTAACAACATTTATTTTTATCAAGATGGAGCAACTGCACATATAGACAGACCGGTTATGGCGGAGCTCCAACGAAAAATCCCATACAAATTAATGTCAAAGAAACTGCACTTTCCGCTGGCCTACAAGAGGTTATGTCAAGCAAGAGGTGTATTAAACGAAACCAGTGAATTTGACTCTTTATTTAAATGAATGATTTTCTAATCCGGTGTCGCTTAGGCGTGGATGAGCAGGGAGATCATTAGCGGTCAATCATATTCAAAACCAATTAGTTATATAAAATAAAATTAAATTTTCTATATAATAAAAAAATAATGAAATACTTTGATTAAAAAAATTAAAATTTCCTATTTTGTAAAATTTGTGTGCCACCCTGTATTTTGATCAGAAATTAGAAAATAGTAAACAATTAATATATGCATCAAATGAAAGAGATGTGCGAGAGCTTTTTACATTTAAATGAGTTAAAACTCTTCTAGAATAATACATACTCAAAGAGGTATAAAGTTGAATGATAATTCTGAATTTCAAGTTGTTGAGAGGCAGTACCCAGACAAATGCCCATAAGTTCTAACGTGACTAATCGCAGAACTGTTTGCAAAGGCTAAGAGATCGCTGAATAAATACTACTTACTTACTTAATTTCCCTTTACGCACCATGAATGAGGTATGGGAAAGCTCTTCGTGTTGTTGTGAATTAACACGCCTTTTTTTTTTAGATTCACAACTAACGGCACCTACTTGTTTATCGACAAATGCGAACGTCACTGTTTGAAACGCTTTTACTAGACATGCTGATTGACTCGACACTTATACTGCGAAGTTGCTGACGACAACATCGAGGGGGCGGCAATTAAAGAAAAATATTTTTTTATTTTTTAGATGACTGGGGCAGCCAGGAGTTGAACCTGGGATCTCCCGCATGGTAGTCGAGTGTTCTAACCATCATGGCACGGCCGGTCCCTGAATAAATAAATGGAAAAAATTATGTCGGGGCCTGAATATCATAGTCATCAGCGAAATACTCGTATAAAATAACACGTCACGTCAAATGATTACAACTATACTTAGTAAATGTACGCACTTCACTTTTTTGTAATCAATTTCCTGATTTCGACAGGAAACAAACATTGTAGCTATAGTCACAAAGAATTTAGCTTAAAAGCATATGAGAGCATGGCTTTTTCTTATTATATTTTCCACAAAAAGTAAATCGGCTGAAAAACAACAATATACGGCTTTTAACACTGGACTGTGATAAAAGGGTGATAATAGTTCCGACTGAACAATTAACATGTTTTTTCCCTTTAACAGCATGTACGGCAAAGCAAATAAACGTAATAAATGGGGGAAATTTAACAGAAAAAACCAAAATGGCGTTTGCTGTCAATGAATTCCATGTTGTAATTTAATAGCAATTAAGCCATCAAAGTTATCAAGAAAGAAAATAAAAAGGGAAGTGAAGTCGATATATGAGAAATCATTAGTAGTAGGTGGGGATATTTATTTGCAATAAGTAGAAAATCCTCTGTATTCATATGACAATTTTTAATTGTTCTTATCTCATAAACTAAGCGTCCAATCGCTGGGAAGGTCTTAATTTGTGATCACAAGAAATAATTTGAATAATCACTAGTATTTGGTGGGGATATTTCTGTAGAATGAGTGGAAAGTCCTCGGTAATCATAAAACCTTTTTAAGCTACGATTACCTCTTTAACTAATTTGCCAATGGTTGGAAAATTAAGCATGCGTTCATCTCCTTAACTAAGAATCCGACCGCCAAAATTTACATAATGTGTCATGACTATTCACTAATGGTAGATGGGTACATCCTTTGGAAAATCCTCGGCATTCATTTGGCTATTTATTGCGACTATTTGTCAATTTAAGCGCCCAATTGCAAATAGGTGTTTAATTTGTGAAGAAAATATTTAACAAATTACTTATAGTAGGTGAGTATTGTCCTTTGAACTGGGTGTTAAATCCTCGTTATTCATATGACATCTCGTAAAATCAGCGTTCAATAGAAAACCTGGAAACCTTGCTACAACCATCTACTTTTTTTTCTAAGAGTTGAGTCAATCGGCATGTCTCGTAAAATCTTGTCAAACAACTGATATTCGGATATATTGTAAAACTGCATATACCGTTGCATATACTCCTCAATCATTCTTTTAATAATAACAGCTTATTTTCAATCAGCATGCAACTTTTAAATAGATACAATGGCGCACGTAATTTCATGTGCCACTAAGTGCTAACCTTATTTATCTTATGAGTAGGCTAACATTGTTTCATTACAAAACATACTTGCAGGTGACAACTGGGAGTTCTCCACTTTTCTTTTTAAGAGCAATGCCTAAATTATTAACATTTATGAATGTGTATGATGAAAATGTAAGTATGGTTCATTTGTCAAAATTGTTTTGCTTTAAACTTTGAATTCGTATATGATGATTCTGCTTAATTGGTTTAGACGTTTCAGCATCACTCAGATGATGCAACCATACATCTTGCAAATAGCAAATACAGAAACTAGCATATAATGACTTCCCAATGTGCACAAATGCGGACGCGGATCCGAAACTGATCAGTATCGGATCCGACAAAACGGAATCCGCGCAGTCGGATCCGAAACTGATCAGTTCCTGATCCGACAAAACGGAATCCGCGCGGTCGGATCCGAAACTGATCAGTTCCTGATCCGACAAAACGGAATCCGTGCGGTTGGATCCGAAACTGATCAGATCCGGATCCGACAAAACGGAATCCGCGCGGTCGGATCCGAAACTGATCAGATCCGGATCCGACAAAACGGAATCCGCGCAGTCGGATCCGATACTGATCAGTTCCTGATCCGACAAAACGGAATCCGTGAAATCATAATTATAGTAAAAATTCTCAAACTTGGTTGAAAATGCATTCATATTATTTTTTTTATTGTAGGAAGTGTTTTCCTATTTTAATTTTAAAAATCTTGGTTATGTTATGTCATGTTTTTTTGTGAAATTTTTTTAATTGTGTCAATTTTGAACACTTTTTCATTACATGATTTCCGTTTTTGTGCGTCATGCGGATCAGTATCGGATCCGATCCTGATCCGATTCTACGGACATTTTATCCGAATCGGATTCCGGATCGGATTGGATCCGGATCCGATTTCGTTTGAAATTCCTTTTTTTAATCGGATCCGTTTTTCATCCGCATTTGAGTCCGATCCGGATCCGATTTAAAAAAGGAATTTCAAACGAAATCGGATCCGGATCCAATCCGATCCGGAATCCGATTCGGATAAAATGTCCGTAGAATCGGATCAGGATCGGATCCGATACTGATCCGCATGGCACACTGGGTTCATGTTAACTTCTTGGTTTTTCTTTTTGAAACAATGCCAAATTACACAGACCACATTTGCATACAGGAATGTATGCAATCATATTGCTGGATTTGCAATTAAGCTATTGTTTAATGGATACGAAATGATAGAGCTTTGATCATTTTAAAACATCAATCTTATGTTAGAATATTATTGTTTTGGTACTCATATGATGATTTCCATTTCAATCCCGTAAGCTGCATTAGCTTACTACAAACAGTAATATATTAAAAAGCATTTACCACTGACCTCATATGGAAAGAGATAAAATCGATTTTGGCTTAGTAAAGAGCTAAAAGCAATGAAAATGCAGAAATATTTAAAATTATTCCATTTTAAAGATAAACTCAGACTATTTTTTATCCTGAAAATAGTGGTGCGTATCATATTGTTTATCACTCAATGACAACCTTAAATGTCCAATGTCGAGGCTTAAAGTGTTTGAATACGAAACATACGTAAATGCATAAAATCACATATGAAAACTGAGAACAGCACTTTACACTTTTTAGTTTCTCTTGTTTAAATGACAAAGCTGAAAATAGTGTAAATGTTCACCTGCATGGATGCGTCTGTCCTCCTTCTGCGAGTCATTTTTAAAAATTGGTTTGCAAAAACATTTGTTTCCGTACATGATGTGTCTGCATAATTGGGGAGATGCTTCAGCATCACCAACATGATGCAATATACGAGCATACAATTACGATACTAGCATATGACGATTTCATGCTAACTCTTTTGTTATTCTTTTTTGTACAAAGGCAAATGACAGACCACATTTGCATACAGGCATAAAGAATGTACAATCTCTTGACATAACATACATAGACTTGCAAAACAATAATATATATCATACAAGTTTATGATAATTTCAAATTATGAATGTTATTATGTTTGCTAACAAGTTTAGGATAATTTTAAATTATGAATGTTACTATATTTGCTAACTTTGCAATAATATTTTATAACATTAACCTTAACTCCAGTATCGCAATTAAGTTGAATAAAATAAATTATAAAGGATGAATTCTGCATGAATTCTGTGTATGACATTTTTCCAGTTCCCAATGTGACCGTCGATTTCATACAAAAGGGTAGAAATATATCGAACTATGCATTTTACTCGCTTACTTTAGTCGCAATTGCTATTATTATATATAATTTGTATATATAACAATTATAAATAACGAGCAACAAAAAGCCCTTTTCTGAGCTACAATTTGTACCAATATATCAAAGCCTTTTGATAAAATCAAATTATGGCTAAAAAACAAAACAATAATTTAGGTTGTCAGCGTTACTTTTTTATTATTTCCTGAAAAAAACAACTGAAGGCAAAAAACAGCCTTCGACAGCATTAAAAAAAAAACAATTGCGTGCACGATAAAAGCACTGACTGTTTTATTGTTCGCATCCCCCAGGATATTTAAGTGATGTTTTACTCCGACTGTGCTAATGTATCAACAACTTTTGTACTATGATTTCCTGGAATAAGCTCTTATATGTATTAAAAAAAGTCATAAATTACTTTAATTTATCATCAAGTTTGTGCTTTTTGTAAACTCAAACAAAGTTCTTTAGAATTATTTGTAAATAATGTTTGTGCTTTAATTTTAAAGCAAATAGAACTTTGGTTTAAGTTTATTATGTTGTTATATCGAAAATAATATAAAGAAATGCATGCAATGAAAAATACATCTAAATTCATTTAATTAATTTTAACAGAAATTCATTTTTCGTTTATATGACATTTAAGCGGTTATTATACGCATTCTGCGGTATTGTTTGTAATCGAAGTTACACTCTAGTTAATGCATTTTTATTTAATTTCGCCAATAAATCAATAACCAATAAATTAATTTGCTTCATGTGACGTTGACCAGTTAAACAATTACAACTAAATAAATAATTGTATGCTAATATTGCCAGCACTCACAAAATTGTAATTTATACCAAATATTTCATTTATCACAAAAAGGATTTTGTATCATGAACATGTGGTGATTGTTGCTTCTATTTTGTATTTTTAATCAACTTCATGCCAACATTGTCTACGAATCGTGAGCGATTTTTATAGTCGTATGACACATGTTTATTTGTAATTGAATATCACACACTGGAAACCAGTAAAATGTATCATTGGAATTGTTTGCTATTGTTGTTAGTGGCATAACAGAAAACGGTTAATAATGTTTGATTTTATTTAGTACACAGAATAGAACTAGTGGAAGATAGAACAGCCTATATTAATTAATATTAAAACTTCTTCAATATTTATATTTTTAATATTTATTTGGAAATTTTCCAGTTGACTGGCAATATCGTATAAAATCAATTAAAATTCGCAATGTAATACAAATCAGAACTAAATACATTTTACATTTTAAATATTTATTTCCCATATATACCAATAATATATGATCTAATAGGTTTAGAACCGACAACCAATTAAATCGTGACAACATTTTCATTAGTAGTATTTAATTGCTATAGAATCCCATTTCTCAAAAGTAATCCTTCATGTATTTAATGCTTTAAATTGAATCATTTTCTATAACTGCACAGCTTAATCACTCAATTTATTTGTAAGCATTTCTCTGAACGTCACCTAAGTGTATTATCGTATCACCTTGAATAATAACTAACAAACTAAACGAATTACATAACATGTTAATTGAATACCGCGAATCGTGTAATTTTTCTATGTACTGCAGTGTTCAGTTAAAATTGCATGTTCTGGAAATGCGTGTGAACAACGAAATGACAAAGATGCGTAATAGCATATCACAAAAAAAAGGATTGTTGGCCCCCGCTTAGTTTGTGAGTGTATGTTTGCAGACAATTAACAGACAATTAATTACGTTAGATATTCCAGGAAACCAATTCATTACATGACACTTTTCAAACTATTTGCATGACAGTTAAAATTGTTTTGCTATTCTTTTCTACGTTCAGAATTAATGTATGTAAAAATAGGGTTGTGTATTCAGAATGCACTTTTTTGCTATTCTTTTCTACATTCAGAATTAATGTATGTAAAAATAGGGTTGTGTATTCAGAATGCACTACCGTAGTGCATGTCTTGCATGCGTTTTATGCTAGCAAAATATACTTGGGACACCGAAAAGTACATCTATAGTACAGACAAAAACTTTTATTGCACTAACATTTACTTGTGTTGTACCAAGTAATTATCTTAATACAACAACATGTATTTTTATTGTACCTCAAAGTCCTTTTATATAGCAGTAGTGTGAACTCTACAAGAGAATTCTCGAAAAAAAATATTATTTTAAATGTCTTGAATAGCAGGTACTATATAAGGTACAACACAATTTATCAAGGCTTTCTATCACAACTTTTATTTAACACTTTAGAATAACCAACCTAAAAAGAATATAGAATTCTATTTCTTTTTTTTCCTGTTTAATTTCTAAAAAATTTAATAAAATAAGAGAAAAAACCTTTATATTAAAAAGTAGCAAAAAAGAAAAAACCCTTTATATCACCACAAGTATAAATGTTGGAGTCTTTGTTTGTTAGGAATATATTATTATTCTTAGATGAGTTATATATACCGAATATAACTACTCTCTTAGTAAAAGTTGTATTACAAATAAAGCTGGCAACATGTATTATGGCCCGGTAAAATCACATTCTTGTGAGCATCAAACGTTTTTCAAATACCTAGAAATGTAATTTTCCTTCCGATATTTTCAGAAATGTATGTGACTTATCCCATTTCTTATGATTGCTTGGGAATGTTGTTAAGAAAAATTGGGCTTTATGGTTGCTTTGAGCTAACGCAAACACACCAAGCGGTAATAGAATTAGTCTTAAACCGGTCTGAAAAAATAATTTTATAATTTTCTTTATTTGTTTGGAATTTCTTTTGAAGATGTTAATAAAGAATAAGAATTTATGATGTCTTATCCAATTTGATCATAGGGACAATTTAGTATCAGTGTTGGGTATCTCAGCGAATACATGATTGACAGCAGTAATAGATTCTTGTGTGTTCCGTCTATAGTAAAAATATTATATATAACAACCACACTAAAGAACAGGTTCATAGCCTAGCCAACAACTATCGAATCGATTTATCTCTGTGCCAGCAAACTTCTGTTAACCGTAAGTGAAATAGACTAAAGATGCTTGAGTTACACACGACGGCCTATAGCTCATTTTAAGACAAACAAAATGTAGTAAATATATAGTAAAAACAAAACTGTATCTTACTATTGTACAAATACAAACAATAGCTGAAGTATCGTATGGCACTCACCCTATTCGAAAAGGATGTTGACGAAAAACAACAACCTTATTTGTTAAAATTGTTTTTAGGCCACCTGGTAAATATCCTATTGGTAGCTACCACTTAGTAACCACTTTATTAGGCGCCCACTGTGCTAACAGTAGGCAGATCATTTGTGCTACATTAGGCCATAGATATTTTATTTCTTTGTTTTTGGTTTGTTTTCATTAAACTTAGTAAAAACATTTTTTATTTACTCTGGATTCTTTCACAGGTGGTTTCAAAGGAAACGCAATTACCTGTAGTAAACATAACCAAACCATCACGTGGTATGTAAAATATAAATAATAGTCGTTTTAGGCATTGCTTTAGAGCTACATTGCCACATTCACATAGCGGTTACGTAAAATTCACCTATGGGGGTGTTCTAGGTAGTAACACTAAAATACGTAGGGGGTAAGGTCTATTACTGGACTAAGATCACAGTCTAACATAACATCTTGTTTTAGTCGTCTATACAAAAAGTGTTTATATTATATTTATATTTGCACATCAAACTTTGTCATGAGCAAATTCAGAGTTTATGACCACTAACAGATTCTGGCGCGGTTGGTCAGAGCAATATTAAACGAAAAGTGATTTCCATCGACATTCGCTTTCTGGTCTCTTTGATATTACTCGCTTAGCATATCGGCATTCAGCTTTTCTGTTAATCTCAAACCGGGCAGCTGGTTTATGTTTGTTGTTACATTTTGCAACAGTTTACTTTGTATTTATTTGTTTACATTTTGGCTTTTATTGGATATTTTTACATTAAACATCATCTTTAATTGTCTTTCAAATGCTTTTAATAAGAGCACTTGGCTGGGCCATAGCAACAATTTAGTTTTGCTTTTATTCGCTGTTTGGAATTTGTTTGTTTACCATCTTTGTTGCCATTCAATGAAGGTCTCTCAAATGGGAACTTTATCATCTATTGACATTTGTTAATTTGCTTGTTTTTGTGCCAAAGTCATAGTAGGACCTTTAAAGCTTTCAGTAAAATATTTTTATTTTATTTGTTAATTTCACATTTAAAAGTCAACAAATAATGTGAAATTTAGCTTTACGTTTTCACATCGACAGCATAATATTCCAAAAGACATACAACATATTTATAGTAAACTACATATATTTGGTGTTTAAGGACTATTCATACGTTTCATAACATTTTTAATGTAGACTTAAAAAAAGTTGTAAACTCGCGTTAATTTTACAAGTTTTGTGGTCACTTAAGATAAGTAAGTTTCTCATTATATGCCACTTTATCTGTAAAGGGTTGTTAATAGGAAGATAGTGTTAGTCATATTGCAGTGCAGGATGGTGTAAGGAGCAATTCTCCAGCAATTCTTTAAATACCAATTACGATAATGCTACATTATAACTTTACTGTATTATCTTAAGCTAATAAGAAATATTGTCAAAGTTTGAACTCTACAGTAGTATTTGTGAAAGGGCTTTATTTACAATTTATCATTGCAAGTTTATGTGTATTTAAGTGTATGTATAAACTATTCTCATTTTAGATTTTGTGCAATACCCGAATTCACTTGGGAATATTTGGTAAAAGTCAATACACAAATATAGTGTGTGTCGTTTGGATGAAACACTGTTTGGGATAATTTATTTTATAATGCACCACTTTTACGCCTTAATTATAGAGGTTTTGTACTTGAGCTTGTTGTGTCTTCCTTTATTTTCTTTTTAATTGAATCTTTTCTCGAATGCACCATTGAATAATTTTATTACTTTTTATTGGATTTTTATCACCATTTGTATTTCTCCAAGTTCTTCGGTTGCAATTGACATTGAGTGGCTGAATTTGTAACAATGGGGGACAGTGGACATTTACATACATATTCAGGAATTTACATAAGTACAGCGCCAACGCAATACAAATGCTTGCTAATGTTTTAAGAAAGAAAGAAAAAAAATATTAAACGTCAAGTGCAGTTAACCATTTGATACGCTATTATATAAAGTTTTTCATATAACCAACCAAATTGCATTCAAAATGACAACAATGAAGAAAAAGGACACAATAAGTCACACATTTAACCTCATAGTATCTAAAGCTATTTTCATATCATTACTTTTGATAGAAGTTATGGCTATCAAATCTTTGATAATTTTCCAAAAATCTGCTAATGACTTTGTCAAGCAGCTGACAAATGATTGAATGACGGTTGGATGAGTGCGACATTGAGATTAGACATTGGGTTGACAGTTTGATTGATATGGTGAGCCAAACCATAAAAAAATTAAGTTCATTAGATGCTTTTAAGTGCTCAGTGCAATAATCATCATTAGTTAGTGAGCGTTAACGCTGCGCAATAAGTTAATTGAAGTCTTAGGACATACAAATTATAAATTTTATGGCAATTTTCTGCATGAGGAACAATAGACTTATTTGATAATTTGGTATGTGTTAAACATATACAGAGAAGGAATGCAACATTGAAATATATCTGTGCTTTTAGGGAGAAATGGGACCGGCCGTGGCATGATGGTTAGACTATCCCGATTATCATGCAAGGAATCCTTGGTTCGATTCCTGTCTGAAGTCATCAAAACTGCTCTTATTTTTTTTTTTTTTGGGAATTATAAAAATCGCATTATCTCAATTAAAACGTTAGTAAAACATAAGGGCGCCTCTTCCTCAGAACATAGGTTGAGCTCTTAAGAATATTTTCCCTGTTAGCATAGATATATGAGAACAAAATTTTAATAATTTAATTAATTTTAATAATACGTATTAAAAAAATCAACTTTTTTGTTAAGTGCTATTAATCTCAGTCATGCCTTATCCATAAATTTACTTTATATCTCACAGAATGCATTTCTATCTATGACTTGTCTAACAAATTGCTAAGACACTGCATCCGACAAAGTATGCCATTCCTTATATTTGAAATTCTCCATTTGCTGCATGTCCATTTCATGTGCACAAACAAATAATAATTCAAATTTATTCATACATTCTGCAAACCAGAGCAGACACTAAATTTACATGTTCTTTTGTAGCCAAACAATGTAATCCGAGCACAAAACAAGATGTGTAGCAAACAAAAACTAGAGATAGAGCAATGGACACAAGTACATGAACAAACAATGTACTAACTTGAGTAGATAACCGCAATTGCCAAAAGCTACGGTTCTGAGAAGAGAAGAGAATACACTATGAGTTTACTCTTTTATACATAGTTACAAAATAAAAGCTTTAAATTGCAGTTCAAATTGGTGTTTATTGCCACAATATATGATAATATGATAATATTGTTTCTCTTCGGAAAATGAGAGTCAAACGAAGAATTCTAGGGTAAATTGATATTTTAAACTATAGTTACATGGGTTATGCCAATATTTGAATCAATATGAGTCTCAGTCAATTGTGAAATTAAATAGTGTTAAAGACCTCCAAACTAAACCGATAATCGATTGATTCATCAACAAAGTAATGTGGGTAGGATATTTGTGTAAATAAGTTTTTAATTAATTTAATTGAGTGAATTGATTTCATTATTTTATTTCATTTTATCAAGAAACTTTTACTTCTTCTCTCGAAAATGGTCTTCGGCTAACATACTGAACCACCAAATGCGCAAAAAATTTGTTGATGTATGTAAACAATTCAATTGCTGCTTTACTGTGATTTCAGTCGAAAACTATAATTGATATATTTGTTATTTTATGGAAATGAAAAGTATCAGGTGTTTTTACCTATGAAATAAGTTGGAAAGTTAATAATTATTATATATTTGGCAAAATATTCATGGTTAAAAATTTCGCCGTATTAAATGGACTAGAAAATATATTCGCACATATGAATTTTTTGTTGTAAAGTATTCTGAAAATGTTCTTTTTATTTCTATGAAATAAACCTTTTACAAACCGTAACTTTAAATACTTTTTAACATTATTGACCAGTCTCAAAAATAAAAACTACACTCCATGTTGTGACAATAAAAAAAATCAGTTTCCTGGTAACGAAATATAATACAATTAAGTTGTAAATAAATAAATACATGTATGCCAAAAATATTTATAGTATTTAACGAATATAATTTCAGTTTCTCCTAGAAAAGGGTGAGGGAAGGCAGAAAATAACAAACTGATGGAAAAGGTATGTTTAAAAGCATCCTATTTACTTATACATCTAGTCAGCTGTTTAGTTGTAGGACACATAGTAAACATCAAAGAGAAAATGCGCATTTTTGTCCCTGTTAAATTTGCCTAGCAGAACATTTCATGTTGTGCCCTTTTTTGATATAAGAACATATTCGTTTATTCCAAAATCTACTCTACTCAACATGTAGTCAAGGCAACATGTTCATTGCTGGACCGATGTTTCTAAGTGGTTGTTTGTAAAGTCTTGAAGTAATTGGTTATAGTGCTTGCACAATGCAAATCGGCTATTAACACTTTTCTATCATTGTTGATAACAGAAGACCTCAATTTCTACTTCCTAACCTTATAACGTAATATGAATTGAATTCTTCAAAAAACATTTCCAAATAATAAGGGCCCAGAATGTTAAGTGAAATAAAATGTACACTTACTTAACCAACTTCGGTACAATGAATTGCAACAAATGAGCGGAAAAATTGTGCTTAAGTATTAGCGCAAAGAATAGAAACGACAAACACACAAATATACATATTTAAAACAATCATATCCCATAACAATATGCATACAGACAAATTGGCAAATTTCATGTGTTAGTATTGCACGACGCGAATTGAACCAAAGAAATTGATTATATGCTCAAATGATTGACATATCCGCATAATCACTCAATCAAGCAACAGAAAAGTCGTCGTGAGACTCTTCTAGATTGTAGGAAACAGAAAAAGAGGCGAACATTATGAAATTAAATTACACTTCAAAATCAAATATTGCCTATGAAATGACTGCAACATTAACGGCGACTGACTTGGCGGACAGTTTTGATTTTGTTGCAGTGCTTTAGTTACCCATACAATAAAGTTTTTAAATGGAATTTGTGCTAAACATAAAATCTAATTCTGTTAATTCCATACAAATAGTCGGAAAGACCCAATGAAATGCATAGATATTGTCGCAAATGTTGCAGTTTACTTGTGCACATATAAGCGTAGGAGATATGGAACTGCAGCATTTGTCCTATCTCCAATCATTTATGCTCCGCAAGAAATCAAACAATTTAAACATCCATTAGAACTTTGGAGAAATGACATAAGGTAAGGGTATTTTTTTTAACCAAACCCATTGTGTAACTTTTTATCTGTAATAAAATCCATTTTAAAGTAAGGAAAGTTAATATGTCCTATTTCACAATATTACAGAAAACCAATTTAGTTTAAAATCTCAGCATTTCATCTTTTTATATGGTCATGTAATAGACTTCCACCTATCTCAGGCAAATTATCCATTGCGAACTTGTCAAAAAGCCCTATTATAATATTTTACTTTACATTCTCAACATCCAATCAACGCAATCTTGATAATCTTCAAAATAAACCACTTAAATATTTTAAAATTTCTAAAACTCCAGTTAACATAGCCTAGATGTTTAACTTATAAACCTAATACTTCTCAAATCCTTATCATCAAACACCAAACTTTCCTTCGTAGTGCAATCTACTCTGTACGAATTAATATTAAAGTTTTTGTTGATACTGGTATAAAAGTTAATATAAATTGTACCAGAAGCCAAAGAAGACACATAAAAGGTACATGCGAGATAAGAAACAACGATAGAATCTCTATGAACATCAATGGCTGACAAGGGGGCAAAACTTTAGTTTTTATTTAGCTTTAGCGGAAAAAGAAACATAATACGTTGAGATAATATTATACCAGACACAGATATTAGATCCTCTGGCAACAGTTTATTTGGTGCTAAAAATACTATACATCAGACACCAACACTGACAACGACAACAACATTTGATGGCTTACAGCAACCCGACGAATTGTATGTACGTACGTATATATGTAGCTGGTAATTATAGAGGAGCTTTAGAATCATATAAATCATTTCATTAAACAGCCTTTTACAAATGTGTATTAGTGTTACATGTTATTTTTTTAGCTCTCTGTTATCACACATCTATTTGTGGTCATTTTTGGGCCAATAACTGCTTGTAATTTGTTAAGCTATTTGTTGTGTAAATTACTTTTTCTCATCACCTATGGTTCGTTTTATTCTTAAAATATGATCAGAAATTAACTTATGTGAGCGGCTTTACTGTCATGTGTTCACTCGTTCAAACATACGTTGGCAATTAGTCCGAGTTCTGAGGATTTATTTATATCCTGCTTTCTGGCAGCTAATGTTAGCAAAAAAATAGTTCACCGTGGTTAACGAAACCTTTATTCTTGTCGTTTAATTTTTATAGATGGAATGAATGTATTGTTGGTCGCATGGGAAGTGGCCATTGTGCGCACAAAGGAAAACGGAGACCATATGTGATGTACATATTTGGTAAACACACACAAATTGACGACAATAATGGCATATTTTTGTTAATTTCGGAGAGTTTGGTATAAGTCTCAATGACTTGTTTGTAATAAATGAACTTATTACACCTCAGAATTGGAGTAAAATAATTGTGTCATATGGCTTTATTAGTTCATAAAATTAATGTTTAAAAATAATTTCTGGAATATGGCCTTTGCGACTGCGCATTAGGAATGGCATTCCGTTGGTCCAATTTTGCGCCGTTTTTTCAGCATATCTGGTGTTATTAAGTCAATAGAGCGTCGAATATTGGTTTCTAAATGGTAAATTGTTGCCGGTTCATAAGCATAAACCAAAGATTTGACGTAAAGCCATAAATATTAGTTTAAAGGTGTCAAAATACACGAATGAGGTGGCCAATTCACAGGTAAGTTTCTTGAGATAATTTGGTCATCAAACGTTTGGCTTAACAATTTTATGGTTTCAAGCTCTGTATGCCATTCTGAGCCACCTTGTTGGAACCATTTTTCCTCCAAATGAATTGCATTGACATGTGGAGAAAAATGTCAGGAATCATTAAAACACTTCAGTAGTATAACAGCTAGTTTTACAGTTATCCCTATTGGAAGCTCTATAAGTATAAAACAAACACCAAGTACCATACATCTACAAAATTGAGACAAAATTCATCATCTGCATGTGCAGATTTATCCATTTTTTTTGGCCAACCTACTGTAGATGCTCCGTGTTTCGATATTTAGAGAAACATAATATAACAAAAGGCTGGGGATTTAGTTTTAAACTAAAATTAAACATACATCAAGCTGTCCAAAAAGTTTTGGCAACTAAAAAACCCTCTGAGCGAAGAAAAACTACAGCGCGTATTAAAACAACATGCGGTATAGTTTCAACGTAACTCCTCCCTGCTCTCCCTCTAATGCTGACCGAAATTTATGCTATAACTAATTATACTACACTAATAGCATCATCTACCTTTAAAGTAACATTTATTATCATAATAAGCATATGTCATTATGCTTAGGATGCTTCGATGTTATCACTGACAGCAGATAATTAATTTTAACATTGACGCACAATGGCCATTACGATGCCTGGACGAGATAGTAGTTTGTAATATGTGTCATCTAATAAGCTGATATCATGGGATAACCATATTCAATTATGGCTATATGGTTATTCTTTGTGTGGTCTGATATGTGAGCTTATGTGTAACACCACAGGCACAATGTCAAAAGCCACTCACACCCTTATGATGGTAAACGAACAACATGGGGTGTATAGGCATAATATGGGTGATATATATTACGTATTTGCATAAATTATTGCACTGTTATTTGAGGGGAACTTTACTAAAACATGAGATTTCTTAAAAAAGCATGTTCAGTACTTATTTGACTGAAATAACATTCTTTAATATCCAAATTTTAAAGATTTTTTTCTAACAATTATTTTACGAATGTAAAATTAAGGCATTGTGTCAATAAATACATATTAAAAGCTATTTCTACAGAAGTTTAATATTTCATTTATTGTAGATATTGTATTATACTTGTAAGCTAGATGTAGATGACCTACTTACTACTTGACAACTTAAAAACACTGTAACATTAAAAATATGCAATAAATGCCAGTACACAATAAAAACAGTACACAAACGATATTATTTTTGTCGGGGTCAACCAACATGACTCTGTTGTTCAATCAAATCTTAATTGAATTTTAATGAAACCACCCTTTCTTTTATAGTTTTCATGTGTCCTAAGCAAACATGATTAAAGACATACACAAATGTTGGTGAGATGTTACGATTTGTATTGAGCTACACATTCACATGAAATATTAAAATTGATTCCTTATTCAACAATAGTTTGTGTTTATCAAAGAAACTTAACAAGTCATTGTGTCGCTCACTTAAAAGTCGACAATATAATCTGCGCCCTTCTTGTAAGTACACAGTTTGTCAATTAAGTAGTGTTCCGTTAGAACATAGTTTCGCTGTCGAAACCAAATACCATCTAACTTATAACGAAGTTAACCCCATCGCTATAATAACAGACATTTATGTTATAAAACGTCAGCATGTCAATTACATTAGGGTGTAATTAATTAAGTTGATTTTAATTAAAACTTCAAAAAAAAAATATATCAAATAATTAATGAATTGTGTAAGCTTATCGCCGTGGTAGATCAAAGTATTAGTATAGAATTTAGCTTATAAGTTCTTTGGTTTACAGGTACCTTTCAATTACACTTCTCTGAAATTAGCTGAATATAATATTTTGAGAATATGATAATAATACAACTTCATGGAACTATTAACGATAATAATTATGGTGAAAAATATTGTATACTTGTATTAATAGTATATTTTATGATCTGCAACTGCTTCCAAAAGAGCAATTTTATTTCTTTTTGTCGCTGGTTATCGAAATTTATTAAAGTGTTTAATCTTTATCATTATTATGTTAAGGGCCATAATAAAATTTGAGTGATAAGTTAAGAATTCATTCAAAATTTCTATTATTTGTAAAATTGTCGAAAAGTTGTTGCCGTTCGTTCATTTGGAAATTATTATATTTTGTTGTACGTGCTGTTTTCTCAAGATCAATAAATTACTTTAAGATGAAAGACCAGAAGATTGATGGTGATTTTATTACGATATAATTTTATTATATCGTCATGGAATTGTCAACGGCTCATCAATATGAAACACGTGCATATAATAAAAGACAGGCAGTGGAATGAAATAATATATTGTTATTTTGCGCTCAAATGAAACAGAAGTAAAGTGAAGTCAAGGCAGTATCAACAATAATGTAATTGAATTGATTCTGAGAAATTAAGAAAAATTAAAGAGTTGTTGGAAAAATATGGAGTATTCTTCCTTCTTGTGGGTACTCTTGGGTGTGATACTTGTAATGGGACAAAAACGTTTGCCACCTTATGACAAAAATACTTATAAGAATGATATAATATATGGGTATTTCCAGCGGAAGGACGGACGATTTCATAGTAAAAAAACTGCTATATTTTTTACTTTTTGTAATCATATCATGAGTTTGTTGAACTTTAACAAAACAAACTTTATATATCGTTGTAAAGTCTCTTCTTTCCAAATCCGCTGAGAAACTTAAAATTGGTTCATATTTATCCGCGCTACTTGCTTATAAGAGTGTAAAAGTTCGAAAACCCGGTTTTTTACCCATAACTCAAGATGTTGGGAGTTTTGGGAAGTTTGAGAAACAGATTCTTGTAGTGCTCATGAGCATCTACCAGCAAAATAGAATAATTTCCCAGGTATTGATTTTTTTGTAGCTCTGTGTTATCCATAGAAAATGAGAAAACTACAAAACAAGAAAAAAACGTGCCTCCGCAACGCCAGGAAATACCCATATACCTACAGAATAATTTTGATAAATTTTAAATTTAGCACAGTTAGCAGATACGTACAAGATCTCAATTTTAGTTAATATGATTGCACTAAAAATTGCAACTTTAATAAATTCTTTATTTGTGGCCTTTCAATATGGGTTGTGTCATATATCGATGTTATTATATCAATGAGATAAAATTGACTTAAATCATTGAACTACAATGCCCGTTTTCTGTTTCTATTATATTAAATTAGTCATATTGTATTTATGTCAAAAAAGTTTTGCGGTATTTTTATTGAATTTTCAATTGTTCATAAAATTGGTTATAATAATGCGATTTAAGTCAAATATGCGCCGTTTTGTTCGATGATGAGTTCCCAACGAGATGCCAACTTCATAATGCCCCTCTTATAGAATCTCGCTTCCCTATTGTCAAAAAACTCGGAGAGCCAATTTTCACAGGACTCTCTTGTGGCCAACTTCCGACTACCAAGCTCGTTCGCCATGGACAGAAATAGGTGGTAATCACTTGGTGCGAGATCCGGACTATACGGTCTGGCGGACTGGCGCGTCACCAAAGATGTGGCCTGGCGTTGTCCTGATGGAAGACAATTCGGCTTCTGTTGATCAAAGATGGCCTCTTCTGCATGAGTGCTGCATTCAAGCGGTCCAGTTGTTGTCAGTACAGGTCCGAATTGAGCGTTTGCCCATAGGGGAGCTGCTCATAGTGGATGATTCCCTGCCAATCCCACCAAACACACAGAAGAACTTTCCCGCTTTTTGACCACTACCGTTTGCACTTCACGTTGTCGTAAGTGACCCAACTTTCATCGCCAGTCACCATCCGCTTCAAAAACGGGTCGATTTTGTTGCGATTCAGAAGCGATTCGCATGCATCCATACGGGCAAAAATGTCAAGTCGTGTGGCACCCATACATCGAGCTTCTTTTTGAATCCAAGCTTCTTCAAATGGTTTATAACGGTTTGATGACACATGCCCAGCTCTTGGCCGATGCTACGGCTGCTACTATGCCGGTCTCTTTCGATCAATTCAGCGATTTTATCGCAATTTTGACGGCAGGCCTTCCGGACCGTGGCGCATCTTCGATCACCTCTGCACCAGAACGAAAACGTTGAAACCATCGTTGTGCGGTGGAAATGGAAACTGTATCGGGTCCATAAACTGCACAAATTTTATTGGCAGCATGAGATGCATTTTTGCCTTTATCGTAGTAGTACTGTAAAATATGCCGTATTTTCTCTTTATTTTGCTCCATGTTTGCGAGGATATAACTCACGAACGACTAAAAACAAACAACAATAAATCAAACACGTGTTAGCGCGTGAAAAGAGTTTTCCAAAAAGCTCTAGCGTGAACCGATGCGACGAATACAACTAGAACTACGCGCTTGCAAAGACAAGCTTGCGGAAATACCGCAAGACTTTTTTGACAACCTTATATATGACGAATATTTTATTTTAATTTTATAATAATACTAGCTGGCCCGGCAGTCTTCGTCCTGCCTCCAAGTTATTGTAAAAGATGTTTAGTACAGTTAAAATCTAATAACGATTGGTTAATTACTTTGACCTCAGATATATTTCAATTTAAAGAGCGAGATTTTTCCGGACAAAATTTGTTCTTTATATACCAAAAAGATTATTTCAGTAAACTACGGATAAGTGCACATCGCATAAATGCAAAAACCGCATAAATGCACTGGAACTTGAAGCCATTAGCCTTTTTTATACGTTTACATACAAAAATACACGGATAAGTGCAACACGTATAAATGCAAAAATCGATAAATGCACAACTTCTGCTAACCTGAAAGTACTTTTTTAGTACAACTTTGCATGCATAAATGCAAGTCTCTCATAATATGTTACATAAATGTAGATTATGATTTAGAGAAACTGGAAAAAAAATATGTAAGGTTGGAACAGAAAACACGGTTCAAAAACAGATTTCAGACTTTTTCAGCACACGTATATGTATTTTGCAAAAAACAATGTTGCAAAATATTGATTGCAATGATTCATTAACAGCTCTTATTTTTGGCACAGAACTGAATATTTTTAATTTTTTTTGTATAAAATATGATAAACACTAAAACAATGAAATATAAATTTGTGTTTTTTTTTACCTTAAACTGAACTGATTTTATAAGTTTTTATTAAAAACCTGTTATGTAATGTGAACCAAATATAAATAAAAACATTAAACAGCTATATATTTAATTACTTTCTTAAAGTTTCGTCAAACTGAACTGGTGTTACAGATTAATAAAACTAATGTAATGTTTGTATAAATGCAATAATCGTGCACTTATGCAATGTTTGTATATATGCAATAGTTGTGCACTTATCCGAGTGTTGTATAAATGCAAAAACCGCATAAGTGCACAAAAAGTCGCGCGAAACCCGATATGCACTTATCCGTAGTCTACTGTATATATTATTGTAAGAATTGATAAAAAAGATCGGCAGTGTCGTCATGATATGATGAAAACTTACTTATTAATAGGCATATATTTAAAACCACATTTTGAAGCAGATAGCACTTTGCCCCTTTTTGGGGTAAAAAAAAGGGGCAAAGTGCTATCATGTACGAATTTTCAAAAATCCCTTCATTTGACTCAACAACCCTATAAAACGTTTGGCCTGGGTGATAGCAACAGTTTTTCTCATTTTCGGGTTAGTAGCCTTAAGGTTTGATATGGGAAAAACAACTTTGTGAAGCTCTTTAATTTTATAGGAAGTGCGCCAATACAAATGTTCGCCATTCTACCTTAAGCCGTTTTGTGGTCTGGGTGACCATCTATAGTCCATCACCAACTTTCACTGACATTTTGGTACAAATCGGTTCAACCGTTCTCGCAATTAGTGGTGACATTAAAATATACATCCATTTTTATATATTGACTTCTCAATAATATTGATGTTTTAAAGATGTATATATGTAATGTTCTCACTGGTGACTAAATGACATTGCAAAAATTAAGTGTATCATAATCTAAACACCGGCAACTGAATAAAAACATACATCCAACATTTTCTCATGTCCAAAAATACATGTTAAGTTTGAGTAATGTCGGCCAATCGATATAAATTTTCGAAATAATTCAACTACAGCCAACTCAACAGCGGGTCCATTTATACAGAAAAAAATTTCTCATATTATAACAAATATACATTCTAAATTTCAGTCAAATTGTTTAATTCGTTAAAATTTTCATTATAATTCCACCCTAGCGGCACCTACCGGGTCCAGTTATACAGAAACTTTGTTCTCATGATCACTCAAATATACATACTTAATTTCAGTTAAATTGGTCCATTCATTTAAATTTTGATTAAAAATACACCCAAACGCCACCTACCGGTTCCATTTGTATATACAATTTTTTCTGATGATCAAACAAACATACATTCTGAATTTCAGTTAAATTGGTCCATTTGTTCAAATTTTGATTATAAATCCACCCAGCGCCACCTACCGGGCGCTGGTGGACCACCCTTAACATTTAGGGTGATGAAAAATAGATGTTAGCCGATTCTCAGACCTACCCAATATGCTTACCAAATTTCAGAGGAATCGGTCAAGCCGTTTCGGAGGAGTATGCAGACTAACATTGTGACACGAGAATTTTATATATAAGATTTTATTGTTATGACCAAAGTAAAGTAAATCAGCTTCGGACGCGATTCCATAAGTGTTTTTTCCTCATTATTTTGTATAAAAATATAACGTTTTTCAAAAAAACAATAATACATTTCACATAATAAAAGAATTTTCTACTTAACTGCATCATTAGACTTTTGATATTAAAAATTCAAAAAAAAACTTACTTTTTACCACAAAAATATCTGTGCGATGCTCAATTCGCAATGTAGACAGCATTACAAACATCTAAAGTTAAGAATTGGTTTCTTACAAGAAATATTTAACTTGAATGCGTATTAGCTCGCATCCAGTAAAACTGCAATTGAAACATTGCTTACATTTCTATCCATTGTTGACCATAACTAGAAGGTAATGTTCGTAAAAAGCTGAAAGTTTCCTCACCACACAAAGTGCAGCCACAGATGGCCAACAAGCGGTCATGTAAAGTTGGTAGCTACTATTTGCATAAAAGCGATGGGATATGTTGCACATCGAAAAAGACGTAGCTGCATAAGGCAGAGACCGCACACACACATTTTCCTCATTTTTGTATATACCTACTTATGTTAAATATGTAATTTTGTACTACATTGTTAGCGTTACAACAGTAACCATTTTAGAGGCCACTTAGCTCTCTTTTGCCATTTCTAATATTTTACCAGAAATAAAAAGTGCTCGCGAAAAACATAAAACATTTTAACAGCGGTTTGTGGCAAAATCATGTATTCTCATTTGCAACATTCATTTGTACAACAAACTCGTTCATATTTTTAAATGAATTTTTTCAATTTGCCACAAGCTCTCATTAAAGTTTGTGCTTCAAATGATATATTTATGAATTAACATATTTAATATGAGCGGAAATGACATGTTTTACTTGGCACTTCAAACTTGGTAAACACGAGTACGCCAGAACGATAATTGGAACAACATACATTTTAAACAAAAGTGTTTTGTGTGAACATAGAGATTTGTTCGCACTAGGGAAACAAAAGTAGAATCCAGATATCATAAATTTGTGCCTTTGCAACTAAAAAAAGAACTTAATGTGATGAAAAATGGCATTCACATTTGTTTTGCTTTTTATTTAAACTGTTAAATTATTTTTGTTCTTTAGCCCTACTTAGTACTTAATACCACATTTTAAGTTGTCCTGACAAAGTTAATGGGCATTGGACTATAAAACATCTTAGAAAGGTGAAATTAAATTGTATTTAAGTACCACTGAGTCACAACGTTGATGAAACCATATGAAGAATTGTTATGATTGAGGTTGAAACTTAGGCAGCATGTACTACAAAAAATAAACTTTAGATCGTAACAAAAATTTGCTTCTATTAAAAATTATTTATATATTTTTTTTGCATATGAATACAAAAGCCACAAGACAGGTCATGCTCATAAACTACTTAAACCACAATTTGTCTTAATACTTTCCTGGAAGCAAGAAAAGTTAACAGATAACGCTCTAATCCAACCAAATTGACTAAATATCACCTAATCATTTCACTCAAATATGTCTGTTACTAGGTACGTATGAGTAATATACATTTGTTTTCATTAATCATACGCAACCTACACAATTTATTTATTTTCGACATAAAATAAATAAAGTTCCAAAGAGCATTTAAGCGAAGGAAAGTGTATGCGGTTGATGTGATTTGCAAATTAGAAATCAAAGCGCACTTATTTTTCAACTGGATCGAATAACTCGATTTTTCTTTCGTGCAAACAATCTTCGTAACAGCCTTAGCGGCGGTGTATCCGTTTATTTAGTAGGTAATGTGTTAATATGTTTTATACTATGTTTTCCATACATTGCAATAAATACACATTGTTTCTCCACCGGCAGTCAAAAGACATAAGAAAAATATATTAGAAATCATGGTTATTGCAGTTCTTGGCCGATTGATCAATAGTTCATAACACCTTTTTATTAAAAAATTAGTATTCTAAAAAAATCTAAAGAATGTTAACTA
Source organism: Muscina levida (assembly GCA_964034835.1). Taxonomy (NCBI): domain Eukaryota; kingdom Metazoa; phylum Arthropoda; class Insecta; order Diptera; family Muscidae; genus Muscina; species Muscina levida. The sequence goes on from OZ035882.1 coordinate 6,066,134, forward strand.
GTAAGGCGGTTATCTTCGGCTAAGCCGAAGCTCAGATACCATTCACCATTTGTAAAAATGGTGGTAAAACTGGTTATTTGCACTACAACTATATTTTATTAAACTTTGTACACAAAACAGGGGAGTTGGTGAGAAGTGGACGTTACTTTTAGCTTCACACAACCCTTTTGTCAGTAATTTTGTATAGATTTTATTCGATTTTATGAATTTTGTAACTCCCAAAAAATGGGAAGTTGTGTGGGATGTGGGAGTAGTTTAAATCCGATCATGCCTATCTTAGAACTTAACCTCTGCTTCTGGACACAAGCTTACATACCAAATTGCAAACCGAAAGCTCATAAACTATAGGGATATACAGACGGACACCCCCAAAAAGGGGGAAAATTGTATGGAAGGTGGAGAAGTATTCGTCCGATATTGCTTATCTTACAACGAAAACTCCTATTATAGGATTAAAGCTTGCATATACAATTTCAGCTCAAGAGTTTGTATGGGAGGTGAGTCTCATTTAAATACTTAACCTCGGCTTAGAGTAGGGAAGCTTGCGTACATTGTTTCAGCTTGATTGCTCTTAAATTACTACTCTAGTCGCGGGACTGACATACGGACACCCCAAAAAGAAGGGTTGTTTATGGGAGGTGGAAGTAATTTTTGACCGATCGGTTTTCATCTTACTACTCAACCTTCGCTTAGTGTAGGAAAGCTTGCATACAAAATTTTAGCTTGATTGCTCTTAAACTACGGCTGTAATCGCAGGGACAGACCCCAAAAAAGGGGAGTTTGTATGGGAGGTGGGAGTAGTTTTTGACCGATCGGGCTCATCTTAGAATCTAACCTCCGCTTTGAGGATAAAAGCTTGCATTCCAAATTTCGATATCTCTTAAACTGCGGCTGTAATCGCGGGGACAGACGGTCACCTTTAAATCGACTCAGATTTCGATGCTGATCATTTATATATATATATATATTGTCATACCTACCACGCCTCCTTATGGGCGTTACAAATGGAAGAACAAAATGAATATACCCTTCACTCCGTTCATGCGCATGTGAAGGGTATAATAAGATCAGAAATTATGAGAGGGATAATTATTATAATATTATTAGAAAAACGATGGAATAAAACAGTCAACATTTTTTTTGGAGAATTAGGTCGAATAAGGATTGAATAAATATTTGAACTAAGGAAAAACTATTGCAGACCTTGCAACCCCATAGTTACACTGTTTGAGAAACAAATTTATCTTTTCGGTAAACATAGATTTTGTTTCTTCTATTGATGCAAATAGCAATAACTCCTTATGTGCGACAACAATTCAAACGTTGGCATTCAGTTCCCAAAGCCTCAATAAAAATTACATTAATCATGAAAAGTTACAAACATTATTTTGTACGCTTTCTGGCCATACGGCTATGCCTCTATTATCAGCATTGCGGAGGCGGAATCAAGAAACATAAGCTGAAGGCATATCTAAACATTTGCAAGATGTTGAAAAAATATCGTATTCGGCACACGATGAAAATAAATTAAACGCATATTAAATTTCTATTATAAATTCGTGCTAAAAGAATGACATTGTAATTTTTAGTTTACTTATTTCATTCCCTGTAATGATACAAAAGTAAAAATGATTATGATAAACATTATAAGCATACCATAGAACTTCTCTTCTATCAAATACAGAAATGAAGAGTAAAAATGTAAAATGGGGGGTTGAAACTTAAATAAGCCATATTCACAGCTGAAATATCATTCACCATAAATCGTAACTGTTAATTGTCCATTTAAATCGAGTTGTTGTAATTAATATTCCAAGCAGCATTTGGATCTTAAACGCAACAATGTTGTGTTTAGGTTTACGAGAGAGGAAAACAAATACAACAATGTTATCGGATTAAATTGAGCAAAACATGTTTAAACTTTTAGTGACACTTTCTATACTATTTAGCGTTGCTAAGCTATGCAAACATTTTGAAAGTAGTCGATATTACATTTGCCCTTGGAGACTATTAAGTTAAATTGTTTTGGCTTTAGCTCCAACTAGTGCCAATAAATATTAAAAACATTATCAAAATGATTTCGCCCCTTCTTAAATATGTTTTAAAAACTTGTTTAGACAAATTGTTGTATGCGTATATTTCATTATATAATATTCCTTGTAATGTACATGCAGAAATGTTCTTTTTTTAGAATTATTTATAATACTTCATTTATTTCAAGGCTGTTACTAATTTGATTTCATGAGCAAAAATACATTTATGTATAAAAAAAACCGAGATATGTCTGTATCCCTAATTGTAATTTCCCAAATACAAATTAGCTATGGCTAAAATTATAAACAATGTCAGAGATTACGTATGCCAGGTAGATTTCCACAAAAACAGAAAGAGGCACTAATTGAATTATAAATCTGGGCTTTATCCTACAAAAGCTATAAGCTGATTAGTTCGTTTAATTTGAATTTAAAATGACTATTGTAATTCTTTGGATTTGTACAATTTTGATTTGTTTTCATCGAGCAAGGGCACAATTTTCTACGGCTACAAATCTGACATTGTATTTATGCATTCGACTGTGTTTTATTTGACGATGGATAATCGGATTGGGGGCGACTCTGTGAAATGTTGATTTGTTTTTACTTATGCTGTGGCCATATCTAATGCTAATACTTTGTCAATGCGCTTGTAAACTTTTTCTGTGGTGATTATGTAACGCTCACTAATATTAGCAAATAAAAAGGGATAAAGGTCGTCTGAGATGAAATGGCTAAGCTGTATTGTCTGTGTTGTGGATGAATAATATTTGTTTGCAAATTAATAGAATGTATACATCTAAAATACAAGATTTAAACTTTTTAAATATTGCCTGTTGTCTAGATAGCTCTTGAAACAATCACTTTACAATTATTTCCAATCGTATTGACATCAAAACAAGTCAGAAAGTTTCTGTTCGATAAACAAACTTACATATATCATCACCCTCAGAAAAAACGTAAAATTTGCAAGTATACAATTTTCACCCTAAAACTTTATCCAGTTATAGTTTTACTAAATACAGAATTTTGGCAATTATAAATTGATATTATTACTCGATTTTTAAAGTGGGCGGAATGTATGCGAGTTACTAGAATAACGTGACTAGTCTTACAATTTTTTCTTGAAAATGTAATCCAGTTATAGGTTTACTAAATATAGAATTTGGGCACTATCACGTTGGGTGTATTGATATTATTACTAGATATCTAAAGTGTGCGGAATCGTAAATATGAATGGCAAGTACCAGAAGGGGCGTGCCTAGACTTTTAGTTTTTTCTCCAAAACTTTATCTTGTAATGGGTCTATCGCGTTGGGTGTGTTGCTATTATTTCTTAAATGCGTATATTTGTATGTGAGGTACCAGAAGGTGCGTGGTCATGTAGCCCTTTTGCAATACCATATGTACTTAACCCAAACAAAGTTTTGTACCCGTAGGGTGAGGGTGAAATTTTCAAACAAATCTCAGACATCGGGTATAAACTTTGTGGTAGTTTAAGATCAAATCACTTACTAACAACTTTTGTTTGAAAACTTTAAAAATCAATCGGTAATTTTTTCATTTCTGCTCACTAACTATGATATACATATGTAACCATATCTCATGAAGATGTCTCACAATGTAGACCAAAGTTTTTGTTATGTTCCAAAATTAAAAATTAAAAATTAAATTAAAATTAAAACTCACGAGTGCGAAACCTTTAGTTTGATAAAAAAACACTTGTATACTTTCGCACTAACAGCTATACTTAGTCGAGTGTAATATACAAATAGCTATTTCTGATCATTTACTAAAATTAAACAAAATACGTATGAAATCCTTATTGGTAAAATTAAGTGGAATCACATGAAACACCAACATGTTAATTTGATAGAATAACCATCAAGTGATAAAATTCCCAGCAAAGCAAAAATTAAGTAAATTTGGAGCCGACGCATGTTTATAATTTCCAATGAATAAGTCAGCGCATATTTTTTCATTACCAAAAAGTGTTTTTAAACCACTTTCAATGACGTCAATAACGACACCGACAATTTGATTAAAATGGCTGAAGAACTTAAGTTCCGGTTTCGTTGAAAGAAATGAATGTGCAATTCCCGAGGATTGAATTAAACTTTTTTTAATTTCGCTGAAATGCTTTTTATTATGTAGATAAGTCGCAACCACAAGAGGGTTACGTGTGGAAAGGCAAATTATTAAAAATGATATATAGCATAGCTACCCAAAAAAAATGTGGTGGGGTTGGGTGATTAGACCACCCTTTCCTTATGTATTTTGATGGGTCAGGCTTATTTGAGATTTTGCCAAAATCCAGTCGTGATTAGGATAAACATACTTCGGATTCGGCTTCAGTCACCCTAAAACCAAAAAGTTGTCATGGTCTAAGCTCGAGGTCAGACTGAAATCGGTAGTCTGTTTATCCCAATCACGCCAGGTATTTGAGATAACTTCGACAGATGAAGAGACCAATAGTGACATGAAAACGCGACTATCATGTAGGTGAGTTGGGGTAGATATCAAAAATGCAGTTAGCTGTGTATTTCTTTGATCGGCTATCTCATCAAGGTTGTAAAATGCAACTTCTATTTCATCGAGTCAATCAATATGTATTTGAGATTTTTTTGAAACTTCAATGTCAGCAATTTCTCTGATAGATAACAATAAAAATGTTTGCCAATTCAGTAACGTATACAAACAAAAAGTACACAGTGCAACACACTTTTTCGGGGGTCAACCAAACCAATATCAAACGATAGCATTTGACCTCAGTAACATAACTCTAAACGCCATTTTGCTCGACTACGTCACAATTTTTTTTTACAGTGGTTTAAAGTTTGATTTTTTTTGGTCAAAAGTCGAATCAAAGAATATGAAAAATCATCTGTAAAAATACGTTTGGGGTATTTAATGTCTTTGGAGACCTATAATAAAACAATCAGGGGAATATTTTCTCGGAACATTTTAACCCTCTAGCTGCCACCTGTATTGGACATTTTTGGCCCAATTTTAAAAAAACTTTTTAAAAGTCAACTTTGTACGGAGGCCAAGGATTAGAATCTTCGATAGAAATATTCTCCGCGAAATTTCACTAAGAGTCACCGAAGACAAATAACCGCTACGAATCAAAGGTTCAAAAATAAAATCAAAATGAAATGTTAAAAAGTCTATTTTTGAGCAAACAGTCCGACGCACTTTTTCGGGAGTGAACCAAACCAATATCAAACGATAACATTTGACCTCAGTAACAAAACCCTAAACTCCATTTTTCTCCACTACGTCACAATTTTTGTAAACAGTGGGTTAAAGTTGGATTTTTTTTGATCAAAAGTAAAATAAAAGAAAATTAAAAATCATGTGTAAAAATAGGTTTGGGATAGTTCATGTCTGCGGAGACATACATTAAAATTTTCAGAAGAACATTTTATCAGAACATTTGAACCCTCCAGCTCCTACCCTTAGGATAAATTTTGAAAAACAGCTTAAAATTCTCGTTTGATATTGGTTTGGTTCACTCCCGAAAAAATGCGTTGCACTGTTTGTTCATTAACATTTCATTTTGATTTTATTTTGGAACCTTTGACTCGTAGAGGTTATTTGTCTTCGGTGACTCTTAGTGAAATTTTCCGGAGAATATTTATATAGAAGATTCTAATCCTTGACCTCCGTCCAAAGTTGACTTTTAAACAGTTTTTTTAAATTGGGCCAAAAATGTCCCATACGGGTAAGAGCTAGAGGGTTAAAATGTTCCGAGAAAATATTCCCCTGATTGTTTTAATATAGGTCTCCGAAGACATGAAACACCCCAAACGTATTTTTACAGATGATTTTTCATATTTCTTGATTCGACTGTTGACCAAAAAAATCAAACTTTAAACCACTGTAAAAAAAATTTGTGACGTAGTGGAGCAAAATGGAGTTTAGGGTTTTGTTACTGAGGTCAAATGCTATCGTTTGAAATTCGTTTGGTTCACCCCCGAGACAATGACTATCAAATTGTGTCATAGTGGTATCTTTCAAACTCCTTAAGACTTAAAAAATAGCTATGAATTTTGAAATCATATTTAGTAAACACAAAAAAAGCTCTTAAATCCATCTTCTATGCATTGCGAAACACTTGAAATGGCAACGAAACACGTTTCGTTTCTTTTAAATTCAATTTTCATACATGTTGAAAGAATGCAAATAGTCTAGTACACCTGCATTTTGCATGATGTGTTCTTTTCAACTACCCTCAGACAGTTTACATAAAAAACAACAACAAACTTCCAAACCTCGTTCCGTTCATTTCCGGAAGGTTTTTGTCAGTCGTGGATGTACTTTTTGTTTATGCACAAAGTTTTTGCGTTATACAGGTGACATAATGTGAAGTGACTGCTGGCTTTTAAGTTTGTACATAACAAAACGCATCATGTAAAGAGCTCTTTTTTTCGGAGCGATAACAATTTAATGGAGTGTTATTGTCAATGCTTGATTATAATAATACAGTAACACGTAAGTGATATCGTTATTGTCCTGAACAGCGGAAATTGCAAAAAGATGCAAGCGATGTAGTGATTTTTCTATATGTGTAAATCCATTAAACGGATGGAATCGTTTTAGAGACTAAAACATAGATAGATGTAACAAAAGTTTAATAATATGTAGTGAAATGAGCTTTGGTTGATGATGAATTCATAGTGAAAAGGCCTTTAAAACACAATTGCTCACACTACTCGTCAGTGCACATATGCACGACATTTGAGCAGCAAATTCGGTATTCGAATTATCAAAAGTTTTGGAGATTTTAAATGTCTTTAGTTGTTCAATATATTTACAGAGTCTGTATGGAGAAATATATCATTGCAGCGGTCACGCCACTATCATACGGGTTTCGTAGGTAAGAGACCTGTCACAGCCATCTATATTTCTTTTTTCGGCGGTCTCTTTTATCATAAGGGAAATGTTTTTTATTTAAATAAGTAACTAATCCGATCTGAGTATATTCGCTGCTTTACTTTTAAGTTAAAGCAACAGAACAATAAGCTTCACATCAAAACATTTTTCCACATATCTCTTTCAAACTTCTATAACGATTTTTCTACATTTAAAAATGAAAGATAAAATGTTAATATCGAAACCATAACAATTCCATCAAACCCATAAGTAATCTTTCAACACTTTTGTATTCTTCTAGTTATTTATTTTTTTAAAGCTAATATAGAGTATTCAAAATAATTAAAATGTGATTGTGGACATTTCTGAGGTAATATCTATTGAAATGTATATAATTGGTACACACGCTTGTCGTATTATTATGAATTAATTTGCCACGCCTATAAATGCCAATTTAGAGGTCTCCGTTTTGTGTTTCATCATTTACTATATACCATTTTCTCTATGACGTTCTCTAGATATACTTACTATTCTTACTTAGCACATTGCCCATGTTTGTGCACATTATATAACATGCGTACATATAAAATAGTTTATTATACAATCAAATTGTTTGATTCATTCTTACCATGTGTGTATGGGTGTGTGATTTGGTTTGGTTTGGTTAGTGCCATTACAACTTAGTTTTTCTCTAGCTGCTGTTCTGGCTTCTATACACCACCATTCTGTCCGGTTATTGTATTCAGATCATAATAAGGTTTGATTCTGTTGAACAGCAAAACTTAATTAAATTGTTGCAAAGCTTCACGTTGTTATCACTTATTAATTTTCACTAATATCTTTACGGAAATATGTGGTATCATGAATTGAACATACACAAATGGTATCATGCATATTTATATTAATCTATCCCTTAACATTCTTATGGAAAACGTAACAATATATGGTTTGAGATAGAAGTTTCATGAGTAATTCCCAGAGGCTCATTAAATCGTAATGTGTTTTGGGCATATCTATCCCTGAGGCATGTCCAAAATATTAATCGTAATTCATAAAGAACTAATTAGGTTTATCTCTTGACCTTTTTATAACCTGTGGATATGGCGATGAAATTAATGGTCATATAGACTATATATTAAAAGTAGGCTAAACTAAATTTGTTTAATGTGTGTATTGATGTGTAATGTGTACGGTATAAACTACAAGAAATTATAATTTTTATTATTATTGTGTATTATTGATCTATGTATATAATAATGAGTTTCACGGTTCGGTTCAAGATCTATCTCAATTACTGCTAATAGAATGTATTTTACAAGAGTTGTGTGAAATGGGTTATGTTGACAGCTGGCAGGGCAGATAGCTATTTCGATAGTTGCCAATCTATCTCATCAGCACCCCTACTTGAATTTTTAATATTTTGGTTGTTTACAACAAAATTGGAGATATTGGTTCGAGCAGCATGTGTTAAAGGTTTTATTGACATTAATATTAAGTCGTGAATTTTAAGTAATGTACTAGGAAGGTACGTTTTTTATTTGGAATACTTTTAATCAAGAAATGTGACACATAAATTGTTACGAAAGTATACGCACAGTTTATCGTACATATCGTTTGCAAATCGCTATTCTCCATTGGACGATGTGAAAGCACCACAATTTTCTTCACATTACGGAAATTAGAGTTAGTCAAACACAAATTATTTTTTCCGATACATAAGATATTTAAGATTTCATGACGCCAGATCGTATGACCTCCTATAAAAATGCACTAGTACATTCGTTCAACATGTGGGCGTAAACACGGAAGTGCTGATAACAGTCTTTATTTACATTGCCACAAGTATTTACAATAATAACATTATGACAAACCTGAGACTCTTAAAAAAGGCATTTGTTGTTACACCCTTAGAAATATTGGATATAACAGTTTGCATATAACAAGTATTCTCAGCACAACATGTGGTAAAATGTACCACAAAATGAATATCTTATTTTAACCGAATGCATGCCGCATTTTAAGTAAACTGCTAGCTCAACTCCGAGACATGAGACATGACGCAAAGTTGTGGAACGTCTTCCCAACTACTGAAAGTATTCTATATACCCATCTAAAAAAACTCAAAAATGTCAACAGGTAGCACACATCGACCATAATCAGGTGCATTCATGTATTTAAATATTTGTGTACGTATATGTTTATAAAATATTTTCAGATTTCCTTAGTCGTAAGCAGAATACGATGATGTCGTTTTACCACTCTTACTTTGATATACCTGGAAATAGTAACATATATTATTTAAACTGAAATATAATGACACATTACCTGTATGTATGACATGTCTTTAATCCTAACTTTTGATATTACGACTGTTGATTGAAATTGGGTTGACGATGGGATTCAAATACAAACGCCGACAAACTAAATGCATTTATTGAAGGAAGAGGGAGACAATAAATCTAGATATTACTAAACCTCCTTTCTTGAACTCTTTAAATCAAAAAAAGTATTAATTTTTTGAAATGTTGCAAGATTGCGAAGGTCGAGCTGGCAGGTCGAGCATCTCTTGTGAGAAAACTTATCAGTAACGTCAACGTATTTATTCTGCTCTGTTACTAGTACTACTCTAGTGCGTATGAAGAATTTATGGTTTTTTTTATTACGTATACGTCTCGATGTACAAACAAATTGAGGTAGTACAAACTTATAAATTTACTGCGCCATGTTAAATTATTCAAAATGTTATTAAAGTTCTTCTATTGCTTTCGCCAACAATTGTACAATTATAAATATATTTCACAAGTTTGCTTTCAAGGTTAACGAACTAATTAAAGAAACTAAAAGACCATAGAAATGGAATCCCATATAATGAGAATTAATTTCGCGAGTATCTCAATGTAGGTGTATATATGTAAATGTTTTGAATTTTTAATCTGATTAAGACAAAATTGCACGCCATAATGTTTACTAATTATAGAAAAGTTCAATAACATTTTGAAAGTTTTAAATTATTATTAGTATATGAATACAATTAGCACATTGAACAGAATAAGTCAGCAGTGTTGAAGTAATTGGACAATTTTAGATTAGTAACTTCAATCAGATGTTTTATTTTCTTTGTATATTTAATTCACTCCAATAAAACAGGCTTGCACACATCGATTAAAAGGTTTTAAATTCAATTTTTGTTTGTCAAATAATGCGCAACTGTGAATTCGTAACGAAGTGGAGGAGCTCCAATAGGCACTTTACAATGACGGAAACCATGCGTGTTGTCCAGTAACTTCCAAACAGTAGCATACAGAGTCTGAATTTGCATCACACTTCGCAAGGTACGTTAAATTCTAGGTATTTTAAGAAAACATAAATTTTTAAGACGACTGGAACTGTAATGAATATCTGACAGTGTTTTTGGATCCCATGCAAAGTCATTTTACCTCTGAAGGTTACGGTTCATTGCTCTAATAAGACGCGATACACCTCGCATATGAAAACAAATTCTCCAAACACAACTTAGTCTTCAATAATGCAATTATTATCTAGTTAGATAAAAATAGTCCTGACAACGGCCTTGTAATTTATTAACACTTTACGGTCTTGAACATCTCAATCAGTATTTGAAAAAATCATTTCACAATATAACAAGTTCCTTCTTTTACAAATTATCGAATCCATTCATAAATGTAGCGCAGTTTGAGTATTGGTTCAGTATCTCTTCTTCTTTACTGGCAGCAACAACAGAAATTCATCTATCAGTAGCCGCACGTAGTAAACCATTCCAAGCGCTTTGGTCTTTTGCGCTCCGTAGATAGTTCGTCATACCAAGCTTACTTAACATTTCCGTCACCTGGTCTATCCATCGGAGTTTTGGTCGCCCCCTCCTGCGTCGTCCATTCGTACAACGTGTCCAAGCCAGCGCATTCGGTCTATTTGAACGCGCTTGACCACGTCGATGTCGTTGTACAGCTCATACAGCTCATGATTCATTCGACGACGGTACTCGCCGTTCACGATGATGGGTCCAAATATTTTGCGGAGTATTTTTCTCTCGAAGACTCCCAGAATAGATTGATCCGCTTGTGTCATTACCCACGATTCTGCGCTGTAGAGCAAGACAGGTAGGATCAGAGTCTGGTAGAGCTGGATCTTTGTTTTTCGAGAAAGCGCTTTGTCGTTAAATCGCTTGCTTAGCGCATAGTAGCAGCGGTTTGCGATCAATACTCGTCTTTTGATTTCGAGGCTGACATTATTATTTTTGTTTATGGCGGAGCCAAGGTAGACAAAATCATCTACCACTTCAAAATTATAGTTGTCAACGTTCACGCAGCGTCCCAGACGAGTGGACTCTTTGTTCGTTGAAACAAATAACTTGGTTTTGTCCTCGTTTATCACCAGACCCACTTCAGCCGACTGCTTTTCAATGCTCGAAAAAGCCGCAGTAACATCTCGCAATCCCCGTCCAATAATATCGATATCATCAGCATACGCGAGCATCATGTGGCTTTTGTTAAATATGGTGCCATACCTGTTTACTGCTGCTTTCCGCATGATCATCTCCATTACGATGTTAAAGAGATCGCAGGACAGACTATCGCCTTGTCTAAAGCCTCGCTTGGTAAAAAATGGCTCTCCCGCAGCTTTATTATTTTTAAGCCGGGCAATTGCCGTGCTGATCTCGTTTTGGCTCGGTGGTGGACAATCTACTCCATCGTCGATGATTGGTGCGATTCCGTCACTTATGCTGCCTTCGGGAACGAGAAGAGATTGAAAGTGTTCCCTCCATATTTGCAGTACACTCTGAGTGTCCGTGACCAGATTTCCGTCTCTGTCCTTACAGGTGGGGATCCCTGTTCCAAAACCTTTACTTTTTACCTTTTGGTAGAACTTTCGAGCCTCACCTCTATCCCTGTAGTTTTCGATATCCTGGCTCTCTCTTTTCTTCCACAGACGCTTTTTCCGTCTGAACAGGCGTTTCATCTCCCTCCTTTTCTCTTTATAACGCTCCGTCACCGCACGCGTCGCCATTGGCTGCAGTTTGGCCTTGTATGCAGCATCCATTTCCTCAGACATTTCGCGACATTTGTCATCTTACCAGGGCTTGTCTGAGCGTGGTTTTTCATAACCCAGTACGGTTGTTGCGGCAGTGGTCATAGAATTCGCAATATGCTGCCACTGCATGTCGGGAACATCAGAACTAGGGGGATTTGTTTGGAGTAATTAAGAGAGCTGGTTGGAGTAGGCATTGGCTATCTCAGTGGTCTGCAGCTTTGTGATGTCTAGCTTCCTTTGCGTTTGATTAAGAGTGTTTTTAGCTCTACTTAATCGTGTGCGTACCTTGGCTGCAACTAGGTGGTGATCCGAGTCGATATTTGCACCGCGCATCACACGCACGTCCATAACGCTTGAGACATGCCTTCCATCAATTACCACGTGATCAATCTGATTTCTTGTTTTTTGATCGGGAGATATCCAGGTTGCCCTGTGGATATCTTTATGCGGGAATCTGGTTCCGCTTACAACCATGTTTCTTGCCGACGCGAAACTTACCAGTCTGAATCCGTTATCGGAGGTGTTGTTGTGTAGACTGAATTTTCCGACTGCTGAACCAAGAGCATCTTCCCTTCCTATTTTAGCCTTAAAATCTCCCAGAACAATTTTAATGTCATGTGCAGGGCAGCGGTCATATATATCCTCCAGGCGCTCATAGAATGCATCTTTGATGTCATCGTCTTTGTCTTCCGTCGGGGCGTGTACACAAATCAGCGTAATGTTAAAATATTTCGCCCGGATGCGAATTGTGGCTATACGGTCATTTACAGGGTTAAACCGCGAGACCAGGTGTCGAAGTCTCTTGCCGACTATGAAACCACATCCAAATTCGTGTCTTTCTGCATGGCAGCTGTAAAAGATATCACAGTTCTTCCGTCGTGTGCATCCCTGTCCCGTCCATCTCATTTCCTGTATGGCGGTGATGTCAGCCTTGTATTTGTCGAGGACATCCGCCAGTTGGATACAGGCACCATCTCTGTATAGAGTTCGGACATTCCAGGTGCATATCCTTAAATCATGGTCCTTATATCGTTTGCGGGGGTCGTCAACATTTGGGGGGTTCTTGTTTTGCGTTTTCTTCGTGTTTTCATAATAAATTTTTGTTTAAGGAGAGTGGCTTATTAGGCCACCGCTCCCGATCTTAGTTTCTTGGGGCTGCCAAAGCCACTAAGAGAGCCTGTGTTGAGTTTCAGTAACTTCTGTTACCTAGTTCCTAAGACGCATCGGTGGTAGCATGCCGATTAGGTTACTCAACATTTCGCCTTCTAACTCTATCTAACTTTAAAGCGGTTGCTTTAAAGTCATTGCCCAGGGAATACTTGGTCTAAGACCGGAAGTAGTTAGCTGCTTGGACAGTGCCGCAAAGGAATCAATTCTGGTCACTCCCCAGTGAGTGACAATCAGTAACTTTCAGCCTCTGGGCAAAGTCCCATTCCCCATTGGTTCAGTATAATCACCATTAATCCCTGTTAGCAAATACACAAACCACCAAGAGATTTCTTAGAATTGTTTGCCTTTTTAATATTTATAGACTTAACTGAGTCATAAATATCATTTGCTGTGTTGTTTTACTCCTTGCTGTGGGTACTTTTATTTAATATGTATCTATTGTTAAAGACATCGATGCCAAACTTTGTTATAACAACTCACGTGGCATTAAGGTTTATTGCGGTGATGTAAAATAGTGTTTTTTTTCTTTAAATGTACTGCTCATCCTATTTAAACATACCAGTATAAATATGTTAAGGTTTATTGTGCATAGCATTGTAGCATAGCAATAAAGGATACTTATCGTTGAAACTATTCCCATAGATAAAAACTGTTCGTATCTCCCATACAAACTCCCCCTATTTGGGGCGTTAACAAATTTACAATGCATTCGCAAACGTCCTTATATATGTAAAAAAATAAATTACATAATATGATTTTGTATAGTGTTTTCATATATTCCCGGTCATATCTTTGAAATTTTATTCTCTAACAAAAATATGGTGTTCTATTAGCAACACAAAAATAAATACAAACAAGTGTCCTTTTAAGAAATTCTATTGTGATGTTACTGTTCTATTATGTGTCATTTTCGTCTCTTTATTTCAATTGTTACTGCTTCAGTTTATGTAATGAATTAAACAAGTAGATATAGCATCAAGATTCGTTGCCCTATTGAGATCCTTTTCGTGTCGTTTCTATTCATAGCTGTTAAAAATGTTGCTATGTTAAATATTAACCTTCCTTATAATGATGCCGGTCAATATCCTGGCTAACGAGGCATTTGTTAAATTTTAAAAGAAATTTCAATAATTGGCTTGTTTTTCTTGGTACTTGGGTTTTCCTGTTTGTATCGTTAGCCTAATTGTTAATTTGACTATAAGCATTATCATCTCAAAAAAATAACTTTTACTATGGAAACAGAAAATTTTCCGAGTTGAATTTTTGCCAACAGTATTCTCCTCTTAAAAATATAACATTTAAATAACGAAAAGGCAATAAGTATTATTAAAAATTAAACATGTTGTTCTTATCGAGGGCAGGTTATTTAAGTTAATACGAATACATACATAACATACCCACACATGAAACCTACACAAAGAAAAAATTCGGCTGCATGTTCTCAGTTTTATCTGTGTGTTCATTTATATCGCTCTAGGACAAAATAAAGTCCATTTAACCCACAGACTGAAAAATTTAAAATGTGATGTTCAAATACAGTGAATTTCCCTTTAGACGTGATTTGGCATAAACAAGTAAGGATGTTTATTAAAAGGGATTTGTATGTCCTTAAGAAATTTTAGATCTAACTTAATTTCTATATTTGAATATCTCTCAAAGACACAATGTAGTTATAATTACTTATTATGCACCAGCAAACATAGAGTTCATGTATCACATATTTTCCTATCAATGACTCTATCAGTTCAATGCAAAAAAGGTTAAGTCAACATTATTTGAAAATTAAATATTCTTATAGCATGAAAAATGAATCGAAAGAGTATTGTGAGCAACAAATAATAATATGTATTTATTTCCGTTGTTACATATATAAATACTGATATTAAAAACTGCAGATCCTGCATATATTGCAATTCTTGAAAAATTATTTAAAACATAACATATTTTTATATTTAATTTTTAATATATTAATTTTTTAAAAAAAAAAAAAAATATGTTTGAAGTTTTGAAGAAGATTTGCCATAACACATCTTCAAACATTTTCCATCCCTCAGAAAATTAAAAAAATGGACTTGATCGTTTTTATTTTAAACTGCATGTATGTTGAAAATTGTGGATATCTTCTGTGTGTTATGTATCTTCTGATTCCCATCTTTTGTTAGACCTTTTTGCAAATATCTTATAAGCACTAATTGTAATTAAAATGTGTTTCTTATACATATGTGCATAAATGAATGATAATTACTATTTATTATTTACAGTCTTGTTGGCTATTGTTAACAAATGATGTTCATATCTATTAATGTATATTATTTGTATACTTAGCACATATATCCGTAGGACAAGAGACATCACAATTGCAGCAATTAAGTTAATATCTATTAACACTACATTAAAATTAAATTAGACAAAATGTTAGTTTGATAACTTTACAAATACCCAAAGATATCATTAATGAATATATTAAAATCAACATCAGTTGCTTAATTAAGACATTGTCATATGCGTCAATAATTTCTGTAGCCTAGATGACCAATTAAATGTTTACATACATACACTCAAGTTTATAAAGTTGAGCGATTGAGCAAATTACATTGAATGCCTTTGAATATCTTGTCATTAAAACTAAACAAATACTTGTATCATTCCATGAATAATATGTGGGACTGGTTTTAGCATTTAAGGATTTTGTGTGCTCACTCTCAGCATTAAATGCCTATAATTTTGAGATAATTCATTGTCTTGTATATTTTAATTCTTGGTA
Organism: Muscina levida; assembly: GCA_964034835.1. Lineage (NCBI taxonomy): Eukaryota > Metazoa > Arthropoda > Insecta > Diptera > Muscidae > Muscina > Muscina levida. The sequence continues at coordinate 6,082,024 of OZ035882.1, forward strand.
AATCGATTTGCAGCATTTTTAAAAAATATCATCATAATCACAAGGCCATTTATTGAAGTAACTATTTTTATGTCCATTCTACTACACTTATATCCATTTTCTTCACATCACTTGTATTGCATTGTGCCACTTAAAAAAAAACGAAAAAAGTAGTAAAAGTATGAAAAAAGAACATATAAAAAAGAATTATATTTTGGTTCCAAAGAAATGTGAAATGTATCATTGTTTTTGTGTGCTTCCTCACATAAAGCAACAAAAATATTCATGCTTTCCCTTAGTGATTGAATCCATTTCTCGTGGAGAGCTTAATACTTGGCCAGCATACCTTAATATCCTGTCGTTGGGATGAGATAAAATACCAAGTATTAAATTGTCCAGCTATATTTAAAGAAGAAGGCAAGCATTTCATATATGCACATTGTGGATGTCATAAGCAAGTCGACAAAGAAATTATATATGAGAAACTGTTAACAAATCCTTTCCTGTTTACTTTACAAAAGCTAGATAAAATGAAAGACACAGAAAAAAACACAACTGTTGTTAAGTAAATAAATGTTATTGTTAGCGTTCAATTTCGATTTATAACAACTTTTCCATTTGAACATGTTTATAAATTGTCATATTGACAAATTTTCAACCACTTTTCAAATTTAACTAAAATACACAAATTTATAAAACAAATGTTTAATGTATTTACAATTTTGATGGTTGGCGCCTTTTTAATTAAATATTTAATTGTATTGAAGAAATGGTATTCAAACCAAACAAACCAAGAGTTTGTCAGCATATTTCAGAAACATTCGTATGTAAGAAGAATTAAGAGGTAAATGTATTTAATATACAATATTAATAATGACATAATTTACATAGTTTCCTTTAATCCCAATTGATTGTTGGCATTATGCAGCATATTTATACAGCTTCCTTCAATTGATATTGATTACCAAAAAAAAAACTAAAAATAGTAAACACCGATAATTGACATTGAATGAGTGTGGCTGTAAAGTTGCCTTTTCAATTTCTTTGTGTATCGCTGATAGTTTGCCACCACATGATTGGCATTAATATACGCAATATATCCATCACTCGCCTTCACAAAACTAAGCGATAAAACTGCTCTGCTATATTGTTGCCTTACGATTTTCATAACCTCAAGTGAAACGTGCTGATATAACTGCCGTAAACGTGTATGCACTATGAATTATGGGTGAGCATAAGCGAAGTACCGGTATACGAAATAGGTGAGGTAACATTTACCAATAAATACAAAACAATGATGTACATGTAATCCTTTTTTACTCAGCATTTGTGCGTTAAATATCATCGTGTGCATAGATTAAAATTTAAATATTGTGTGACAATATTCCATTGCAAATAAGTACACTTTTCGCATGTTAATCAAATAGAAATAGCTCGCGCATGAAACACTAAATTAATAGATATGTGGCTTTGCTGATTGTGGTAGACCAAAGTATAAAATGAAATCCACACTATGGAAATTTCGGACAATTGTGCCCATCAAGTGAATATGTAAATACAATCTAATTGTTCACAATTTTATTTGTTCTTTTCTGTTTGCCTGTAGGAGAATGTCAAATATACCATCATATGATAATAACTAGGCATGTTGTTGAACTTGGTGGGTTTAAATCTGGGCTGTCTTTGCCGACCAATATTGCGCACACACTCTGTGGGATACTCCTGTGCATTGGATATTCGAAATATATGGTGCCTGATTGCATCATGACATTTGTAAACATCCGTACATAATTTCAATTAACTGGGCACAGGCGGTTATTTGCGGTCTTTTAATGGTCGATCTATTATTAATCAGTTTTTAAACTGTTGTTGGTGGTAGATGTGAAAGAACACCAATTGGCTTCTGAATTTGTTAGCCTTCAGTATTTAGGAGTTGCTGTGAGGAAGAGAAATATTTGCATATGTTTGTATGACCACTACTGTAAGTTCGTGAATATTTGTAGTACAAGGTAATGAAAATATGTTTTCAATATATGTTTTGTTCAGCAAAGAAATTCGAAAAATGTACGTGCTATGTTACCTCTATTTGGTAATATGTAGTATTAAAAAATCGACTATTATGTCATAAGGAAATACACAATCGCCTTGAATCCTATGAAGGAGACACAATAAACAAAGAATTATATATAAGCAACTTTGTGTTCACGTCTAGCAAATTTTTCATTTTGTACAATATTCCAATATTCCACTTCACCAACAAAACCTTTTTTAAAATAAATGGATATGATTTAATATGTGCTAACAATCCAAATAATAGGGCTCACGCTGGTGCAGCCATACTAATCAAATCGTCGATTAAATATGAAACACTCGATAGTATCAGAGAGCCATATCTTCAAGCCGCCTGCATAAAAGTAAAATGTGACAATAATAATGTTAATGTATGTGCTGTTTACTTTCCACCAAGATTTGCTGTTAAATGTGATAAATATAAAGATTTCTTTAGTCGGTATGGACCAAGATTTATCGTAGGAGGAGACTTTAATGCAAAGCACCAGTGGTGGGGTTCCAGATTAATAAACCCCAAAGGAAAAGAACTAGTTAAATGCATTTTAGACAACAACTATTCTGCTCTTTCTACAGGACAGCCGACCTACTGGCCATCTGATCCAAGAAAAATACCAGATCTATTAGACTTTGCCGTTTACCATGGGATTGCTCAACAATTTTTAACTATAACTGGTTGCGATGAATTAAGTTCAGATCACACACCAGTTATTATAAATTTTAATACGTTTCTTCATTCTGCAGCTCGACGATACAAAATTATATCTTCGAAAACTGACTTGAAATCGTTTCGTGAATGGATTGAAAGTAATATAAAACTGAATATTTCAATATCGTCTGGAGCAGAACTTGATGATCATGTGGAGTCATTCATCAATCTTATTCATGAAGCTGGATTTTTATCCACTCCAGAAAATAATGATAACACATCAAAGACTAATTTTATTGTGTCTAATGAAATCAGAGTTTTGGTAAGAAAGAAAAGACGATTGAGAAAAAAATGGCAACTAAGTCGAAATCGAAACGATAAGCGAGTATTTAATAACGCAGCAAAACATCTTAGACGTCGCCTCATTGAGCTACGAAACGAACAATTAGGAAATTTCCTCCGTAGTCTCAATGACGTAAAGAATAGTGAACACACATTATGGAAAGCAACATACAATCTTAAGCGCCCATCAAAAAGAAATGTACCCATCAAAGACGAAAACGGTGTTTGGTGTAGAACTGATAAAAAGAAAGCAGATGCGTTTGCATCTTATCTTCATAAAACATTTAAACCACATGCAATTTGTAGTTCAGATCATGCCAACGAGGTACTTGATTTCATACAAAGCCCATGCCCAATGGATTGGCCTATTAAATCTGTGTCACCTAAAGAAGTACAAGAAGAAATAAAGAAACTAAATGCTAAAAAGTCCCCTGGGTTTGACTGTGTTGATGGAGCGGTTGTTAAAAATATACCAAGTAAAGGCATTAAGTTCTTAGCGCTATTATTTAACTCAATCCTGCGGCTAAATCATTTTCCTTCTCAATGGAAGTGTGCAGAGATTATAATGATACCAAAACCTGGAAAACCAGAAAATGCAGTAGCATCATATAGACCGATTAGTCTGCTGGTCACATTCTCCAAAATATTCGAAAGAATATTATTGAAAAGATTGTTGCCGGTCTTTGAGGCAAAAAATATTATTCCGGAACACCAATTTGGTTTCAGGCACAAACATGGAACCCCAGAACAATGCCATCGTATCGTTGCCGAAATTAGAGATGCATTGGAGAATAAAAAGTACTGTTCGGGTGTATTTTTAGATGTTCAACAAGCGTTTGACAAAGTTTGGCTCAATGGTTTATTCTATAAACTTAAAAAAGTTCTTCCTACCCATCTTTATTTGTTGCTGAAATCATTTTTATCAGACAGACACTTCTATGTCAAAGTTAACGACGATACGTCGAATATATACGATATTTCCGCAGGAGTGCCCCAAGGCAGCGTTTTGGGTCCCATTTTATACACCATCTTTACATCAGACATACCGACTACTGAAAATGTAACTGTTGCAACATATGCTGACGATACGGCTATTTTGGCCTCAAGCCTCTCACCAGATGAAGCGTCACGATTTGTACAAAACCAGCTGAATATAATAGAGAAATGGCTCAACATGTGGAATGTTAAAGTAAATACCGATAAATCTGTACACATAACATTTACTTTAGGCCGGAGAGACTGTCCAGGTCTTACACTGAACAATAGCGCTATTCCACAAAGTCAAACAGTCAAATATCTTGGATTACACATTGATAGGAGATTAACATGGAAAAACCACATTAAAGCTAAGAAGGAACAACTTAAGATTAAAACTGGCAAGCTCTTCTGGTTAATCGGTACTAAATCGCAACTAAGTACTCAAAACAAAATTTTAATCTACAAAGCTATACTGAAGCCTGTATGGACGTACGGTATACAACTATGGGGAACTGCTAGCAACTCCAACATCGAAATACTTCAAAGATACCAGTCCAAGACTCTGAGATTTATTATAAACGCACCCTGGTTTGTATCTAACAAAACAATTCATGACGACCTGCATATCCCATACGTCAAAGATGAAATCAACAGATTTAGCGCTAAATACTTAGATAGGCTGAGTAATCACGTCAACCCGCTGGCTATATCACTACTAGATGATACACATGAAGTTCGAAGGCTCAAGAGACACCACGTATTAGATCTACCATTTCGAAAGTAAATTAACTTACTTACTCATTTAACATATAAATTTATAACCACACTAACCGAATAGAGTTTGTTTTATTTTTAAAGACGATCTCAATGGAGATCGTCAATTCTGTTATTTTTATATATTAAACAATTTGCTTATTATCCTTGAGTGGATAGATTGTAAATAAAGAATTATATGAAAAAAAAAAAAAAAAAAATCATTAGTTTATATTTCATTTGTGTCAAAGCAACATCCATTTTAATGTGACTGAGTACTTTAATATACATTTAATACGAAAAGTGACCTCAAAGGAATGCTGCAAAGCAATACAGCTGAGTGAATATTAATTAATTATAACCAATTTGGAAATATAATTATTTTTGAATTAGTTATAAAATGAAATTAACACTTATATGTGAATTTGATTTCTGAGTATAATAAAAGTAATTAACTAAGCAAATACATATTGAGAGAATAAAACTGTAGGTTGGACCACTTTATAAATTTTAAAATATATGTAGTTTGTTTAAGTGGCTTTTATTAAAAATTGGAGAATCGCATAAATTAAATGAATTTTCGATCGATTTGTTCTCAAAAACGGTTGTGATAAATATTTTTTATTTTTTTAACGTTCAGAGAATGCGGTCATATTCAAAGCGATTACCTTAAAAAGTGTAAAAATATCACTATCGAATACTGAGAATAGCTGTTGCACTGATGTAGAATTGTTTTAAGGCAAATACAACTACATTAAGCTAAGAAAATATTGATCTTCTACTAAGCTTACCCACCGGCGCATATGTTGTGTATTCTTCATTATTTGGGCTGAGAAAAAACTGCTCGGCGATAAGAAATTAAGGTCGAATGGGCCAACAAACGACATGTTTTTGAACTAAATATGACAGTTGAAAAAAGACCGATCTACAGGCATTTTTGTTGTGATAATAGAAATAAATTTACAATTATTTTAAATTTCTATTGTGGACGTAAATAAAACATATGTTACTGTAGCTCACAGTAGTATTTGCAATATTTTACTTACAATCATAAATGACGAATATGTGTCGAGCTGAAGGGAAAATTATAAGCGGTTTTAAGTATCCATTTTAACAAAAAGTTTGCGATATAAATATATTTTATGTTCTCACAATTTTGCTTTAAAGTTTTTGTTTGCATACATTTGGCTTTACATTTGTATCTTTATTTCGTTGAGGTAATAAATCTTTCTTACAAATTTTATTATTGACAAATTTATTTATGTGTAATTCTGGCGATTTTCATGTTTTTCTTTTATTTCAAAGCATTATCATAACTTGGTTCATGTGCAAAGTTGACGCTGTCTAAAAGCAACAAATCATTTTACAAAATACAATTTATTGTAGTGACTCATATGTTGTGACAGAAATAAATTGTGTGGAGGTAAGTTGAGTCGCAGTAAACGTCGATAATGCTGAAGGGATTCCCGTACTTTTAGGGAAATAGTAATAAAATATTTATGTTTAGTTTGAGTGAAAAGCGATTTCAGAGTCAACATTTGATAAACAACAATATTATGCAATATTAACAATATTCTTAGTATTGGTACCTTCGGAAATATAAAACATTTATTTATTTTTATTTTCCTTGGCATGCTTATAATTTTTGTTTTTAAAAATTCACTAATATGTCGAAGCGGTTTGTTAACTATACATCTAAGCTTACTTAATGACGGATATATCAGAATCGACCAGCACATACAGTCAGCTATCGGAAAATAGTGGGAACATAGTTCCGCAACCAACATTTTTATAATTTGTTTTTTCTTTGAGTAAAATATGAAATATTTTAGAATTTTACATAGGCTGAAATTATTTAAATTCATCTCAGGCTTTTTTTTGGCTCCAAAAAAATTTTGCAAAAAATTCCATCAAAATCCCTGAAGCCGTTTTGGAAGAGAACAATTTGAATGCCCCCAACTGTGGCCTTAAACCTAAGGCGCTATATCTAAAGGAGCTCTGATTTCTATAATACTTATTAATACGCAGTAGTTTTAAGTTCTGCAACAGCTTTCCCGATAGCTATGAAATTTCAACATTATTTTTTCATATGCATTGATGTCCTACCTTATAACACAGTGCAACAGTGAAAAAAACACCCGAACGAGACTATATAGGTTCGATAGTACAACCGGAACTGAGTAAAACCCTAGCTCAGTTTGGCTAGATTGGCTACCAAATTTTTTTTTTGACCCCCTAAACTTTTTGAAATCCTTGGACCCCTTGAAAAAAGGTGACATCAATTGTTGGCTAACAGTTTCTACAGTTTTTAATCTAGCTCCTTCTCTTCTTCAACAAAGTTTTAGCTAATAGTGCGCTTAAGAAACTGATATAATAAAATTTCCCAAAAAAGTTAGACTTCCCTCGTTTATTTTCAAAAAACTTCGATAAAAATTTTAATTTTTTCACTTTTTTTAATATAAGTCGTAGGGAATCCAGATTTTTTGCATACTCTATTCAGTGAAATTGTAGTTTAGGTAACACCGAATAACTTTTCTGAACAAACCTATGCAATCTGAACAAGTCTAGGGATATTAAATAGCTCTGAAAACACACTATCTACTTTAAACAAATCAGTTATTTAGGAGTTTTGGGCCATTGTGCAATGTTTTTACTTGCTATCTTTACCAAAAACGTACTTATTGTAGAACTGAATAACTTCTGTAAACAACCAATATGGTCGGAATACTCCACCCCCTTAATTGTTCACAAAGAGCATTAGGGTGTTCCTTATATGGCATTTTTTCGAATTTCGTTAAAAATATGTATTAATCGCGATGTTGGTCATCTGTCTTCACCTTACGTTTCTTTTTGCCAATATTAGGAATATATTGTGAGAAATTTTGTATCAATAGTTGGACATTAGGGTGTGCCGCAATGAGGTTAAAGTTGAAATTTGTTCTCAAATCAGTTTATTGCCGCTGAGTATTTGTCTTTCGTATATAGACTAAGTAGTAATAAGCCGTTCAATAGCTGAAATAAAGACCTAAAATAATATGTGTATGTTTTTACCATATCTCTTATAGACGCCGAGATATTTGATATAGAAGTGGGGGTATTTTTAAAAAAATTATTAAAAATGTTGAAATTGAATTTCGATGTAGTTTATTATGGGCAATTATATATTTCAACTTTTAAAGGTTAATCAAGTTAAAATCTATATGTTTAAAAAGTATATGTGTATATTATCACTATTTCTATAAATTCTTGAGATATCAGGGGCTTAAAAAGCATAGCAATGACTACTTAACTTTTGTTTCACCTGTATATCCATTGTGTATGCTTACAAATGTCACCAAAACCATTAATATCCAATGGTCTTTTGAGGGGATTTTTTATTTGTATCATATAAAAATCGTTATTGGTAAGTATTCAATGGGTATTCAGATGGAACAAAAGTTAATTAGACATTGCTATGCATACAGTCAAAAATTCCGTTTTTTACGCCTGATATTTCGAGAATTGATAGAGATAGTGATAATATACACATTTACTTTTTAAACATATAGATTTTAACTTGATTAACCTTTAAAAGTTGAAATATATAATTGCCCATAATAATCTACATCGAAATTCAATTTCAACATTTTTAATAATTTTTTTAAAAATACCCCCACTTCTATATCAAATATCTCGGCGTCTATGAGAGATATGGTAAAAGCATACACATATTATTTTAGGTCTTTATTTCAGCTATTGAACGGCTTGTTACTACTTAGTCTATATACGAAAGAAAAATACTCAGCGGCAATAAACTGATTTGAGAACAAATTGATACATTAACCTCATTGCGGCACACCCTAATGTCCAACTATTGATACAAAATTTCTCACAATATATTCCTAATATTGGCAAAAAGAAACGTAAGGTGAAGACAGATGACCAACATCGCGATTAATACATATTTTTAACGAAATTAGAAAAAATGCCATATAAGGAACACCCTAATGCTCTTTGTGAAGCATTAAGGGGGTGGAGTATTCCGATCATATTGGTTGTTTACAGAAGTTATTCAGTTCTACAATAAGTACGTTTTTGGTAAAGATAGCTAGTAAAAACATTGCACAATGGCCCAAACCTCCTAAAAAACTGATTTGTTTAAAGCAGATAATGTGTTTTGAGAGTTATTTAATATCCCTAGACCTGTTCAGATTGCATAGGTTTGTTCAGAAAAGTTATTCGGTGTTACCTAAACTACAATTTCTCTGAATAGAGTATGCAAAAAATCTGGATTCCCTACGACTTATATTAAAAATAGTGAAAAAATTAAAATTTTTATCGAAGGTTTTTGAAAATAAACGAGGGAAGTCTAATTTTTTTGGGAAATTTTATTATATCAGTTTCTTAAGCGCACTATTAGCTAAAACTTTGTTGGAGAAGAGAAAGAGCTAGATTAAAAACTGTAGAAACTGTTGGCCAACAATTGATGTCACCTTTTTTCAAGGGGTCCAAGGGATTTCAAAAAGTTCAGGGGGCCAAAAAAAAAATTTGGTAGCCAATCTAGCCAAACTGAGCTAGGGTTTTACTCAGCTCCGGTTGTACTATCGAACCTATATAGTCACGTTCGGGTGTTTTTCAAAAAGTTTGATTTTGTGTCATAGTGTAATAGATTAAAGTCATTTCTAAAGTTGCTTTTCATAACGGCGACATAGTTAATAGCACTCCACCCATAACTACAATACAGAATATATCAATTATACCGAAATTAAGTTATGTGCTCGCAAATGTTACATACAAAAACACATATTAAGGATTTACTTGTTTACGCCCACAGGTCCTTACAATTGAATATCTTATTTACATGACAGCTGCTATTACGATTGTGTTGAACATTTTCCAAAACTATGTATGTTTACATGTAAATTTCTTCACACACAAACCACTCTCACATGAAATTTGTTGCTAATGTACTAGAATTGTATACAGATGTCGCACAATCACAACATAAAATACATCATATACATGCAACATACATATAAACAAAATGTTCTAGAGACATAACAACTTGTGTTTAGAGCACATCAATTAATGTTCTACTGTCAATCAACACTTAGAAAATGATTCAATTAAATTGTTTTTAACTCAACGTGATGATTAATCTTTTTGTGTCGAAGCAAGAGGAAAATTACCCAATTTTTTTGTGGTTGTTTGAGCGACACAGTGGCTTTTGAACTACAGCAGATATCAATTTGAAACTTTAACTGATAAATCTTGAGACTTCAAAGATTATGTGATGTAAAAATGGTAGTGCCACGCCTAAAATAAAAGGGCGGGAAATGTGGTAGATTACATACTTTTGTTTTTTGTGCTTTTGTTCTCGAAGTACAGATAGAAATTATTCTTCAATCGCAATGAAATTTGCCACATTGACAATCTGTACTAAAATTGAGAGAAATCTGTTCAGATTTCGATATAGTCCCCATATATATGTTCTCCGATTTGATTAAATACTCCTCCAGAGATCATATTTTTCGACTGATCTTTACGAAATGTGGCACATGGCATCCTAATTGTCCCAGAAGTACATTTGTTAAAAGCCAGCCATATCGGGTTCTATTAATATATAGCCTCTATATATATAATTCAAACGATTTTGCTTCCAAACCTCATGAAATTTGGCACATCCTCGTATTTTGGATCAGAAACAATCTGTACTAAAATTGACAGAAATCGGTTCAGATTTAGATATAGTCCCCATATATATGTTCCTCGATTTGACTAAATACCCCTCTAGAAGTCATATGTAAATATAAATTCATGTACCGATTTGCGACATGGTTGTGTTTCTAGTCTTATACTACTACTATTTGCTACTACACTGGTACTATTTTATACAACTGCTATTTATTCTACTAATTTGTACTACTACATATAAAAGCGTAAAATTAGTGTTTTTGTATGGGGGTGTACTCTTCTAGGAGGCATGGCTTAGTCAGTGAATATAAATTTGAAATTATTTCTTGTAATTATGTTATGTGCCAATTTTTAGGAAGTTATCATGTCAAATAACAAAGATATTAAGTAATAACTCTAGTAAAATAGGTACTACTCAACCTGTTATGTTAAGGGGAAAGCAAACACGGTAGTGCGGTATGGGGAATAACAACACACAACCGAAATAAACTAACCGCGAAGTTATTAACTATCACAACAACAACACTACGCGGGCAAATGGTGGTGGATCGAAATAAGAGATCGCTCGTATTGTTATTATTACTTGAGAGTAAGTATTTTTTTAATTCACTTTCCTGTTCAAAGTTCAAAGGATATATGTATCTTCGAGATTTCGGGTTGATGGCGAGTTGATTCGGGTCGATTCTCTGGAAGAAAAGTTTGGGTATTATTATTCTTATTTACGGGCAGCTCAAATCTGGCTCATAGGACCAAATGTTACGACGGGGAAGAATAATAATTTATCCAAACGGAGAGAGAAATAAAAACACAAGTAAATTATGAGTTTTTGTATTAATTTGGGTTTCATTTTGTGGGTATTACCTTCGGGTTGTTCGCCGGTAATATTGACAGTAAACATAAATGTCAACAAAGCTTTCTTTCTTTCTTTTCTTCTTTTCATTCTTCGTTATAAATGTAATAGGGGTGATTCTAAAAGGAGTATATCATTACAGAACTAGGGTGCACAGCTAAACACACCCCTTCTCGTACCTCCCATACAAATGTACCACTCCGCCCACTTTAGAAATCGAGTAATAATATCAATATAATAGAAAATTATTTGTTTTACTGAGGGTAAGGGTATATGTAAGTTGGGTTGCCCGACTGAAACTTTCTAACTGGTTTTAATTACAAATCGGTTAATTTCAATAACTCAAGACTTAAACAATATCTTATAGTGGGTGATGGTATTTAACAGTCAGTTTATCTGACCGCAATTTCTGTGTTGGTTAAATTCACCCAATGGCAGCTACTAGTTTATAGATGAATGCGATTGTCGAAGTGTCGAAAACATTGGGGCAGCTGCCGACGACGAATGTGCAGACAACTGGGACAAGAATCAAACCATGGATCTCCCACGTGTTCTAACCATCATTCCACGGTCACGGCCAAGGGAAAGAGGCCTGCTTATTATATTTAGCCCAAGACCGACAGTTTAAAATTTTCATATTTAAGTATTTCCTGCCATCCCAATGTTGACATCTGTGGAGTTCATAGAAATCCATTGCTTTCATGAGGTTTGATTGAAATTGAAGTTTTGTGCATTGTAATTACAAATAAATTCGTTATGAACTGATTGTAAAATTTTTTTGAAACAATGTATGACAATTTATTGTCTTACAGCCAGTTTACTAGTGGTTGGGTCATAAAGCTCCTTTTTCGTTCGTCTGTCTGTCCTCGCGATTCTATTCATAGTTTAAGGTTTATTGAGCTGAATTTTTTTTCGCAAGTTTGTATGTATTTGATCTTAGACATAGCCGAAATTGTATTACTTTTTTTTTTAGAATTTTAGATTAAGCCTTTATTTGCAAAATTTTATATAGATGTTTAATTGTTTTGACAACACATTTCTTCCTATTTCTTTTTAGCATAACCCTTAAAGGAATACCAGGAATTTGTATTGTGGACAATCATAAATGGCAGTGTCTTATATCCGGTATGTAAATAACTGCAGCAACTCGCTTTTAGTATTTCACAACTACTTCAGAAATTATGCACACATCCATCCAAGTACAAGCCATGCAGAAGAAAGTAGTGCTGCAGAAGTACTCTTCCACTAGTCGCAAAGCGACACCGACTAGTCGCTCTTCATTTCCCCGTTAATGCTTTTAAGTGACGATTTTAACATTGAGCTGTCATACGAAAACCACTACTCGCTAGTTCAGCATTTGCGACTACTCTGCCAGTACTTGCCACCCGTCTATAAATCGTATCCTTTGCGACTACTAGCTTTTATTCCAGTATAGCTCCACTCGTTAGGCGTCAATGCCTCTACCTTCTTCTGCAGGGTGTTTACACACTCATCATAAAACCAGCCTCGTCGATATACAGTTACTAAGGCAATTGTTTCTTTTTATGAGTTTGTGTTCATATCAACTCTGCGTAGTTGATCCCATATAATGGATAGGAACAGTATCAACATTAAACGGGGATATTAAATATTGATGCAAGCGATTTTTTTAAGGGATTAAAAATGTTTATTAATTTTACTCAGATTGTAAAATTTCTGATGGTTACTTATCTCATAAAATAATCTACGTCAGACTGTGAAACTATTTATATATTTCAATTAAGATGATCTCTTTGGTATTTCGGGTACACAAAATTTATTTTTGGCTTCAGTGGCTCTTAAGAGATTAGAACAAATGTTATTGTAATTACATATTTTTTGTAAAAATCTTTATTCTAAACTAATTTCATGCCTCCTACTGAATTTTCAAGTCATTCAATTATCTTCAAAAAAATCAATTTATTTCTACAAACTTCACAATCTGTCTTGTTATCACCTTTCTTATGGTACAGGTAGATAATAGGTATCATGGAAAATTTCTTAAATATTTTGAAACAGAAATGTTAATGTTTTTTTTACAATGTTATACTGCATATGAAAATTCCTTCAGTATATACTTTGTATTTATTATACACACCTAAAGCCTACGCTTTGTAATGTTTCGTTTCAAATGATACGAAGTGTAATTGATTGTAGGCTTAAAGGAAACTGGAGTTTTTTTTCATTATATCACAGCTTCTCTGACAACGAAATATTTCAATATAAATATCTTTGCAAATTAAGGAAAAACCAACAACCAAAGTATTAACTTTACGTATGAAAATAAAAGTGGCAGTTCCTGGCACCAAGACACTCTGCAAAAATCATTGTAGCAATGACGACGTAACTATATCCAGCATGCAAATAATTTCCGAGCATACAAATAATGTATTTATTCCAATGAACAAAGTGAAATCACAGTAAACTTCCAGAGGCATTAACAATGGTTTTGTTCTGTATATCAATGTTTTTCGAACAGATATCCATTATGGAATTGTGGAATTTCCTGTGATAAAATATTATTATAACGAATTGGGTTAATGATATTACATTGAAAATTGTATCTATCAGTTGGAAGACATATAGAGTAATGCCATAATATGGTAGCTATGAAGACTACGTTTTATATTGTTCTATAGCAGGGCGAAAATATACTTTGCAATAATCCTCCACTTGGTGGTGAAATTTGAAAATTTGATTCCTAAAGGTAATTCCTAATTATTGTTTTAGTAATTTTATGATGTGGCCATTTTACAATGTGAGCTTATTTGGAATGAACTTCCTTCCAATCGTCTATCCATGTATTAAATAAAGGGTGTCCCAACAAGAGCGCAATTTTTAAATTTTAAATAAAACACAGATATTTAAAAAATATAGTGAAACTTTATTATATCGTAGACAGAACGAGGTTATGTATGGAACAATATATATTGCAGATGGCCGCCGCGGCTTTGCTGGCTGTTTCGCATAAATGCTGCGGTATTTCATTAATGCAGCGTCCAATTTCCTCTTTTAAGGCTTGAGTCGTCGTCGGCTTATTCCCGTAAACCATCGACTTTAAAAAACCCCAAAGAAAAAAATCTAATGGTGTTAAATCGCACGATCTAGGCGGCCAATTCAGATCTCCAAATCGCGAAATAACACGACCGGGAAATGACTGATGCAGCAATTGAATTGTTTCTCTGGCTGTATGACATGTGCCACCGTCTTGTTGGAACCACATGCCCTCCACATTCATTTCTTCAATTCGAGGCAAGAAAAAACTGGTTATCATTTCACGATACCGAACACCATTGATTGTTTGCGCTTGACCTGTCTTGAGCGACATCATCATGTACAGCTGCGACATTTTCGGTCGATCGACCTGGTCGATGACGCGTTGTTGTCTTTACATCACTAACAGACCCAGTTTCGACAAATTTATCCATTAATCTCTTTACAGTTGACTCTTTTGGAGCATTATTGTGACCCCAAATTGATCGCAATTTGCGAACTGTAGCCGCAAAACTTTCACCATTTTGGTAAAACAATTTCACAAGGAGAATGCGTTGTTCATTCGTGTAGCGCTCCATTTTTACTAACCTCGTACTTTCTACTAGCAAACAATAACAATTGTTCAAATGTCAAACAATGACACTTCGAATGTTGCCAGATTTAAAAATTGCGTTCTTGTTGGGACACCCTTTATAAGTCGATGAAGTTCATTTTTATAAGCGGTATGTATTCAAATGTTCTCAATGTCACTACAATAATAGCCATTTGGATGGCCTTATAAAATAGTGATAAATTTCAAAAGTTTGCGATATCGAGGCAAAAACAGACAGATATGACAAGTTATCTATACAACTTGGAAAGGCCGCTTTCTCTTCTTTTTAAATCCACTGAAAATTAAAATCGGTCTTTATTCAACTACATTGCTGGTTGTACTCGGCAGCACCTACCAGAAAAATAGTATAATTTTGGTTGTCGTGCTGTGTTATTCTTAAATTAAAGAGCATTACCGTGTTCCGACATATTAACATTGAAAATGTTTTGTGTACAACAAACTATTAACTATGAAGCACACGCTCAACTTCAATCTTCAATCTTTCTCTATGCGTCAACTTACCTTTCGAGTTATTTACATCTCAATTCGTGCTTATACAATTATTATTTTGTCTAATAAAACTTTAGTTTTTACTAAAGGAAAACTTTCCCATTATAGGTTTTATTTACTTTTTCTACGAAATCTTTATTATCTTTATACTTTTCAATCATAACATCTTATGCACCTGCAAAGAGTAAAATGTTGCAAAGATCCTGATTTAGATGTTGAAAAATATAGTTATCTACAACTACAAGCACAAATGGTAAGGACCATCGTCAATAATCTTTTCGAGGCTTTTTGTTAAACTTCAGCTTAAATTGTTTATGCAACTTTTAGTTTTGAAGAAATCATTGAATGAAAATTATTATTATTATTTTGCATAGTAGCGTATAAAAGGTAGTTTGTGAAGGCATCTTAAGAGTTAACTAGAAATTTTCGTTGTAAACTTTGTTTATATTGAAATTTTTTGTTACAAATTTTGCAATACGGGGAAAGAAACTTTAATTTTGTCTTGTATTATAATAAAACTAGTGGGTCCGGCAGTGCTTCGCATTTGCATATTATTTTAAAAAAATGGGTGTTAAAGTTGGCGTGGTTGAAAAAAAGTAAAATATATTTAGTTATATTTAACACAACACCAACAACTGCTGAGAAAAAAATAGTAATATGCGACAATAGTATGTATGACAATAGTAATAATGAATGTGAGTTTTACTAGGATAGTTATCAAGTTTTATTGAACTGTGAATAAAAAAGATAACATAAGCTCATGTAATAGAAAAAAAAATTCCTTGAAGTAAACGTCAAGAATTATTAAAAATATAACAACTACAACAATTACAAAATTATTTAATTTCCCTTTACACGTCATGAATGAGACATAGGATAGCTTTTTGCGTTTTTGTGAATGAACATGCTTTTATTTTCGATTCACAACAAAAGGCACCTACTTGTTTATCGACAAATGCGAACGTCACTGTTTGAGAAGTTTTTACTAGACATGCCGATTGACTCGACACTATACTGCGAAGTTGCTGTCGACAACATCGAGGGGGCCGGCTTTATATAAAAAAAGTCTTTAAAACCTTTCGGTACTTCTCATACAATATCGTGGATTTTAAACAAAAGCTTTTCCTTATTTATATCTGAAAACATGCCCACATAGTCGTGTAATCCATCAATTTTCCCATAGGCAATTATATGCTAAATTTATATAAATATACTAGCTGACCCGGCAAACGATGTTCTGCCATACAACTTCTCACTCGGCCAACTTCGTCTCGCTCCAAGTAAACGTCTTCATATAAGCTCCAGAGTAATATTAAAACACATACAGTTCAAATTTAAAGTGACTTATTTGAATTTAATCGAAATCAGTGAAGAGCAGTCTGATAATCAATGTTTTTCCATTTGTTTCCGGCGCTAAAACAATCAATGAAGACAGTTTGCCAACTCGCGAAAAGCTGAGAAATTCGAGGTTGATCCCACAAATTCGCTAGAATTGGAAGGGAAAATCAGTTGGAATAATAGAAATTCGAGGGATAAGGACTTCCTCTCCTTTGAAAAAATTTGACGGGAACGTCATCAATCCAGTTGAAACATCAACAGGAATTTGGCCATTACAAAGCGCCAGTAGATATTTTGAAAATGCAGTAGCCGATGGGTCGTTTTGCAACGTGACTCTCATGTACGTAGTTAATTTCAACTCCATGTCATTCCGCCACAAAGACATTAATTTCATCATCGCCCAAAATAAACAAAACACACGATAAAATGCAAAATTTTGTCGAAAAAAAAAGAAATTTTTTTTTGGCATTTTCCATAATTTTCCAACTAAAATTTTCTATTTTTCCGTTCGAAAACCGACAAAAATTTAATTTGCGATTTACCTCAAATCAGGCGATGAAATGCAAAATTTTGCAGAAAAAAATTAAAATTTTTCGATTTTTTCCGAATTTTCCGAGTTTTCCACCGAGAATTTATCAATTTTATCATTCGGAAAGTCATTTCGGAATAATTATCCGAAATTTTTCGCAAGTTATATCGTTCAAAACTATCAAATCGTACGACAAAAAGCAAAATTTCGTCGAAAAATAGTATTAAAATTTTTCGAATTTTTCCGGAAGTTTCCGAATTTTCGAACAAAATTTTTTTATTTTTCAATTCGAAATATCATTCGCAACTATTGCACACAAAACTCTATACAAAAAGGCAATTTTCGATTTTCCGACTTTTTCGGAAGATTTTCCCAAAATTTTCTTTTACTTAAACCATCTCCTGGCAATTACGAACAACTGAACATTTTTTTTTAGCAAAATCGGTCCAGCCGTTCTCAATTGATGAATTACTATACATTTTTGCCACTATTTTTATACATATAGATTACAAAAGTAATAGCAGTTGTAATGCATCCTTCACACAATCTATGTTAGCCGGAACGCTTGTTTCCCTTATTATTTAATAGCTTATCCTCATTAAGCATATTGTCACATTATCTAGTAATTAGTTAAAGTTATGACTTGCAATATGATATGTATTATATTAATTTAATATTAATTAGTCGATTACCAGGCGTAGGTTGTTCTCACTTTGTGTGTGTTGTTTCAATTACGCATAAGTGCTGTAAATGGAATTCTTTCATTAACTAGTTCTTGACAAACGATTATTTGTGACAACCTTGGCAACATATTATAAAATATATTACAAGAGCACAAGTGTGTTGGCAATTATGTATTATACATCAGTTATAAGTTTTTAATAATATTGAAAAAAAACATACCTCCCAACAAATGTTTGTCATAAAAGAAGATCTTACCAATAGAGGAAGGTAAATAATGCACACTGATGCTATACATATATCTATGAAAATAACTAAGTACTAAATTAAAATCGGTTACGAATAAGAAACATTAGTATCTGTAATGGCTGAACCACCAAATACATTTAAACTTATCGTTACCCCAGATTGGCTTAGATATATAAAGTTAAAACATGTATTGTAGCATATAAACAAAAAAAAAGAACATGCAATAAAGGGCTTAATACTATTCAAACCACTCTTCCCAATTCCTTTTAGTGTGGGAAAATTAACATTCGTGAATTGAATAAGGATACAAGAACAGGAAGTGCTTTGTAATAAAACTTTTTGTATTAGCATAAATATTATTGTACTCTTGTGTGCGTGTGAAGTTGTTACCAAAACATTAACCCTAATCAGAACTCAATCGTCACTGTCATTTACTAAATAACTGTACAACTTTCACTTTATTTGACAACTTAACATGTGTGCTATTCTTAGTTAATTTACTTTAGGGAGTCCAAAATAAACACATTTGTCTGTGTCAAGACACCATTCCTCGTTTAATTGTATTTGTATTTTCCTAATTTTCTAAATGTTTGACTCGTAAACAGATACATTTTCTCAATTATTTATTGCGATGGACAGAATTGTGATTTACATATGGAGAGAAATTTTAATATGAAAAAGTATTCAAAAACGCATTGATTTAAGGAAAATATTACCACAAAAAAATAGTTTAATATAGTGCGAAATTTCCTTCCTTGAAAAATAGCGCATACTCCATGTCTTCATAACTATTAGGTAATTAAACAAAGAACACAAAAAATTATAATTTCGTTTCATATGCAATGGATCAAAAATATCTAAAATTATTTGTTTTTAATATGCATATCCGCATTTATTATCAAAAACATATATTCAATTCAGGGTCATGTACAAATACAATCATTGTAGAGCGGACCATATTAACATGGTTAGCATATGCCTCACATCGGAAAAAGGATCTTGATATGTCCTTTTTTATATAGAGGCAAAAGCTGACTAAATGTATTGTCTAAATGGATGCGTAAAGTTGGGTCTCATCTTAAAAACGATGTACATACAATGAAATCTTATTAAAAAACAAACAATGGAATTTATGTTCGAAAATAAACAAGAAATAGCTAACAATAACAACAAAATCGAATAAATCAGCGTTATATGGGAATAACGAATAAATCACACGTTCATATTCTTTTCATTAACTCGTGAAGTTTGCCGCTTTTGCTACGACTATTGCGGACAAGTGGAATTTTTTAACAGCACAATGTTAGATTTTTTAATTAATGGGAAATATAAGTATTAAGGGAATAAAAATGGAGGCATTTTTGTTTACCAAATGTCAACAAACCACATACTGTTGTGCGTGACCGATAAAATGTCGATTGGTTCTATGGCAATCCATTACCCATAAAATGGTGCCGAGAAAAAGTAAGTGCTTGAGAAATGTATTCTTAGCACAGCCGGTAGTTTTCTCAAGATTATTTTAATTTTCACATAATTTGTGTGATTTCATGGTTTCCATTCTATTTAGTATTTAACGTCTAATGAGAGTGTTGTTGATTGTAGTTGTTCTAGAGTTTTTCATAAGGAAAACTCTAAAACCATTTTTTTTCCTACAATGCTGGCCAACAGTATCAATACATGGTTACCTTTACTAATTTTTCCTGCCTCCATTGTCGCAGGTTTTATTTCTCATAACGGTTTGAGTGCAAATAACATGTGATAACTATTTATATTGCTTTATTTATTTGTTTTTATTTCAATCAACTGCTTGATGTATATTCGAAGAATCTGCGAATCGCTATGTTATGTCAATGAAAAATCATTGAGTTTCTTATCCTTTTTAAATGCCAATTAACGACAAAAGAGTTTTCTTCGTTGAGTACTTATGTTAAATATTATAGCCCTCGATTTGGTTAACCATATGGTCTTTAACTTAAGTTTAGTAGTTTCTCTATAGAATAGCCCTGTTCAAAACTATAGGGTCGTTGAATTTTTCCCAAATCTATTCAACTATTACTAGACAAAGACTTCAAAAAATGAGTGTTCGCGCACTTCTGTACAAAATAATACAAAACATTTTTTATATGAATTGTTAATAAGTTTCATTAAATATTACAGTATTTTAATTTGCATTGCATAAGAAATAAACCTGAAAGCGCAAATCAAATACAGCAAAATAAAAAATTTGCATTTAACCCTACGGTCAATAACCAAAAAAATATATGTTAGTCAATGACCGGGCACTCGGGTACGCAAGCGTACTTTCTTCCTGGTTTTAGGTAAAATATTACACATTTATGTAATTATGTGCAAAACTCATGTTATGAAATACCAAACTGTATAATTATTTAATTCATATCAACAAAGGTTGATTTTCTTGCTGAAGATACCGAAGATACGAAGTTGCAGATACTGCCAAAACTTTTTCTGTAAGAGTTAGCGATCATATCGAAAATTTCCATTTTGCGTGCAACTTTTTGACTCACTAGTGCAATAGCGATCAGAACTGAATAGAAAATTTACAGTTTGTATGAAATAAGTAACTCAAATTTGGAATTCACATCTTTTTCAATCAATATTCGTTTCGACAGTTTCTCCTCCGATAATCCAAGAAACACTTCATATTTTGAACAGTTGTGCCATACTTGTATTACTTCTTTGTTAGTTAACTACAACTGGTTTTGCAGTTTTGAAGAACAGACATTTGTTGTGCTATCATAACGAATATTTTAAAAATTTATGAAAGAAAAGTTAGTTTACATCGCAAAATTTAGGATATGTCAGACATAGATCCCAGTTGGTGATGCTTTGGTTGACGAATGTTGAAGATAATACTATAATGAAAGTTCGATGAAAATCATGGCGAACTTGAACAACCTGTAACCAGAATTAATGTAGGTTTCTCGCAATGGCACTGGATGGTATAAGAATCCTGCAACGTCCCATTAAATTAGGAGCTACAATACTATTCGCCAACATTGTGGCCCAGCACGATCAACAAAATTGATATCGAATGCTCGAAATATAAAATACCATCTGAGAGTAGAAATATTGAGCATAATTGTGGATAAGTATAAGGATATAATAGTAGCTGATATTTATGCCTTCATTAGAGTCATTAAAATAATTATATTTCAAAAGATTTGTGGGCAATCACATCTTTTTCGATATACCAAGCAACACTCGGCACAAACGGATTCTAATCATTGGTACGTTCGTTTTGACAATGCAAACACTTACGGACATGGCTACACCAATCCGTGATATATAGACAGCGCTGAATGCAACATACCAGCTTATTACAAATCAAGTGAGTATCTTACAATCGCTGAATTTCAGTTTTCTTTCCGAGGCAGTACAAAATGTTCCCAATACATCCCATTAAAACCTGCAAAAATGGAATTAAACTATGTGGATTTGTGATGTCAAAAACTCTTATCAACTTAAAGGACAAATTTATGGAAACCTTACGACTGGTTGTGAGACTTAACAAGGAGAAAGAAGGTTAAGGATTTTGCCAGGACTATTTCGTTCATGGAAGTGTACAGAATTCCACAATGAACAATTTTTTTTACCACACTTGCCTTGACAAAGCATCCGTTATGAATAGACAATTGCGTTAAGAAAGAAAACCATATATACCGTGGAGAATGAAAGCAGAAGATCAATACAATAACAAAATATAGTAATCTATCACAAAATATACACTGTACCAAATTAAGAAATTAGTTCCTATTTACAAATAATGGCAAAGAAACGTAAGCTGCTGTGTAAAATCATGTAAATTGCATGAGGGTACCGGGGTACGAAGGTGTCAACTTCGAAGGCGTATTAAACATAGATGCAGTTAATAATGCATTTAAAAATGTTTTTCTTTTAAAATATCCATAAACACCTTAGTCTCGACGATTTAGAAATTCATGGCCATATCTTTGTTATTAAAGAAATGACAGCACTTTGAAGTTGAAAAAGGTACCCGGGTACCGGTTATTGACCGTAGGGTTAATACAATATATAAAGTTAATTGAATATTCACATATTTTTAATGATATTTTAATTTCCACTTGAGTGTTAGGTATAAATGTTTCATCGGAATATTTGTCTGTTTTTTATTTTTTAATTACATACCGAACAAAAGTACCACCAGTTACAATTAATTGAATATAATAGCACACAGCATAGTAAGTTTAATCCAGTTTACATGAAAATGATCCAAGGAAGGAACGCTGCTACAGAATAGAACAAATCGAAAGAACTTTGGGAGTAACCTAATTCATGTTTTTGAAGGTGTGGTCGAGTACAACTTGCATATGTATATCAAAGATTCCTAATATGCTCAAAATCTTGACTTAACTCTTCACGATTAATCTTCAAGTTCCGATTGAAAGTAGCACTGTGTAATTTATTTTTTATTGGTGCTTAAATGCGACAGTCAGCTGTTGGAAAAGAATATTGACTTGACTACTCAGAAACTGTTGTCGTCAATATTGAAAGGGGCAGGTCACCTGCATGTTAGCAACAATAGTATACCGAATTGGTTCATGTGTGGAAAACAATACCTGTCTCTGCATTCATTACACAGTGCAACATTTCTAAGGTCATCGTCTGGTGGTATCATGGTATCATGAAAAAATGACCCTCTTTCCTATATTTTTACAATTTTCATGCACTAGATGCAATTTTTTAGGGTCGGTCTATTCGAGACTTTTTTTTGCTCTGGTTTAGATCTAAAATTTTGCCGAAGACGAAAAGAAAAAATTGTGAACAGTTTATGAAATATGGACTCCGTAAAAATGGTCAAAAAATTGTTGTGGAGAGAAAATATTGGAGTATCCATAAAAAAATATTTCGATGTAATGGGGTCAAATCCTTTGGGAATTTTTTTAGTTTCGGTATATACTTCAAAAATAGCTGGGTACGAAGATGGCACCAATTTATGTGTTGCACTGTGTTATAATTTACCCTCAGAACAAACTTTAGGTGATTGAATCAGCACCAACAAGAATACAAAACTTGGTAACGAATTGAGCTTAAGTTTACTTTCGTTTGGATTAATTTAAGTCGTAAAACTATTAAAACTAGACCAAAATTTTTCAAACCATTTTTAAACACCCAAAAAGAAATTAAATATTTTTCTAGAGCAAAAATTTTAAGACAATTTGATATTTTATAGCATTGCAAATGTATAATGCTCTTCTTTTCGCAGCATATTATTAATGATATTTACAAAGTTATATTTGAAGTGTAATACAAAGTTCAGACAGATATAATCCCGACCTAAAAAAGAATTCGATGCATAGTAGCATTATCGGCCGATTGATGAATCACAACATCCCATTCTCAGACCATTTCACTTTTCAGGATTTCAGTGCTCTTTTCGAATGTGTATGCCAATGAGTATGTGATTTAATAAAAGTTATTGCATTATTTCTCATGTTATTTATTTTGGTTATTATCGGCTTAGGCCTTATTCAATTACGTGCTAATGCCTTTGGTAACAGCATCGCACGCATTCGCGATAATGTAGAGGAGCGCGTGCTAGACATTTTCATAATAGCCAAAGTACACAAGCACACGCACAAAATATCACATCCGATCATTAAAATTGCGATTAGGTTCTCACACATGTCGTTGGTATATGGTTTTTAAGAAAATTATGATTTTCGCACAATCATAATTTCTTAGAGGCTATTCGGGATTGATTGTGGGCCAAGCAATGTTTTTAATGGGAATCACCGGACCAGTAAAATTGCCCTATGTAGAAAAGGTCACCGGCCGTGGCGTAGTGGTTAGAACATGCGACTACCATGCGGGAGATCACAGGTACAACTCCTTCATTGTCGGCTCCTCTCGAATGTTGTAGACAGCAACTTCGCAGTATTAGTGTCGAGTCAATCGGCGTGTCTAGTAAGAGCTTCTCAAACAGTGACGTTTGCATTCGTCGATAAACAAGTAGATGCCGTTAGTTGTGAATCTAAAAATAGAAAGCGTGTTAATTCACAACAACGCAAGAAGCTATCCCATACCTCATTCATGGAGTGTAAAGGGAAAATTAAGTTTTTTTAAGAAAAGGTCACTTTAATATGATGGTATTCGATAATAAAAGCCAAGAGTTTACAAAGCAGTCGTAGGGTGCGTATGATTAACGTATGATTTACAATAATATGTTGCTCATACGTCCAGTAATTTTAGAAAAGGAATGCATTGACTTTTTGCTGTTTAAAGTTTCTGCTGGATGTTAAATTTTTCCTTATCAATAGAATTTTCCCCTTATAACAAGCATTTGGATTATCCAAACTAGTCAGGTGGGGTAATGAAAATACATTCAAATGAGTGTAATTAAAATACACTTAAAGAGTTAGAACAAACAGATGACGTTACAACTTTCGCTTCCCAACACATGACTTATTACACAAAGTGATAAAACGTACGCACAAGCCAACTTTGGAAATACAAAGTTTTGTTCATCCAACACAAAATAAAGTTACTTCTCTAATGAATGCTTAACTACGCCATACATTGCAGGCGCTTTCCTCATGCGCTTCTTTTACATTTGTAAACATCTACAACAGTTTAAGGCCAAATCACAAAAGTTTTACTTAATTGAAAAAGTTTATGATGATATCGAAAATGATTTGTCTCTTAAATGACATAACAGAACATACCACTATAGGTCATAATTTCAATATTAGGTTTTCTTCCCACAAGCTTTTAAATACAGAAAGTGAAGCGAAGTGATTAACACACTTTATTCAATTCTGACTTTGATTTTCGAAATTCGAAATTCGCATTACAATATTCCAAGTCTTTAGTGATGCAGAAATATTATGTATGCTTTGAAATACACGAAACAAATAAAAAACACAGTTAAATCGAATATATTTGTGCCCTGTTACAGATTGGATATTGTATGTGTTTCGGATGGGAAAAATTTAGGAACACTTATTCATTTGTTTGGTGTATGTTGTGTTTTAGGTACAAGGGAGGATTCCTAAAAACTCGGGTTATGATGTCAAAAACTAGGTTTTATTCTATCCCCTATTTTCGAATCATTCATGATTGTAGTTTTTGAGAAGTCAACCATTTTAAAATTAAAAATACGGTTTGTGATATAAAGTTTAAAAAGTTATATTCAAAATTATAACACAGATAAGATCTAAGACCATTAAAGCCAAGCAAATTATTAATTAGCAGCTGCTGAAAAACATTCTCATCAGCCACCGTTAGTAGATTTTTTCTGATATAATAAACACGTTATCTCAATTCAATATTTTGTCTCTTCATTGAAACACAGCATACATCTTAAATGCTAAGTATAGGACTAATAAATCGTCTTAACGTCTCGATATCACATTGTGTTATCCTCATTCCACTCAACTTTTCTATTAGCTTCCATCAGTGGTTAAGTAATTACTTAAACCAGAGCTGACAAACTCCAACAGCATCATGCTTCAGTATGCAATTACAAAACCCTCAGTATTGACATAATGAGCTTAATGATTTCATTGTAATGTGATTAGGTTAAAGTCAATAGCTAAGTATATATAAGGAAATTAAACTTTTAGATATACTTTGTGCAGTTCGAACAAAGTTTAACTCATGAGAACAAAATCGTTAATAACTTACTTTTATCAATTTATTCCAGAACATTTATATTCTTTACATTCAATCAACACATTAACATCAGCTTCTTCGTATGGCCACATAGTACTTTACACTTGGTGCGTTCTTGCCTATGTGTCATCAATAGCCAATACTTAGCGATGACGAAACTTTGTCTTCTAGGCTGTAGGATTCTCTGTCATACAGTATGACTTTCGCGAGGAGAGCGTTGCTTTAAGTCTGGTCAGTCGGGTTGTAAACTTTTCACTTGTGCTGTATTCGATGAACAGTATTATCCAGTTATGAAACTTTTTTTTTTTCTTTTTTTTGCAGCTCATCTGTGTAGCCAGGCGTCTTCGTAAAATCTGTATATTCATATTGTAGTGGAAACGTTTTGCATTATCATATTGTCTATGTCAAGTTGTTGGAGAACTTTGGCCAAACTGTCGACTATCCTTGGCTGCCATCTACATCGACTATTATTACTTTTCTGTAACTAAGAGTTATTTTTATGATATTCATGTTACTTTCATTAAGCAGTTGACTTTCTAGGGTGTGTTATATTAGTTAGAGAAAGCTTTAAAAAATATTCGCAGAATTAAAATAGCCACGCAGGCTGCCTACAGAATACAGGAAAAATATTTGATAACATTGTGCAGGCAATTCCTAGCTTTTGTATTTGTATGCAGTTTCATGAAATAAAGTCCATAAACATTTGTTGGAATTTTATGAGAAGCTAGTCCTTGCATGAGAAAGTAAATGGAAATGACTACTTGGTAATAAACAATTACATGGAAACAAATTTTGAAACTGATGTAGAATATGTTGCATGTGCAACTATAACTTGGTTTACAGAAATTTAGTCTTCATTATAATGTGCCAATAATTCTATCGCAGTCCAACAAAATAATTTACATTGTTAATTATTCGCCTGTAAAAGTTCGGCAAAAAATTTAATTTTTTTAAGTATTATTATCACACTATTTTTTATATGAATCAGTGAAAGCTTTTTGTTGGCGGCCTTCGGACGTTTAGTGATACCGGTTAAGGCGGCAATACGATCAAAGAGGCTTTTGTATAAACAAATTGTTAACTATTCGCAATAAATAGAAGTAAATGACGAGTCATATAGTCAGAGGCCGATTTTAGTCCTTATTAATTTATGACCCACAAAAATGTGGGCATGAACATAAAATTTATTCAAATTTTGTACATATACCATTTTATGTGTTATAATGTATTGATGTATTGTACGGCTTTAACAATGAAATGTTGCCTAATTGCATAAATATATGAAAAATAACTCTTTAAAGTTGGTGTGGTTAGTGCTTAACGAAACGTTATAAATTTTCAAATAAAGTGATGTGCTATCTGCGGCCGCAAACTGTGCTTGTGTGTCTGTAGGAATACATAAGAGGTTCCCACGAATATCATTTTACATTTGTGGTCATGTATGACGTACATTCAATGTTTATGTTTACAGTTGATTTAAGTTACGGCAATTGGTTGGGTGGTGAAAAGTAAATGCGTTCTTTTATAATCCTTCGCTGGCTGTAATAATGAAATGTCATTTCATCATAACATCCTCAGGGTCATGTGTAAAAAATTGTTTAAGATTTTATGAAGAAAAAATGTAAGAATTACTAGACTAGTGGTCCAACCACAACTTTGGTTCTTCAAAGCATAATATGCAAAACAGTTCAAAAAATGGGACTTTGACCAGAGGCTGGAAGTTACTGATTGTCACTCACTTGGGAGTGACCAGAATCGATGCCTTTGCGGTACTGTCCAAGCAGCTAACTACTTCCGGTCTTAGACCAAGTATTCCCTGGGCAATGACTTTAAAGCAACCGCTTAGAAGTTAGCAAGAGTTAGAAGGCGAAACGTTGAGTAACCTAATCGGCATGCTACCACCGATGCGTCTTAGGAAGTAGGTAACAGAAGTTACTGAAGCTCAACACAGGCTCTCATAGTGGCTTTGGCAGCCCCAAGAAACTAGGATCGGGAGCGGTGGCCTAATAAGCTACTCTCCTTAAACAAAATTTATTATGAAAGCACGGAGAATAAATATAACAAGAACCCTCACAAATGTTGACGACCCCCGCAAACGATATAAGGACCATGATTTAAGGATATGCACCTGGAATGTCCGAACTCTTTACAGAGATGGTGCCTCTATCCAACTGGCGGATGTCCTCCACAAATACAAGGCTGACATCACCGCCATACAGGAAATGAGATGGACGGGACAGGGATGCACACGACGAAAGAACTGTCACATCTTTTACAGCTGCCATGTAGAAAGACACGAATTTGGATGTGGTTTCATAGTCGGCAAGAGACTTCGACACCTGGTCTCGCGGTTTAACCCTGTAAGTGACCGAATAGCCACCATTCGCATCCGGGCGAAATATTTTTACATCACGCTGATTTATGTACACGTCCCGACGGAAGATAAAGACGATGAGATTAAAGATGCATTTTACGAGCGCCTAGAGGAAACATACGACCGCTGCCCTGGCCACGACATTAAAATTGTTCTGGGAGACTTTAATGCAAAAATAGGAAGGGAATATGTTCTTGGTCCATCGATCGGTAAATTCAGCCTGCATACCGACACGTCAGACAACGGGTTTAGGCTGGTTAGCTTCGCAGCGGGAAGGAACATGGTAGTTAGTGGAACCAGATTCCAGCACAAATATATCCACAAGGCAACTTTGCTATCCCCCGATCAAAACACCAAAAATCAAATTGATCATGTGGTAATTGATGGCAGGCATGCATCTAGTGTCATGGACGTGCGTGTGATCCGTGGTGCTAATATTGGATCGGATCATTACCTGGTTGCAGCCAAGGTTCGCACAAGATTGAGCAGAGCGAAAAACGCACGTAACCAAACACAAAGAAAGCTGGTCATCGCGAAGCTGCAAACCCCAGAGATAGCTACTGCCTACTCCGACCAACTCTCCCAACTTTTACGACACAACGCCTCTACTTCTGACGTTCCCGATACACAGTGGCAGCATATTGCGCATTCCATGGTAACCGCTGCAACAACCGTGCTAGGATATGAAAAGCGGCACTCAGACGAATCCTGGTACGATGAGGAATGTCGCATAGCGTCTGAGGAACAGGATGCTGCTTATATGGCAACGCTACAGTCAATTGTAACCCGTGCTGTTAGGGAACGGCATAAGGAGAAAGTAAAACGGGCGAGACAGCTATTTAGGCGAAAAAAAACGTCAGATGAAGGAACGGGAGAACGAGGATATAGAGCGATACAGGGATAGAGGTGAGGCCCGAAAATTTTACCAGAAAGTAAGAGCAAATGGATACGGTAATGGCCTCCCCACTTGTAAGAACAGTGATGGAAACTGGTCACGGATACGCAGAGTGTGCTGCACATATGGAGAGAACACTTCCAGCAACTGCTGGTCCCAGATGGCAGCGCTCGTGAAGTTATCACGCCAATTGTCGACGACGGCTTAGATTGCCCACCACCAAGTCATTCCGAGGTATGAAGAGCAATATCGCGGCTGAAAAACAACAAAGCAGCCCGTGCCGATGGCCTGCCTGCAGAGCTCTTGAAGTCCGGTGGCGAGGAGTTGATAACGAGCATGCACCAGCTCCTGCGCACGGTTTGGCTTAAAGAGTGCATGCCCGACGATTGGAATGTAAGCGTATTATGTCCTGTGCTGAAAAAAGGTGATCCAAGCGTGTGCTCCAACTACCGCGGGATCAGCCTTTTACCCATCGCATATAAGGTCCTGTCGAGTGTGCTATGTGAAAGACTAAAGCCAGTGTTATCCAACCTGATCGGGCCTTATCAGTGTGGCTTTAGACCTGGAAAATCAACAACTGACCAGATTTTCTCACTTCGGCAAATCCTGGAAAAGACCCAAGAGAAACAGATCGACACGCACGCGTCTTTGCGGAATGACGCTGACTGACACGAAGTCTTCAGTGAAGATTGGCAAGGACCTTACGGAGCCATTCTATACCAGACGAGGCCTAAAACAAGGCGACGGCCTATCGTGCGATCTCTTCAACATTGTGATGGAGATGATAATGAGAATAGCTGCAGTAAACACGAGTGGCACTATATTCAACAAAAGCCACATGCTACTCGCGTACGCTGATGACGTAGACATCATCGGTCGAAAACTGCGGGATGTGACTGCAGCCTTCTCAGGTATTCAGAAGGAATCAGCGAAAATGGGCCTAACGGTGAACGAGGACAAAACGATGTTATTAGTTTCAACGAACAAAGAATCTACTCGTTTGGGAAACTGCGTGAACGTTGACAACTATAACTTCGAGGTGGCAGATAATTTTGTCTACCTAGGCTCCGCCATCGACAAAGCAAATAATGTCAGCCTAGAAATCCGGAGAAGGATCCTGCTTGCAAATAAATGCTACTACGGACTAAGCAAGCGATTCAATGACAGAGCCCTCTCTCGACGAACAAAACTCAAGCTGTACCAGATACTAATTCTACCTGTCTTAATGTATGGCTCAGAATCCTGGGTCATGACACAAGCGGATGAATCGGTTCTGGCGATATTCGAGAGAAAAATACTCCGTAAAATATATGGGCCCATCATCGTTAACGGAGAGTATCGGCGTCGTATGAATCATGAGCTGTACGAGCTGTACACTGACATTGACGTGGTCAAACGCATTAAGGTGCAACGGTTGCGTTGGCTAGGTCATGTTGTACGCATGGACGAAAATGCTCCAGCTCGAAAAGTCTTCGACAATAAACTCGATGGACGGCGCAGAAGAGGACGACCTAAACTCCGTTGGAAAGACCAGGTTACTGAGAACCTTACATAACTCGGTGTGACTAACTGGAGAAGAAGCGCAGAAGATCGAGGCGCTTATAATATTTTTCTACGTGCGGTATATAATCCACTGGGATTGCATAGAAGTACCAGCTAAGTAAGTAAGTAAGTAAGTTCAAAAACACAATGGTCATGTAGTTGAAGAAATTTATATATGCAAAATCGTAAAGCGATTATACAAAAAATTATGGTTATAAAAAACATTGTATAAAATTCTCACCGGGCAAACCACTTAGCCTACTTGTAAACACAAAAATTTTTTTATTGGAATTTAAAAACTGCATAATTTTGGTACATATGCAAAAAAATAGCATGGCGACCTTCACCGATTTGGCTTATTTTTTACAGACGACTTTCTTAAAACTTTTGCTGGCTATATGTTAGATTTTTTTGAAATAGGACAATAATTATAAGCAGGACACCGAGTTAAAGTGTGAAAATAGTTAGTAACAGAAAATTTGTTCTCTTATTTTTTCACTGATTTAAATTTGTAACATATGTTCACATTAATTGAGGTCAGTTCATAATTTTTAGGACAAGTAGTCCAAAAAATATTTGACATTAAAGTCAAAAATTATTTTTGCGTCGACTTTGATAAATTTTAAAAAAATAACGGTAAGGAATTCAGAATAAAAAAAACGTGCACAATTTTGTTTCCAATACTACAAAAAAAGAATTTTGAAAATCGGTCAAGAATTGCGGCCTAAAATTTCAAATGTCCAAAAAAAACTTTTTTTCCCCCACTGTGCGCCTTAAGAATAATAGTTTATTTTATATCTTTATATCGATTAGATATTCCAATTATCTCTCATACGTTTACTAATTTTTGTTGTTCTTCCTCATGATTAATACATTAAATATAATCAAAGAGTGTCATATAATTTGTAGACTGTATCAACAAACCTCCCCAATAATTTTTGCATTCATTTGATTTTAAATTCCAAGAAATATTCATAGATTATTCTGGATTTTTTTCTTTCATTTGCTGAAATTTTTTTTTTATCTTATATATTATTTGTCTGTTGGCTGTATATCAGTTATACACTCACCGCTTGTCAAGTCGGTCAGCAGAGGGTTTTTCAACGTTTTTTTAACAATATTTTTTGCACGTGGCATAACTTAGGCTCATTGTGTGTTTTTGATTGTATTTTATGTTATCCATGGAAGTTACTGTATATTTTCCAGGGGGTATAATAAGTTCGTGGTTATGTTTGATCACCTTTGAATGTTTTATATAATTATATAACCTTAAAAAAATAACACAATTCTGCTAAGCTTATTGCAGTGGTTTGCTTTCAAAGCCTTTTTATAAATTTTTTTATTTATTATTTATAAAATTTGACAATAATATATTTTTTACAGTAATTTTAGTTTAAAATACAACCTTAGTATCTTACAACATTGTTATATTAAATTATTTTTGTGATATATATCATATTGTCCTGAAAATGCGGAAACCATGTCATTAACGAAATGACTTTCATCGTTTCCAACAAAATTGATAAGCTTCATGTAGATTTAATTGATTGTTTATTAATTTTATATCATTAATTCCATAAAAGGGTAGGGCAGGCTTCACCCAACCTCCTCCCACAAGAGTTCAAAGGTAATATTGTAATATATCACCTCTCTTTTTAGCATTAACTGTCACTTGCAGTTGATTTCATTTTCAACTTATAATTGAAATCAGTATAATATATACCAATATGCCCGCGCTGACTAAATAAGGTAAATATAATTTCATTATATTAATCAGCACTTCTATGATGAAGTTACTCATTATCAAGTACGTATAAAGCAATTCCATATGAAAGCGATCACCTTTTGGACGACCCCTCTCCGATTTTAAAATAAATAGTCTTAATCGATTGTCCAGCAAAAAATAATGTACCTACATATTTTTTTTTTTTTATTGTGACTGGTTTAGTGGTGGTGTACACCACTGTCATGTGACAAAATTGAAGAATTCTTCATAAGGGACCTCATTGAAAGTTGTTTAAAAAAAAACTACTAAAGCGATCGCAACGAGTGATAGCTCGTTGGAAAGGTATTGAATCAGGCTTTAATTGAAAAATAAAATTTTCCTAATTTTTATCAGAAATTTACCTTTTTTCCCATGAAAATTAAATTTTCCGATTTTCCACAGAAGCTCCTAAATTTTCCGGCTAATTTTATTTTTTTTGGATTCCTCATAATTTTTGCTTTAAGAATCAGCAATAAAAAAATGGGCCCCGACTCCTTGTTTGGACAGGAGAAGAGCATTTAAGAGACCACCTTGTTCTCATTGTGTTTATATTTTTTATAATTGAATTATTTTTAATTATTTAACATTATTTTATTTTATTATTAAAAATACATTTTAAAAATTATTTTACAGTTAAAAATACATTTATGAAGAAAAAATCAATTTTTTTTAAGAGCCCCAAGTTGAGTGTGTAGTGAATATGGTCTGCCTGCCTTCACAAGATCGCACAGTGGTTCCTTTTTGGTTTTTTTTGGAATTAATTCTGTAACTTTTGAACGGATAATGGTATCTTGATGAAATTTAAAATAGTTAAAGCTGAGGTGTTTTTAAGATGATTTGGAAATATTCGGCTCCCTAGGGAGTGTGGGGGCCACTGCGTGTCCCTCCAAAGTTGGTCACCTCGGGTGTTTCAAAATTTCAAATGCTTGAGGAATGTCCATTTATGTACCGATTTAAAAGATTTTTTTGCATTTGGATAGTGCGTCGAAAAACCTTCATGTACATGCTTACATGTACATGTTATCTCATTTAGGTCAAGAGATATTTGAGAAAATAAAAAAAATTGTGTAATTTTTGGACGAGTTTAATTTAGTATTTTTAAGGGTGAGAGCTCAGTTGTTACTTGATTTTAAAGATATTTATATCGTTAGTTAGCTTATAAAATGAAATGGATAAAATTGCTGAAAAAATATGTCAAATATTTTGTTCCAATCAAAAGTTATAAGCATCGCAAGTAAAAGTTTCCAAAAAAAAGGCCTATTTTTACTGTTTTTTTGCAACAAGGCGACTATATTATTTCGTTTGTAAAAAAAAAAATTTCTTCCGGGAGGTGGCAATTTCTTTATTATTCCTCATGGAAATGTTGATGCAGATGCATTAAATGCTAAATTTGATTCAGTTCAGCAAAAAGATTCCCCGGCAAGGGAAGTCAAAAATACTCCATTTTTGAAAAAAAAAAATTTTTGTTTTTGAAAATTCTCAAATCGCAAAGCGCCAACGAGAAAGCTCATTATATATTTTTTTGAACACATATGTGGACTAGTTAACCGTAACGTATTTCAACATCCCTGCCATAAACAAAGACAATGTGGCCATTTTAGTAAAAAATTCGGAATTTTGGAACATATTTTCCCCGTATTGGGAATTTCGGTAGTTTGATGTAAGATATGGCAACATATTGTTATTCGTTTTTTTAAAGGACAATTTTATGTACATTATTCCAAAATTTCGTTAAGATATTTCAGTCAGTTTGGATTTTACGCTATTTTTCATATAAGATATTATTTCTCCAAAAAATACGTTTTGACCAAATTTTATATTTGACTCAGAATTATGTCCAAAATAAAATGTGCTTTTAATTAATTTTTGTAAATTATTAAACCTTATGTAATTCCATTTCTATTGATATGCAATACTTGTATGTCAAAAGTTTAATTATTCTTTATAATTATAATCAAACTTCACTACCTCCGTAATAAAAGTATATATCGTGAAACACACATATATATGGGGGCTATATCTAAATCTGAACCGATATGCTTTGTTTTGTTACCACATCATAATAGTGTAAAAAAACTAAGATGTGCAAAGTTTTGTTAACACCAGAACAAAAATGTGGTTTTTGGCTACAATAATGTATAATAGGTTATGCTAATTTGTATGGGAGGTACCAGAATGGGGCGGGGCAAGCGGACCCATTATTTCAGTATATACTACACGCTGTCAAATAATAATACCATCCAAATTTTAGCTTCGTAGAGCCCTCCATCAGGAAGTTAGTGACAATATAGTGGTTTTAGTGAAATAGGTAATTTTGTATGGGAGGTACTTGAGGGGGCGTGGCTATTTCGCCCATTTTCCAACCAACATCGCGACTACTGAATTTTATGCCACTGGTAAATTTCTATTGAAATTCATTAAGAACTACTTCATTTATCGTCGTAACCATTTACCCAGCCGGCCAGACGGACATAGCTTTATTGGGTTAAGAAGCCCCGAAACTTATTTTTTCTGAAGGAATCTAGGGTCTCAGTTATATGCACTGATGGGCTTAACTTCTTCCCGTATAAAATTATATATTTCCTCTTCGATGTTACTGAGATTATACAAATTTTGTTCAAAATTTGTTAAAAATGGTTATAATAACAATAACATATGAGGTGGTCTCTTAAATGCTCTTCTCCTGTCCAAACAAGGAGTCGGGGCCCATTTTTTTATTGCTGATTCTTAAAGCAAAAATTATGAGGAATCCAAAAAAAATAAAATTAGCCGGAAAATTTAGGAGCTTCTGTGGAAAATCGGAAAATTTAATTTTCATGGGAAAATTTAATTTTCATGGGGAAAAAGGTAAATTTCTGAGAAAAATTAGGAAAATTTTATTTTTCAATTAAAGCCTGATTCAATACCTTTCCAACGAGCTATCACTCGTTGCGATCGCTTTAGTAGTTTTTTTTTAAAACAACTTTCAATGAGGTCCCTTATGAAGAATTCTTCAATTTTGTCACATGACAGTGGTGTACACCACCACTAAACCAGTCACAATAAAAAAAAAAAAAATATGTAGGTACATTATTTTTTGCTGGGCAATCGATTGAGACTATTTATTTTAAAATCAGAGATGGGTCGTCCAAAAATTTGCCAATTTTGATCGTTTTCATATGGAATTGCTCTATATGCTTTCCCGAAATTCTGCCGTAAAAGGTAAAATGTGTGTGTGGGTGTCATAGTTTTTAGACTTTCTGCTTAATAGAGGAAATGTCACGAACGGTTTTTAGATAATGTCCAGATGCTATGAGAGCATCACTCACTGGCCTTTACTATTATACTGTTTAAATTAGAAAAATAAATAAAATTGTTAGCAAGATTTCAATATAAGTAAAGGGACACACTAGAAAACCTTGTGAAATACTCTGTAAGTAATAAAAACTATTGTAAAAACGTGCTCTTTAAAAGTTTACATTATACTGAAAAGAGGTCTGAAGTACACATTTTGTGTTTATAAGATGATGATGATTTAGACTATGAATTTTGGACACTTTTGTATCATTAAGTTTCACAAAAAGTTGGAATTGAGACGTATGCAGATAACAGACGGTATGATATATGTAATAGATAGGTATAAATATACATACATATTGATCAGTCTTATAGTGGCAATCAGACAGTGTTTTTGGCAAAATACTAAAAAAAAAATTATTATTATATTTTCTTTACGTACATTGCCGATATTACTACATGAAACTCACATTTTGTGTACTTAACTAGTTCGCATAATAAAGAAAACATAACGACACGTGTTCGGGTATTTTTTTTTACAAACACACACTTTCCTCTGGATATCCAACAAACATAGCCAATACAGGAAGACTTGGTCAGCGGGTGGTATTTTCTGAGGGTGGAAGGCACCGCATAAAACCTATTAAATTACTTACTCCTACTGAAAAGACAGTACTGGAGTTGCCATAATGAGCCCAGCCGTATTTTAATTCTTAACTTAAAACTTAATTTCCCTCTGCACCCCATGAATGAGGTATGGGATAGTTTCTCGCGTTGTTGTGAATTAACACGCTTTCTATTTTTAGATTCACAACTAGCGACACCTACTTGTTTATCGACGAATGCGAACGTCACTGTTTGAGAAGCTCTTACTAGACACGACGATTGAATCGACGCTTAATACTGCGAAGTTGCTGTCAACAACATTCGAGGGGAGCCGACAATGAAAGACAATTTTATTTATTTTTTTCTTTTA
This sequence comes from Muscina levida, assembly GCA_964034835.1. Lineage (NCBI taxonomy): Eukaryota > Metazoa > Arthropoda > Insecta > Diptera > Muscidae > Muscina > Muscina levida. The sequence continues at coordinate 6,118,707 of OZ035882.1, forward strand.
AGATGACTGGAGCCAGGTTTAAACCTGCGATCACCCGCATGGCAGTCGCGTGTTCTAACCACTATGCCACGGCCGGTCCCATCCCATTTAATTCATATATTTAAAATTTTAAGACAACTTTACGGAAATCCACACGTTTCGTCAAAAAATCTGCAAGAGGTGCCAGATGAAAAGAATTGGCAGCTTCCCTTTGTCTAATTGTCCCTAGGATCGCAGTAGGCTTAATGTACAAGTCAAGGGGGGAAGGCACATTAACACACCCAATGCCACTTGTGGTTCTAACTATTTTCCTTTCGATTTTGGTAAGCATTTTCAGTAAATTACTTCTATTTAGGCCCTTCCACCAAACCAGACGTTTGTAATTAGTGGTCGAAATACCGCAGTGTTCAACTATATTGGAACATTCGGGCTAAGTCTCCAGTTTTTACCAACAGGGTTTCGGCACGTATAAAGGGCAATGACACCCCCTTAACCTCTACCCGATGTTCCTTGACCAATTTATATAGTTTCAATTTCAAACCATTCAGTATCGGTGAATAGTTCACTTACAGACAGCTCAAGTTACAGACAGCCTAACACGGTTAATGGAACTGTGACCAAATGTTACTGGACGAAAAATTTTCGTTCACTTTGAAGATGGCGATCAAAACCCAGCGATAGTATAACAAATTCCATATGGTGGAAAATACGATATAATAAATATTGCAATGGCTATCGATTTATTTATTTATTTGAAAAATCTGTGTTATGATATTAACTTCATCCTTAATCAACATAACTCATGAATTTTAATAGTTTGGAATATGATTTTAACCAGTTTTATTGTCAAGAGTATAGCAAAACTTTTTTGGCAAATGCATTTAAATAAAAAATCGCCTTTATTTTTTAAATAATACAACTCAATGTAATTCTTAGAAATTTCTCATCGTTCTGTAAAATGACTCCAAAACCACTGTATACTTTTTACTTGACCAACCGTAAATAAGTTAGGACTATACCACATCACTCTCACTAATACATCGTTTTCCAACACCCTAAGTGTTAAGCATAAGCGGGTGCTTACCACCAAAGTATAAGGGCGTGTGTGATTTTTGACTCTAACGCCCCTGAGGGCTATTTATTCACACATGTAAAGCTATCCACACAAAGAAACCTTATAACCATTATTGAATATGGACATCTCATGTATCAGTATACCAGAAGCCACCAACACCTAACTCTCACAGTAGCACAATGGACAGCTACCATATCGCCTAGACCATGTGGTGGCTATTGTTGCCAAGAGTTGAAATTATCATCAGCCAACCCGCTCACCACAGCGTATGCTCATTATGATTATAAATATTATTATAACGCTATATGATGCTATCGGTATAGTATAATTAGTTATGGCTCTCTGACCAGTTCGCCAAAAGTGCTCTTGTGGAAGAAGGGGAGTGAATAGTTAGCAATTGCATTATACTATGCTCCATAATTATAGCTTTTTTTTTGTTTTTTTTCTGCAAACATCACAATTTAATTTAATATTAGAAGTAGCATCGCCTATCAATTGCTAGTTTCCTTGTCATTTCAGTTTTTATGAAAAACCTGTCTTGTATGAGTAATAAGAGTGAAATTATTAAGTATACGGAATAGGGAACTTGAATGCTGAGCTTTAGTTAAAATTTGTTCTATCATTTTTGCTCGCTCTTCACATTCACAAATTTCTAAGTGAATTTGTAGTGAATCAAATCTCGAACAGAATACTGCATGTTTGTTGCCTAGTGTTATTTTTCATTGTTTAGTTGATGCTATTAATTATACAGCTAGTGAACATGCGGTGTCGTGATATTCTGGTTCAAAGATGATTCTAATTAAGCCCAGTGGTCAATGTCGAGGCTGAAGGTGAACACATAAGCGAAATGAATAAAGGATGGATGATGGCGTTGTATGAAAGACGAATCGCATGCTCTTTTGGATCTTTTGGTCGCCCATCAACCCTAAAATCCCTTTTGCGAAATCTAGATTGGTTTGGATGTAATTAAGATCAGTAAAATGTAGAATACATGAAAAATGTGTCAAAATAAAAAAGTTTTGTGATTGAAAATCACATAACTGTTTTGGTCGGCGTAAAGTAAAAGTAAAAAATACTACATCCCACATAGTTCTGTATTCTTTTCAAAGTTTCATGATTTGAATCCTTTCGTGAAATTTTGTTATTGTTTTCATCTGGTACTTCTCTGTTTTCTCATATTAAATAAATGCATTCCATCTACAACCAGGTTGCCAAACATTAAACTATTTTTGTCAAATCCTTTACCACGTATTTCTCATTTGTGTTAAATAATACTGTAATACACAATGATATTAAATAACCATTACATCTACTTTGACCTAATAACATTCCTATAAAAACTAAATAAAAGCACTCTTACTACAAAAAGGTCACTGCTATAAATAAATTCTTTCTCTTCCAAAAGGTTTTTTATATCTCATAGCAATCCTAAAATTGCATATAGATAGCCACTCATAACTAATTACAAAAGTATTTTCCAAATGCAGAAAAAGCCCATATTTATTTGTAGAATTGGTTCAGTCTTCTAGGATTACAATAAATCAAATTATAAAAAACATTTGTGCAGAAACACAAATCCTTAAGGAATTTTGGTCATATCCAAGTGATTATCTTAATTCTTTAGTTTCGGTTCACTTGACAGAAAAGATGGCCCTTAATCATTTAACGACTTTGTCAACAAAATGTAATTCAGTCCACTTATAAGAAGTGCACAACAAAACGCCTGCCTTTTCGTATCCTCGAAATCTCTTTTTCAATTTAAATTTCGTTGAAGCTATGGGTCCGTCTACTAACGAAAGTTATTTTTTAGACTCGGTCAGCTGTTGGTAAGACATGTCCACGTAAGTAAATGTGTGGGTGTTATGTTGCAGAGTAGAATAGCTCGATGAGAAATTAATATGATATTAGGAAACAAATAAAAGGAAACTAATGATTGGAAATGATCGGTCGAAAACTGCGGGATGTGACTGCAGCCTTATCAGGTATTCAGAAGGAATCAGCGAAAATGGGCCTAACGGTGAACGAGGACAAAACGAAGTTATTAGTTTCAACGAACAAAGAATCTACTCGTTTGGGAAACTGCGTGAACGTTGACAACTATAATTTCGAGGTGGTAGATAATTTTGTCTACCTATAATTTTGTCAACAAAGCAAATAATGTCAGCCTAGAAATCCGGAGAAGAATCCTGCTTGCAAATAAATGCTACTACGGACTAAGCAAGCGATTCAATGACAGAGCCCTCTCTCGACGAACAAAACTCAAGCTATACCAGATACTAATTCTGCCTGTCTTAATGTATGGCTCAGAATCCTGGGTTATGACACAAGCGGATGAATCGGTTCTGGCAGTATTCGAGAGAAAAATACTCCGTAAAATATATGGGCCCATCATCGTTAACGGAGAGTATCGGCGTCGTATGAATCATGAGCTGTACGAGCTGTACACTGACATTGACGTGGTCAAACGCATTAAGGTGCAGCGGTTGCGTTGGCTAGGTCATGTTGTACGCATGGACGAAAATGCTCCAGCTCGAAAAGTCTTCGACAATGAACTCGATGGACGGCGCAGAAGAGGGCGACCTAAACTCCGTTGGAAAGACCAGGTTACTGAGAACCTTACAGAACTCGGTGTGACTAACTGGAGAAGAAGCGCAGAAGATCGAGGCGCTTATAATATTTTTCTACGTGCGGTATATAATCCACTGGGATTACATAGAAGTACCAGCTAAGTTAGTAAGTAAGTAATGATTGGAAATGCGTCAAATTTGTTATGCAAAAAATTGGGGTAAAATCACCGATATGGTTACGTATGAAAATATATGTATGTATGATTATCTGTAGTTGTATATATTCGGTGTTCTTTTTAGGGCTCTTACTGGTCTTTTCGTATATTTGAAAACAATTTGCAATTAGGGCTTACTTTTTGCCTTTATTCGGCGATGTCTAGCCGTTACCCGTATTTTTTTTATATTATGATTACAGAATTACAATGAAGGTAAAATTTTGTGCAATAAAATTAGTTTTTGGTACAATAAAAGTATCTTTTTGCTTGAATATGCATTTTTTAGTACCCAGCAGTGACACGTAAAGTGCTATTGGGTCCAAAAGTACTTGGTAAACAAAGTATTTTTTGTTACACTAAAGTACTTTTTGGTACACTAAAAAACTCTTTTGTACAATAAACATACGTCATAGTAAATTTGATGTCCTTTGTGATACAAATGTATATTGGTGTACAAATTAATATTGTAATATAATGCTTTTATTTCAAGCAATTGCTTATTTCCGCATTTCTGCTTCTCTAGAAGTTTTAAACTTAAGACGAAGACCTAACTGTGCTACGGTGCTGCAGCTGATCGGGATCAAAGACGCAGCCTCAACCACTAACCATGACTCCCATAGAAATAAACGGTTAATATGTCGTTTTAGTTTTAGTGGATTTTGATATTATCCTTGCCCCTTGCCCCTTGCTATTGCCACCACACAACACTCTAAACCAGAGAAAACCATAACACCGTCTAAAACGTTTGTCCTCCGTTATAGTAGTTGTAAGACTTATCCGTGAAGATACAAAGATATGCTATCACCCTCAGCACATCAAAGTATAATATAATTGACTAACTGAAACATTGTTAATTTGTCTTGGTCAAGTTCAATGACGGTACACAAAGACAAAGAGATTGTGGAAGTAAACTGTAACTGTTGACAACTTTACAATAAAGAGAAATAAGAGAAAAGAAATCATGCTGTTTAAGTAGAATTTTGACCCATTAAACGATATCGTTTTTAGCCATTAGGTGGAAACATTATGGGGGAGTTAAGATTTTTAAGTCCACGTAGAACAATGAAAATGTTTATGGCGTGTTTACTTAGAGGAAAAGAAAACCTATTAGATACACTACTGAAAAGGAACTTTCAGTTTGAAATCAAGAATGGTACGATTCACGTGCATTGCATTGAATAGTATGACAATGCAAGTTATAATTATCAATGCATGACATCGCTAGTTTGATCCTAGGCTTGGTTATCCATCTGTCTTTGTGGTGCTATCGCCATAGTTTGTTGCGGACAATACCAGTGTCATCATGTATAGGATATACAACAGAAATTAGGAAAAGCTAATTAAATAACAAGATAGCCTCCTTTAACATAAAAATAGACCATGATTGTTATACTTTTTGTAACATACGTTGCTGAGTATAGCGAGTGATGTGACCATTACTTCAAACTACTGAAGATAATAACTCATTCAGGTGGCGCTTTGCGTCATAAATCATTTCGGTCACACAAACCTTACTGTAATGGAATATGGTAATGCAAATCATTGTGATTGATAAAAATTACCTATGGGAACTTTTAGTGGTAAGAAAAGAGCATACAAACATGAACAAAAGTCAAAACTCCGTAATTTGTTCCCACGTTCTTATAATAAATTGACATATTTATAAATTCAATACAAAAAATTTATATTTTCCATACAAGTGATTTTCCTTTTATGTTAAGCCAAGCGATTTAATACGATGGGTTGGGTGACAGGGAAATAAATATATACCTCAGTAGAAAGTTTACCAATTTTTTACTCTGATGGGAATAATATGCATTCGAAATTCTGTTGTATTGTAATTTTAATATGTAACAAAAATGTCTTATCCGGAATGACCGATTCTACAAAAAATTTTATAATATTTGTTAATACAACTGATAACATGTAACTGTTTTTTTAATATAAATGATCGTGTATAAAATTTATTTACTATCAATCATGTAAGAATTTAAATGGGAATTTTTTGAAATTCACATATTTCTCTTAACTCCCCAGGAAAAGGCAGATTCCAACAAATTGAATTCTATAATCATTTTAAAAATATATTGAATGTTTACATAATTATATATTCTACACTAGTGGGCCCGGCAATGCTTCGCTATTGCATATAACTTGTAATATATTTCACATTTAGGTCTACAAAGTACTTTGAAACGTTACTTAAGCTCGACAATAATATATTGAGTTTATTTACATATTCAACTAATTTTAAGTAACTCCTTAACATGGAAGTTAACCAATTAAGTTTTATTGTTATAAATGCTAATAAAAAGTTCATCAGCCAAGTCATATCTATAGTTTCGACATGTAGATTAAGTTTTGTCTGTATGTAGGGAGAAAAAACACTTCTTTCACAAATCGGAAACAGAAATTTCTCTAAAGATCAAAATTCAATTTTTATATTTATCTGTAGTAGCGGGAACCGTTTTGTTATGCATTCTCCTCCTATTGATCGCAAATGAAAATTTCGTTTGAAGCTTCATGCCTTTAGCCATAAAAACCTCCTTTGCCATGTGTTCCTCTCATTCGAACCAAGAATATACCCGAATACTTTCTATATATTGAACTCGTATTACCATTTTTTGAGATAATTCGGTCACCCTAAACTTCACAAAGGGCTTCTATAGGATTTATTACCGATTCGCTCTCCTGAATTGGTGAAATTTTCTAACACTTCATCGTAGATTCCGATTTTGGTTACGATTTTTGCGAATAAAAAAATTGGCCCACCTCACTATTCATATCTCTAGGCGAACTGCAATATACTGTGGAATTTTGACAGTTATAACTACTTATTTTGAAAGGGTGTAGCAAAGCCCACTTCCACCCTTACTTTAATTAATACTGCTCCAACAACATATATACCAAATCTCATCTTCATACCTCTGATAGTTCATGAGATACAGCCCTTTTGATTTTCAAGTTGTATGGGCGGTGCCACGCCCCTTTATCCAATCACAGCCTATTATAGCCAGGGACTACCAACAGGTCAACAGTACCACTTGGTAAAATTTTCGTATCAATCGGTCTATTAGAAAAGCCGTTAGAGCGATTTTTGAAAAGGGGGCGTGGCACCGCCCACTTCTACCTTGGCTGAAATTAATACTGCTTCAACAACATATATACCAAATCTCATCTTCATACCTCTGACAGTTCAGGAGATACAGCCCTTTTGATTTTCAAGTTGTATGGGCGGTGCCACGCCCCTTTGTCCAATTGGACCGACTTGTAAATCTAAACCATCCGGGGCACCACCCAAACGCATACAAAAAAATTTATGCAAATCGGTCCCGCCGTTTAGGAGGAGTTCAGTCACAACACACGTACGGTTGAATTTTATATATAAAGATGTAAAATGTTGATTTTATGTGTTACATAATGATAAAAACTGTTAAAATAATAACAAGTGTAGCATATCTACAACACAACGGAATTTGAATACGTTCGAGTGTATTCAATTTTAAGATTCCATTTTAACATTAACAATATATTTTCTTTTTTGATTGTGTTTGTATGTACGTTTCCAACTTAAATGATGATAATTATCCTAGTATTCAGCAGTTAATTTCAGTAAAGAATTTTTCAATGTTATAATGGTGGAACAGAGTGCTTTTTTCAGTAGACAATAAATGACAGAATGTAAAATGTTTTTTATGCAAACCATAACAAATGTGTTAATGCATTTCGCTTGTTGCATTTCAAAAAAAACTGCCAGTTTTTGTTTAGTTTCTTCGTTCGTTATTGTTCAATTAACTCGTGCAGGATTTTTTCCAGATTTTCTTTTTCAATGTTTTTTTTTTGAACACAGCGTTTGGAAGTTATTTCATGGCTTTGCATTTACAAAAAAAAACTAACTGTAATCACATTATTACATTGTTACACCATGAAGGAGCATGCAATTTTCAGCAAACTAAATTATGTGTAAAAGAATCCATTTTACAAAACTAAATGCACAGAAAATAGTTTAAGGAAACCAAATACACAAAAATTATTAGATGTATGAATACAAATGTTTAATAGCGTGCTAGTTGACACGATCTATGAACGAACATTAAACACGTCGTGTATTAGTGCATATTATTGAACTTCGAATAAATTATGTAATCAATAAGGGATCATGTGGTATGTGAAAACTTTGTGCGCAAACTTACTCTTGTCATAAAGTAGTAAATCAGAAAACTTTTTTCACCTCTACCATATATTGTAGATGCGAATTTAATGCTTTAGAGCACACTTAATCTACTGCATGCAGGTTGGCCTTGTTCGTATGAAATCCCACTTTATGGCAAATTGAGATAAGGTCGTACAGATTTATTTAAAATATGGATTATATCTGAAAGTTTTAACTTGTGCGTGGTTGAAGCATTTTTTAGCGAAATTTAAGTCTGATCTGAGCCACATAAAGGTATAGGGATATAATTACAGTTCACTCATTTTGTGGATAGGTATAGGCGTAAAAAAATAAGTTGCATTTTACTGATTATAAGTTCACTTATAAATTTTTTTACTTCTAAAATCCATTAACAATTGTGGTGTCCTGCGATATCCTTTGGCTAGAATTTTTTAGAATAATAATAAAATAAATGAAAAAACTATAAGTTTACTACTAAAAACTGCTACAATTATTTCTTCTAATAGCAATTACAACTTTAAAAAACTTGTAACTAATTTTAATACTAAATTGTATATTATTCCTATACATTGCCACAATTTCTGAGCACTTATCTTATAAGTTGTGTCATCAAATGTTGCTATTATTTACAACGTGGATAAGTGAAATTTACTTCTTAACTTATATAATTAATTTTGTAAAAGACCATCAGCAATACTGTTTAGTCTGAGATGTTGATACATTTAATGAGATTTTTATGTAAATACGTAGTGACATCAGAAACATCACCTACCCACAGACGATATCGTAATCACTAAACGTGGGGTAGACATGAAATAATCGAGTAGTATTTTTTATTTATTTTTTCCTAGCCTACTTTGTCAGCAATAAAACATCTTAGACCACACTCAAATTTAAAGCCTCATTAAGATGTGTGAAAGAGACTCTATTTGATGCAAATTTTAATATTAAATAACTAAAATGACTGTGGGAACCAAAAAAAGTTTTCATTTACCAAAAAATGTAAAACAAAAACTTCCGACATCATTAATCTTTACAATTCTTTTAGCCGAAATTATGTGGCTGACAGTAATAATGACCCGTTTCACATAAATCAGAAGTTTAAAACCAAACAATGTTGGTATTTGTTTAAATGGCAAAGTTGACGTTATTTAAATATTTAATGTGATTTAATAAAATTTGTGGCAGTTAGGAGTCTATATCGGAAAATAGTAAAGTAAAAATTCCAATAAAAATTGTATGGCATTTGATATGAAAATTACAGATGGTATTTAATAGGACTAAAAGCTTTTTATAACTTAAATGCTGCTGAATTGCTTCAAAAAGACAGTTGGAGTTGCAATGTTGTTAGAAATCAATGCAATGTCGTTAAATATTAATACATCTTTTTATGCTGTTTTTATCTTTGTCGTTATTCAATTAACACAGTTTATGATCTAAAAAAATATGAACTAAAAATTATTTTCGAATATATGGACCAAAATTTATCCATTTATTTTCTCACATGGTTTTCTACACGTAGGTCTCCATATCATATTGTACACAAACTCCACATTAATCATACCACAAACTTAATTTTGGAAACATCTTTGTGCATAGTTAGTCGATGCTTTGGAAATTTGCTGGTCAAAGGCTGCTAAACTATGTACCTAGGAATTGAACAGTGATTTTAAATACATTATATAGAAATATCAGAATTTTTTCCATTACAATGGTAAGCAAGTATCATCACCACCACCAATTCCTCTAGCTCCATTTATAAACTCAAGTTTACAACTTATTGAACTCTCATAATTAAAAATGCATCTGCTCAACATAATACAATTTTACTAGTAAACCAATTAGCCACCAAGTTAATAAATTCACCTTCGCTGCATTTACTTAGTAAAGTTTCACTACACGTAGTATCAGCATTTGCACACTTTCAACTAAAAGTTCATAATATTTCATTTGTATTGGAATTTCAATATTTACTATAATTCACCTTAAACCTCAAGTGCAACATTACTATAGAACAAATGTGGATATTTATGGGAGAGGATCAGGGCAAGTTGGCAAAACTTAAATGAATTAGTCTATAACTTTAGGCGAAAAATCACTCTTGGAGTAGAATGTTAAACGCCAAATTATTGGCATATTATACTCATTTAGAAAATACGGTGAATAATGTTTTCATTATAGACGATCTCTTGTGCAAACTTACAAGTAGAAATTGATGAAAGTTAGTGAGGATATGAAGACAGCCCAGAATAAGTTTGGTGGCTGTATGTGTGTTCATGGTATCAACGAAGTAACCTTTCCTTGTATGCATATTTTGGAAGCAAACGTTAAAGCGTTGGTGTACTCAGTTTTCGGTCTCGGTTTTCCTCAACTAATTCAAATTTTAATTGTGAATTTAAGAACTGTAAAAGTGCCTTGGGACGGGCCGTGACATCACAGGCGAGATCACAGGTTCAACAAAGGGCTCCAGTCATCTTAAAAAAAAATTCTTTTATTGTCGGCTCCCCTCGAATGTTGTCAACAGCAACTTCGCAGTATCAGTGTCAATTCAATCGGCATGTCTAGTAAGAGCTTCTCAAGTGACGTTCGCATTCGTCGATAAACAAGTAGGTGCTGTTAGTTGTGAATTTAAAAATAGAAAGCGTGTTTATTCACAAAAACGAGAGAAGCTATCCCATACCTCATTCATGGGGTATAAAAGGAAATTTAGTTAAGTATAAGAAAAGTTATAATATCAAAGACACTTAACTTTATAGTAGCATTCATTTCTGGCAGCACCGATTTAAATAATGCAGCAATTTGCCAGGATAAATTTGAATTCCATAACTATAAAACATTATTTTTTTATGATTTTTAGAATATGTTTTTCCTTGTAAGTCAACCTTTTTGCACGCGGAAGTCTTGCCAAAACGTGGCTTTATACAATGCTCCAATCACATCTCATTAGGACAACAGGATATATTAACACAGATATAAAAGTAAAACAGTCAACAATAAAGGTTTCATTAAGCTCAGCAAACTATTATCATTTGATACTATTAGTTTCTTGAGATTTAGTCATAAATAACTGCCGCTATGGAATGATGCTGCTGCTGCTACTGGGACATAATGCCAACAACTGCCAGCACCATGTGGATAAACACAAGACAGCAAAGCCACGAAAATAAGTTCAGACCGAACCACATTTATTCTCGCCTCGAAGAATGAATTGTAGAGCGAGGGCAGCGGCGAGTGATGGTAAAGAAAGTCATTTACACAACAAATAGATCAACAAATTACTAAGTTGTGCACCACATAGCAGACGGATACATTCACAGCCAGCCACTGGATACTTACACACCAGGATGGATGGTGTGGTTAAAGGAGAATGCGCAACAAACACTCTTTCGGATTTGTAATTACTTGTTTAATGGAAAGATTTATATTAGATTTAAGAACCACTAATTACAAGCTGCATCCATAATGGCAAACACACAGAGAAGGGACATTGGACCTTTAACGATTGGGTGTGTGCTATGTCTGCGTGGGTTTTATAGTTGCCTTTGCACACAACTTAACTATATGCCGGGAGAAAGGCTAACATTTAACTCTACTACATTTTTGGAGTGAAGTATTATGTTTCGCAAAATATAAATAAAGTCTTAAGTCTTTCTCCCTTGTCAACTGTAGTGTTTCATAGTGATTCGTTTTTTATTTTTTTATTCTCTTTTTGTGGTTCGTTTATATGTAACCTCATGATATATCTATTGATACTACAGCTGAGTGCTTAGTGTAAAGTTTGCGTGTATGTCTATGACTTACTCATATTGATTCTCCGTGGAAAAGATTAACATGATGCCTTTGCGTAGCAAGTTCTAGCTTATGCCGCTGGTCAGGCTGGGGGTTTACTTAGAGGCTTTACGGAAGGGACATATTTGAATGTCGCTATGGACAAATGGATGAATTAGGAACGACTGAGCTGTCTATAATAATGATCAGGGTATTATAGTTGCTTTGACAGCGTATGAGTCTTCTGTGTGGTATGAGGTTGTGAGTAAATTTTCGAACACCATTTGGCCCCCTCTTGTCAAAGAATGGCGTTATTGGTTTGTTTTCCAGTATGTTGCTTGGCACCGATAAAGGCCTTAAAGATTTTGATGTCGCAGCTCTACTAGATCTTGTTATTATCCGTTGTTCGGTAAATATCAAGTTTAGAAAATGGTATCCACACATGGTTTTGAATACCATGAGGCTTGCTGATGGAGTAGAGAATAGTTTGAGTAAGTCTCATCGTATGCCGCTTTGGAACGAGTTTGAGAGTTCAATTGAGATGAGAACGTTCGGGTAGTGTTAGGTACGTCGGTGAGAACCCTAACGTACAAATTAAAAGTAAATATAAAAACAAAAGATAAAAATTTTAATAAAAATATAAAAGATTCCATATTTCTCAAATTAAATCAGTTTACCTTCTAAATCTAAAAATTTGAAATGGATAGTTTTCAAAGGATCCTCATTTTCATTATGTTTCTTATAGAAGATACTCACAAATTTCCCTCATGTGCTGCACACGCCACATTCTCACTCTTTTATTGTAGTTAAGTGTTGGAACTAACATTGTTGATGAGTGATGGAACGAACAACGAATCTAATCAAAATAACCGGTGAGTGATGGAACGAACAACGAATCCAATCAAAATAACCGATAACACCCCGACTGCTTAAATAAACACAATTCCCAAATGAAACGCCCATAATGACACCAGATAGCAGGTGTCAATCGTTAAATGTGTTAAATGACATGCTAACATAAATGAACGCATGAACTCCCACGAATGGGTAGGTTAAAGCAATGAAAATGGTCAACAACAGCAAACACCTTTTGAAACGCCACTGACGCTGATGAAATGGTTCTGAAAGTTAAACAGCAGTTATTTCAATTAATTTACATTGTTGTCCCTTGATGACTGTACACTACGCAACAGGAGTGGTAACAACCAAACAGCTGCGTCAGTAACAGCAATGGTTCCACTATTTAAATATCTATATATATAAAAATGGAAATGGTCCACGTATGTCATACCATCACTTGAGAACGGCTGGAGCGATTTGGCTGATTTTTTTTTTATTCGATTAGAAATTTTCCGTAGATTGTTTGTGTTGAAAAAAAACAAATCCAGGTGGCGCTAGGGTGGATTTATATCGAAAATTTGAATGCATGTACCAATTCAACTGAAATTTGGAATGGATATTCGTTTGATCATGAGAAAACATTTTATGTACAAATGGACCCGGTAGGTGGCGCTGGGGTCGGTTTACAATCAAAATTTTAACGAATGGGCCAATTTAACTGAAATTCAGAATCTATGTTTGTTTGATCATTAGAAAAAATCGTATGTACAAATGGACCCGGTAGATGGCGCTAGGGTGGATTTATATCGAAAATTTGAATGCATGTACCAATTTAACTAAAATTTAGTATTTATGTTTGTGGAACATTGAGAAATTTTTTTTTGTGTAAATGGACCCAGTAGGTGTCGCTATGGTGGAATTATAATGAAAATTTTAACGAATTAAACAATTTGACTGAAATTTAGAATGTATATTTGTTTTATTATGAGAATTTTTTTGTATATATGGACCTACAGTTGATTTGGCTGGGGTTGAATTATTTCGAAAATTTATATTGATTGTCCGATTTTACTTAAACATAACATTTTTATTTTTTTTTGGCATGAGAAAATTTTGAATGTATGTTTGGAACCAGTTGCCGGTGTTTAGCTGATGATACACTTAATTTTTAGAATGTCATTTAGTCACTTTTTTTAACATCATAGTTATTCAGAAGTCTATATATATAAAAAAATATGTACATTTTGATGTCACAACTAATTGTGAATACGGTTGACCCCATTTGTCCCAAAATTTCAGTGAAAGTTGAGGATTGGCTATAGATTATCACCCAGACCGCAAAATGGCTTAAGGTAGAATGGCGAACATTTGTGTTAGTGCTATTCCTATAGAATTAGAGAGCTTCACAAAGTGGTTTTCGCATTTCGAACTTTTAGGGGGCAAACACGAAAATGGGAACAACTGTTGCTCTCACCTAGACAAAACTGTTAATAGGGTTGTTGACCCAAATGAAGGGATTTTTGGAAATTGGTACTCCTTGGAATGAAAAAGGACAATGGCTCAGACCAAACACCTTAAGTATCAATCACTCAGTACACCAACGAAGAAAGTTATATGTCAGTCAATCGGCTTAAAAATGTGGTTTTAGAATATATGCCTATCAATAAGTAAGTTTTTATCATATCCTGGACGACACTGCTGAACCATTTTAGCACTTCTTACAAAAATAATCTCTTAGATTTATATGAAGTGACGAATATGTCCGGGAATACTTCGCCCTTTAAATTTAAATATTTCGGAGGCCAAGTAATAAACCTATCGTTATTAGATTTCCACTGCACTCAACATCTTTTGAAATAATTTGGAGGCAGGACGAAGTCTGCCGGGCCAGCTAGTTTACAATAAACATTCAATTATTGAAATAAAATGTTTTCAATTATCTGAATGACATTTGCAAAAGAAAAATTCATTTTAATTTATTTATTTTACCACAGGAGATTTAACATTTTCACAACCGAAATATTTTACGAATATTAAATATTACGAAGTGTTGCAAAATTGCGTGTTATTTTGTACTTCAAGTATAGAGGTGCATGTGCGTAGGCGACAAATATACATATTACTCTTTACTTTACAACGGAATTTTTTATTTACTTTCGACATGTGGATTTTGGCATCGCAATTTTCTTAAATTTTTGAACTTAAACAAAAATTAAGATGTTTTTAATTAACATAATAATCGGATAAACAGCTTTGTTTGTTCTATAAACTATATACGATTAGGGCATAAACTTAAAATCGTTAAAAGTTACAATAACACAATGCAACAAATTTTTGATCCCGGCTTCTAAATAGTTAATCTTTAAGTAAAATTTCACGCTGAATTCAAATCTGCTCTCAGATATGTGGAAACTAGAACAGATTTTGAGATATGGTCAAATTTGCATTTTTAGTGTTTTGAAAAAAGGTAGGTCTACTAAAATGCCAACCAATTTTAATGATCAAGGGCAAAAAATTTTTGTAACATATTATTCTATCATGCAATAATCTGAAACTGGAGCAATTTTTACGGAAACACGGATAAAAACTTAATTAAAGGCAGCGAAAACTTGCAAAATGATTAAAATTTTTACAAAAATCCAACTTTGAAGTGCCATAACTTCGTCTTTAATGATTGGATTTTAATCAAGTATCGATTTTTTAAGAAATAATTTTATTATCTTTTATTTTTGTCACACTTCAGTAAAATCGGTGAATTAAAGCCAGAGAAAATGGCATTTTAGTAGACCTACCTTTTTTCAAAACACTCTGTTCTACTTTCCACATATCTGAGAGCAGATTTAAATTCAGCGTGAAATTTTACATTAAAATGTATTATTAAATGTCCCGGATACAGAAACTTTTGAAATTTTGTGACATAGTGTAATTAGTACTTATACGTAGAGTATGACGTGATCAGTTTTAAGTGGGTCTAATCCAATTTCTGCCCTTGCCTTTCTTTATGTGTAATTGTAAATATAAATTCTATAGTTCCAATACCGACATAAACAACGTAATTTAATCGCATGAAGATTTTTAGCCTTTTGTAAAGAAGTTATAATGACTGATTTCTCCTACTTACATACTACATTTACAAGTTACTTTGCTCTTTCACTCTTAACAATTCAAACGTGTGCTTTAAGCACATCTGCCACATATTACTTTTTGTACCTAAGCTTTTGTAATTGGCAATTTCTTTTTCTATTTTGATTTTCGAGAAACGAAAGGACTCAATGCCACAGATGAGCAAACAGTGACTGTGGGTTCAACCACACACGTGCGTATGTTTTGTAGGCACTCTAAAGCAAACAACTACATTTCTCCCAGTCATTGACTTTTACACACTCACACCGCATCGCACTCATGCACACTCTGCATTTGTTTACACATATGCGCATACAATTCTAGGATACGTGTCATATGAACCTATGTATTGTGTCCATATTGAAGTCCCACGGTATTTAAAGGATTCCGAGTATTAAGTTATCCCTGTGACAAGATTGGCATTTTTATGTTCACACTATCCCAAATCAAATTCACCACATGTACGTAACGAGAACAGGAGTGAAAATGTCCTGTAACATTATCAATTTGTTGATCCGTTGAAAAAATAAAACAAAATGGAGGAGAGTTAATACTTTCAACGTGTTAATAATTATATAGAGTATATGTGACCTATACCGAGGGGTAGACTAAATTAATTCGATATATGTTATCGTTGGCGGTAAAAGGACTACCCTACATAACTTAACATGGGAAACGCGAAAAGGCAGATAATCCTAAAGACACCTTGGGCATGTTATTGTTAGGCTTATGAAATCATTCTTATATATAAACAATCTCAATTTTATTAAATGCGGCACCTGAATTCGTATAAGTTTTTCCCCTTTTCGTTATACCAACAACAGCTACCTTTTTCGCCAGTACGTATAATATTTCCTTTTTTGTTACGCTTTAAAAATTAAACCGATAAGCCTTTATCCTAAAATCATTTTTCTGCCTGTTCATATGTATTAAATCCCTTATACGTATTATTATTTTTGTATACGTTATTCTAATCCACAAGAAATATTTGTTTTACATTTTCCTTGGCGAATATCACTTAATTAATGCGTGTGCGAGGGTAGTGTCGTATCCTTTCACAATATCATCAACACAGTGCCAAAAAGGGATACCAACGAACGAAAAATGTAATCAGAGACTTAAAATTTCACAATCATGACAAACCATAGCGAACGCAGCAAAATTTTCCATGATATCACATTTACAACAAAACGGATGCTATAAAATGCGACAACATTTTATGTCGCCATAAATATTGTGAAGGTCGGTCGCATATCTTTACAATATAAATTAAGTACAAAGGGTAGAATATTTGTAGCCTACGACGATATTCATAAAATTTTAACATGCAAATTAAAATGTTATGAGGGAAATTTCTGTCATCTAATTATCTGTAATGAAGATAATAAAAGCGCGGGAGGAAGAGTCCCGACGTATGCAGATTATAAAAATGTTATCTTTATTGGAAATTCGATGAATTTGTTGTGTAAAACAGCAGTATTAAAAGCCTTGATACGGAATTAGAAAATATATTCGTAAACAACAGTCTGAAAGAGCATAAACATTTCTTGGGGGAAATGGTATTTCTTAAACTGCAATAAGGTTTATTGATGACAGCGGGTCAATCCTGTCCATAATGCTCAATATTTTTTTCATTTACATATATAAAACAGATATTTACATTGTAAATCTGTAGCGGTACCGCAAAAGACCAATGACTTTGATTCCGAACATGATAGCTTCTGCACCCAAAAACTCGTTGCATTGTGTTAATGCGGGGGGGTTGAATAGGCAAGTGGTTTAAATTTCCGAAGAGTGGGAATAAAACACGGGGGATTTTAGAAAATCGTTATAAAACTTATTTATTTTAGGGGTTTACCTTTTTCGAGAATTCACAAATTATTCACTTGTAAAGGTACAAAATTCAATGTATCGGCACGGGGTGGGGGTATGTACTGTGAACCGTTAAAGTAAATGGTTAAGTTAAATATAGAGGTTTACGCGGGGTAAAAATTAAATAAGTTATTCGCGGGTTGAAGGGTTAACAATAACTAAACTTTTGCTCGATTTTAAAAGGAGCAAGAGTGCGTAATAAGCGGAGTTTCACACTGCTAGAACGCATGAGTGAAAGCTTTTCTATAAAGCAACTAGTAGCTGAATTGAGATGCGTACGATCAGTGCGTACACTTGGCTTCACATTAACATACCGCCCCCCTTGCAGTACTGCAATAAACAAATATAATATTTATCCTTAAGATACGGCAATAATTTCTATCTGTAAGATACATATAAGTACAATGATTTTTACAAGAATTCAATTAATCAAAAATTATAGTACTTAAAATGTAGACATTGTAATTCATTGTTCAAGATATTTCAAAGTTAGAGTAAATAAAAATGAAAAAAAAGGACGATATTATCTACTGCGCCGGATTCACGTTTATGATGATGGTGGCCGTGCGAGAAGTGGATGGCTGAACATTGGCCACGCTCATATTATTTGGTTGTTTCCGTGACTTGGCCTTACGTTGCTGCTTCTTCGTGGCTTTTGATGCATTCTGCACTCTCGATGAATCGTGCAAGAGGGTATGGTGCTTCTTAAAACAGACCTTGCATCTTTCACGGCTGCGACATTGGGGTATTTGGTGAGAGTGGGCCAAGCAGTTTAAACAGTATCTAAACCTTTTGACGGTGTTTAGTCGTTCAGAAGATGAAAGCTGGCGGAATCTGAAACACTTCCGTAACGGGTGGTTTTTTTGGCAATACCGGCAGTCCTTTCCTTGGTGTTCGGTTGTAGATTTGGATGTTTGAATTTGCCGGTCAGAGTCATCGGGGGTACGCTCGTTTTGAATGCGACGTGGTGGAGTAGACATAGTTAAACTGTAAGTAGGAGAAAAAGGATTATTATTGTTCTTGGGTTGGCAACAAAACAAGTTTGACAATCGGACGGCTGATGAGGCCGTTTTGCGTACGCACTTCTGCTACTCTGACATTTGAGTCTGAACCGTATGAAACATTCTCGATACGGCCAAGACGCCATTGGTTAGGGGGAAGATTGTCGTATCTAACAATTACTAAATCGCCAACAGAAAAATTTCTTTGGGGGTATTTCCACTTAACTCTTTTGTGGAGCTCTTTCAGATATTCGTTTTTCCACCTAATTGCAAATTGGTGGTGCAACAACTTAAGTTTTTGCCAGCGATTAGCGTGAGATATATTAAGCTGCGAATGGTCTATCTCAGCTGGGGCGAGAAGGGGACTTCCTACTAAGAAATGACCAGGTGTCAAAGCACCAAGGTCAGACGGGTTTTCACTCATTGGACAGATTGGTCTGGAGTTTAGGCAAGCTTCGATGCGAATAAGCATCGTTGAAAATTCTTCATAGGTGAAAAATTGGGACTTCATGACCTTTTTAAGATGGGTTTTAAAACTTTTCACACCTGCTTCCCATAGTCCACCCATGTGAGGTGCACCAGGGGGTATAAAATGCCAGTCAATAGACTGGAAGCTACTCTGGGAGATAAGATTTTGTCTAACGGCAGCTAATAGGCTGGCTTGATCTTTAGCCAAGATCTTGGCAGCTCCTGTGAAGGCAGTACCATTGTCAGAGTATATATTCTGAGGCGACCCACGTCGGGAAAAGAAACGGGCAAAAGCCGCTAGAAAAGCCTGAGTTGATATCTCGCTTGTAAGCTCGATGTGAATGGCTTTGGTTGCAAAGCAAACGAACACTAACACATAAGCTTTAGTGATTTTGGTACCGCGGCCTACATACTACTTAATGTCAAAAGGTCCTGCAAAATCGACACCAGTATTAGCGAAAGGACGAGTTAAAACAGTCCTTTCAGGGGGTAAAGCCGCCATTATTTGTTGGCTTCGCTTGTGCCGATATAGAACGCAAACTTTGCAATTATGTATCACGCTTTTGATCAGATTTCTTAGTTTTGGAATCCAAAATTCCATGCGTGTAAGACGCAACATTAATGAATTTTCACCGTGAATGGAGAGCCGGTGTAGATATAAGAGGTAAAGTTTTGTAAATCTGCCGGAATACGGCAGTATTTTTGGGTATCTTTCGTCGTACGAGAGCTCGGTTGACTGCGAGAGACGACCGTTGGCTCGGATTAGTCCATTTGGGTCAAGAAATGGGTTAAGGGAAAGTATATTTGAGTTTTTATGAAGTTGATGACCGCTGGCAAGAATATTGTATTCGGGGAAATAGATTTCCTGACATAACCTTATAAGGCGGGTTCGTACGAAATTTATTTCTGATTGGCATAGTTCAGACGACGCATAAGTTACTCTATGACGGTGCATAGGATGACTGGAGAAGAAAAATCTAAATATATAACATATAACGCGCATAGCTCGGGGAAGATCGGAGAACCGAGATAAAATATCGCTATCTGCAAGTTGGTTGATATGGGTTTTGAGGGGTCGTAGTTCCTCTTCTGTATCCAAAATTTCTAAACTATTAGGCCATTGCGATTTGGGCATAGTCAACCATGGCGGGCCGTTCCACCACAAGTTGTTATTGACAAGCTCTCGAGCCGTCATACCGCGAGACGCAAGATCGGCGGGGTTATGTTGTGAGGATACATGGGACCAGTTATCGTTACCAACCTTGTCGATAATTGTGGTCACCCTGTTGGCTACAAATGTGTTCCATTGACACGGGGCCTTTCGTAGCCAAGCTAATACGATAGTGGAATCAGTCCACAAGTATAAGCTATGTTTAGTTAGAAACAAATCATTTCTTAATGTATGAATCATGCGTGCTAATAACACAGCACCGCATAGTTCCTTTCGTGGTAAAGTCACGAACTTAACGGGGGCAACTTTGGATTTTGCAGACACCAAATAAGACTTTATAAGTCCGTCTGGGGTCTCCACTCTTATATATAGAGCCGCTGCATAGGCCTTTTCCGAGGCGTCACAAAATCCATGACACTCTATGTTAAAAGCAGAGTCATAGTCTACAAAGCGGGGTATTTTTATTTCTCCAATTACTGGGTAATCATGGAGAAAAGTTTGCCATTGTAGGAGAGTTTCTGGTTGGAGATCTTCATCCCAATCAGTTTTATCTTTCCAAATTTGTTGCATAATCATTTTTGCAACAATAATTTTTGGGGCAAGCCAACCGGCGGGGTCAAATAGCATAGCTATTCTTGATAAAACATTGCGCTTAGAGAATTTATCTTCATCGGGGTTGTTACGGGGTGTAAAAAAGAAGTAGTCACTTCCAGCGTTCCATTTCAAACCAAGTGTTTTAGTGGTACTTGTGTCTGAGAGCTTAAGAAACGCTGAGTCAAGCAGATGCTCGGGGGGAATGCCTTGTAGAAGAGTGTCGGTATTAGATGTCCACTTTCTTAAACAGAATCCAGCGGATCTAAGCACTCTTATAAGGTTTTCTCTAGCGTCAATAGCTTTGGAAAGATCATTTGATCCCCATAGAACGTCATCGACGTACATATAATTTCTGAGTATATCAGATACTTCGGGGTTTTCTGGCTCACAATGATTTGCAAGTTCGAGTAGAACTCTTATGGCCAGATACGGGGCGCAGTTGACACCAAATGTTACAGTGTTCAACTCAAAATCATTGGGGATCAAGTGCGGATTCATCTCTATGAAGAATCCTTTGATATGGGGTATGCTGGGGGTTCACGCGAATCTGCCGATACATCTTTTCGATATCAGCGTTGAATACATATTTGAACATTCTCCACCTAAGAAGCAGAGTAGTCAAATCTGTCTGTAAAACGGGGCCTGTATAGAGGACATAATTAAGGCTTGTGCCATTAGATGAGGGGTTTGATGCGTTAAATACGACCCGAAGCTTTGTTGTGGTGCTTTCGGGCTTTATAACAGCATGATGGGGGAGGTAGTATGAGGCGGATGCATTAGATTCAACTCTTGTCATATGACCAAGAGTTGAGTATTCATTAATGACCTTATCATAGTCCGCCTTAAGTTGAAGATCCCTGTTCAATCGGGCTTCGTTTCTTAAATATTGCGATAAAGCAATTCTACGAGATTCTCCGAGTTGGATTTCAGTCGGGAATTCTCGTTTAAATGGGAGCGAGACGACAAAACGTCCTGAGGCATCGCGATAAGTTGTGTCCTTAAAAAGCTGTTCGCAGTATTTGTCTTCGGGAGAAATCACGGGTTGGTCTATGATCTCTTCTAGTTCCCAGAAGCGGGTTAATTGCTCGTTTAGAGCAATTTCATTGTAAAATGATGCGACAGTAGAAGACACCCTATTTTCTGTCACTTTACCTGTGACGATCCACCCAAAGACGGTTTTTTGGGCAACTAAAAGTTTTTTATTATCC
Source organism: Muscina levida (assembly GCA_964034835.1). NCBI lineage: Eukaryota > Metazoa > Arthropoda > Insecta > Diptera > Muscidae > Muscina > Muscina levida. Next base: position 6,140,762 of record OZ035882.1, read on the forward strand.
CACTGTACACCGTCTCGGATAATTTTTGGGTATACGTCTCCACCCAAGAGTAAGTCAATGGGTGAGATGGTATTTGCACCGAAGTCGGCTATGGGAATGTCGGGGAAACTCGTTTTTATGACAGACAAATACGTCTGGTAGTCCAACTGGCCGGTAAGCTTTCGGATTATGAAAGCGTCCACGTCAATCTCGAAGTTTGTATCAATCGGAGATCCTATTGTAACGGAGCAGATTTGGCTGGATGTCGCTGTTAATGAACCGCTAAGTCCAACGACACCAATCTGTGAGGACTTCGTAGAGATGGCTAGCTTCTTTTGAAGGGGTTTAGAAATGAACGAAGCTTCAGATGCGGGGTCAACAAGGGCACGAACCTTGTACCTTAAATCCCCTATACAAACGTCAACTAGCGCGGTCCCTAATATAATTGCGGAGGAAGAAGAAGCTAAAGTGGACTGTATATTCGTAGCGTAAGATTGACGGGTTCCAGACGAGGTCGAGGCTATATTACCGGGGTCTCTTGCAGACGAGTTGGCGTTGATGCCAGCTGTTGATGAAGTCATAGTATGATCCTGTGAATGTCTGTTATTATTGACCACTTGGGGAGATGTTGCCGTAGTGTTTGTTCTGTGAAGCAAGGAATGATGCTTCGAGCGACAAAGAGAACAAACGTATTGGCTTTTACATTTCTTGAACTCGTGCGAAGTTGCAAGACAATTTGTACAGCGTTTCTGTGCTTTAACAGTCGCGTACCGGTCATCCACAGACATTCTCAGAAAAACGTGGCATAATCGTAATGGATGATTTTCATTGCAAAGGCTGCATTGCTTTGTTTGTTCCGACAACTGCGTGTGGTAAGCATTTAGGCGCTTTGCATCACGATTATTTTGATTTTTATGCACTGGTTTATAAGTATTTGGATTCACCGAGGCTCGTATATCAGCTACTGATTCGAGTGTATGAAACCGTGCAGTAAGGAATGAATCCAAATCTTTCCAACTAGGTAAGTCGGATTTACTCTTAAGGGATTGTTCCCATAAGTTTAATGTTAAATCGGGCAAATTAATTGAACATATATAAACGAATATAGGATCCCATTTATCAGTGGCAATATCAAGAAGGGAAAGATTGGCTATACAATCATTGATTGTACGCTGAAGTCCTTTGATACTGGGTCCTGACTCTTTAGTAATAGGTGATAGATGAAACAAAGTTTTTAGTTGGGCATTGATTAGAACCCTTTTGTTCTCGTATCTATCAACGAGGTTTTGCCATGCCATATCAAAGCCTTGATTGGTAAGAGGACATGTTTTTAAAATAGCTCGAGCTTCACCTTGAGTCTTTTTGAGGAGATGACAAAGCTTCTCTACTGCGGTTAAACGCGGATTGTTTTTGTAGAGAGCAGAGAACATGTCTCTAAAAGTGGGCCAGGATACGTAGTCTCCCGAAAAGACTTCAGTATCGCATGGAGGTAAAGATATACAAGGGTTAGGTATTTGCCGTAAACCCTCAGCGCTTGTAGAACTTTCTAACCCAGCTTTGAGTTTATCTACAAGTTCATTGGCCCTTGAGAGACATTTAAGGTGAGCGTCATAAGCCGCATAAAACTTTTTCCTTATACTCTCAAGGTCTATTTCTTCCTCTTGAGACTCAAGACTATCCAATATGACGTCATATGAAGTACGAAGGGAGTCCCAATGATGTAGGATCTCATCCTTCTGAACGTCCAATGTGTGGATCGTATGGTCGGTTTCGGGAATGGCAACAAAGTATTGGTGAAACTGAATGACGCTGTCGGAAGCTCGAATAAACCGTTGTAAGGCAGACATGGTTAAAGTAACTAAGTAGTTATATGTGACGGGAAACGATTATATAGCACGCAAGCGAAAAAAAAACAATATGAAAATACCGAATACGATTCAATCGAAAGAAAACGCGGTTATAAAATTATCTTAAAGTGATTAAAAACGCGTTACGAAAGGTCTGGGTATCAAATGTCGAACAAAAATGGTTAAAAACACCAAGAATTTCAAAAAATTACCAAGAATTTTTTATTTATTTATTAAAAAATTTGATAATAAATTCGGTAAATATTTAAAACACAATTGGGTTAGTATTTATGATAAATTTGTTTATTTAAAGAATTTATAGGGGGTTAGTGTTAATTTAATATTAAAATATTCAAAAAATTTTAATAAAAATATGATAACTTCTCATATAATAACGAGCAAAACAAACATATGATCAGTTAGAACGTTTTACAATAATAGAAGACAGGTTTCGCAAACATATGTTCAATGTATCTGACGGATTTGTCAGTTTCCTGAGAGTTCAATGAACGTAGGTATTTTGTCTTCTTTTGTTTTTATTTGTTTTCTTTCTGTTGTGACAGTTCAATTTAGAAGTCTCGCTGTGAGAGAGAATACGTCCAAACAATGATGGTTTCTCAAATATAGGACGAATGTAAACAATAATATTCTCTTGTGAATAGTTATTTGCGAGACTTGTGTGGAATAAGTGTGTGTTTGCGTATGTTTCTCTTGTATAAGAGTATTTAAATATTGTCCGCACAGCAGAGAACTGAAATTGATGACAATTGAAATATATTGTTGTGATGTTTATGAGAACCTGTCTTTACGCTTTACAATACGGTTAATGTTCTCTGAGCACAATGTAATTGTGTTGGTCGAATGTTAGCGAACGTTTGAAGAAAGCTTTTTAGAGAGTTGTGCTACTCACTTTCTCACTAACAGCGTTTGCTCACTAAACACACACACAAACTGTAACACTGATATTTGCTAACACAAAATGTTTAGCAGATGATTATGATGAGAGAGAGAAGAATATATTCACTTATAAGATATGTAAAGACAACAGAGAATAAAAGAGCACATAGACGATATCGTAAATATCTCTGTTAAGCTCTTTGTGGATTTTGTTACAAATAAGCGAAGGGAAATTTTATTCCACTGATGGTAAAACTGGTTTACCGTTTCTCTTCGCTTATTGTTCTTGTTAAACAAAACTCTTAATTTGTTGTTGCACTTATTTCGCGATTAAAATGAGTAAATACACATCACATACCTTTTATATACAGCGTAGGCGTACTAGAAAATCCAAAACTTCACAGATGCTAGTACTCACGGTATCCAATGGGTTGTGTATTCTCTTATTGGGTATTTACCGAATTTGATGGTGACAGGGTTAAATCCAAGTTTTAAACGAAATTCTTTCTGAAAGTAAAAGTCTTCTTTCGTTTAAAACACTTGCTTATCCGGTTCGATCGGACCAAAAATGTTAATGCGGGGGGGTTGAATAGGCAAGTGGTTTAAATTTCCGAAGAGTGGGAATAAAACACGGGGGATTTTAGAAAATCGTTATAAAACTTATTTATTTTAGGGGTTTACCTTTTTCGAGAATTCACAAATTATTCACTTGTAAAGGTACAAAATTCAATGTATCGGCACGGGGTGGGGGTATGTACTGTGAACCGTTAAAGTAAATGGTTAAGTTAAATATAGAGGTTTACGCGGGGTAAAAATTAAATAAGTTATTCGCGGGTTGAAGGGTTAACAATAACTAAACTTTTGCTCGATTTTAAAAGGAGCAAGAGTGCGTAATAAGCGGAGTTTCACACTGCTAGAACGCATGAGTGAAAGCTTTTCTATAAAGCAACTAGTAGCTGAATTGAGATGCGTACGATCAGTGCGTACACTTGGCTTCACATTAACACATTGTGTAATTGGTTGAAAAACGAACCTTTGGTAAAGTTTAGTAACCTAATTATATGGACCATGAAAATATATACCAGTCACGCAATAATACCCATACTTTAGCTGAAGTCCTTAAATAGCAATTCGATACAATTTCTATTGTAAGTATACCCTCTAAATGAATCACCCGATATAGACGGTTCCACCAACGGACCCCACACTTTACATACTTTGCCGCTATTATTAACATTTCGCTGTTCTGCCAAGTATGCATACTCATCTTGATCTTCTACATTATTCATTTCCCTAATCAAAAGCAATTGCACAAAGTGAATACAATCCGCTTCTCTTTATTGCTAATGTTTTCTTTCAGTTGTAGACTTGTTCACTCACACACACAAAATGTCCCAATCGACCATCTAAACCATTGCTTGTGTAGGTTTTTATTGTATAAAGACACGTGTTTCCGTGAAAGAGTAATATGTGTGTGTTTGTAGCTGATGTTACATTCCAATTGTCTTGGGTGTCTTGTTTGCTATTTTATTAAGGTAGGTTTCTTCTTAGAACAAAAAGTAACAAATTTTTTTTTTTGCGAAATGCAATCCTTTAGCTTTGATACACAACTACAGGTCCTTTGGGCATCGTTTGCATCTTGACTCGATTTGTTATACGATTTCTTTGTGTACCATACAACTGGCACTGTATGCGCGGCGAGCATTTACATGGTCATTTTACAGTTTATGCTGAAAGTAAGAGCAACATGTGTGAGTGTTTGATTATTGAAAACGGAATTGGCTGTGTATGGATTAAAAAACTGCTGCAAATGGGATGCTGTGATATAATGGCACGATGTGTGTAAATTGACATTTTGCAGAGTAGTATCATGTTAGAGTTATACTGCCAGCAATAGTGGCTGCAATATGATTGTTATTACGGACTAAAACTTTGTTTAGCACTGCACCTTCTTCTTTTATTTTAATAAACACAAATATTTTGTCTAACTATGTCCGTTATAGACTTTGAACCCAACCACACAATGTATGAAGTTGGCTCGATCCAATCTATATAGCCGTATTTTTATAAACGCAATATCCGAAAGACTATTGCACCAATCATCTTAAAATTTGGTCTTAATTCGTTTGAGAAATCTGAATACAATACAGTACCTAAGTAAGAATGAGCGGGATCGGTTCAATGGGTGGAGTCCTATCCATACGATCCCATTAACAAACATATTAAAGCTGGCGTACTATTAACCTGGGTGACTTGAAATTAGGTGTGGATGCATTCGACAGAAATATGAGCGTTCAGGCCAAAAATGGACGGAATGTACTATTCGTCTTGAAATTTAGTATGGATGTATTTGAGGTTAGTGTACTAATTAAAAAAAATGGGCACGATTGGTTCGGATCGAAAAAATAGTGTGTATTTGGGCGGACAATGTTAAAGATCAGAATGGTGGGCGTAGTCCCTCCTATATATAACAGTGCTTGTTCTATAACTTTGTATGATTTCTTTGTCAGTGTATAATTTGTTGACAGTTTTACTAGACATGCTAAATGACTCGACTACTCAAAAGTTGCCTCCTCGACAACACCGATGGAACCACCGACCAAAAGAAATGCAAATGACTGAGACAATAATTAAACCAAGGCCTCCTGTGCAATAGTAGGGTGTTCTAAAAGTCTACCCCAAACATAGTTGAACGAAATATCTGGAGATGGACACAATGACAAGGCAATGGTATTAAATTAAGACATTTTTTTATGATTAAAACATCTTCAAGTGTATTGAAAACATTATCATTAGACTCTTACAGCTTACTAGGGATTCTTCAAAAGTTATACTTTGTCTCTCATCTATATGGGTGGGCGTAAAAAAGTACTACAATTAAAAAGTGTGATGCCAACAGTTATTTTACTACTCACAAATTAATTTATTTTTTTGTATTGTATTATATGAATCGAACTGAGATCTTATTAAAATCTAACATATTTTATTTCGCAAAGTAATTCCAATAGACAGTTATAATCTGCTGTTTCTTAAAAACCATTATTTTGATAAAGGCCCATTCCCATGCAAGATATTCAATGCAAATGTCTTACTAAACACATTGAACCAACATTAATATTAGCGAAAATTTATCATAACTCCCTTATTTATTATTTTTCTTACCAACCTCCATTACGTGCCCTTCTCTAAAAATGCCCTTCTTCAAGGATATAAAAATTGCAAGAGTAAAACAGAGTATGTGCCAAAAAAAAAACTTGCAAATGTTCTTGAGGCAAGTATTTCCGAGTTTGTTTATTTATTTAATTTTTTTGTCCTTTATAAACAAATCAACTGGGAAAAAACATTTCTAAATTACATACAAACCAAAAATAAACCAATTGAATTCCTAAGTAAGCTTGTCAACGTATTCGTACTTGTAACTTTACATACACACTCACTTACACAAGTAGAACACGTCCATTAAAATTTACCCTTTAGAATTTGAGATTGTCAGCAACTCCAGAAGAATGGAAACAACCAACACATTAAAATGTTTGTTTTTTGCTCTTACGATTTTCAACGAAAAGTTTCAAAATTAAAAACAAAAAATACTCTTAGTACCAAAGGCATAACAACGATGATGATGACAATGACGATGATCGTGATGATGTCTTTATACAGTCATACTTACACAACTGCCTGTGTACTGCCACAGTACGGTGAAGTTAATTGCCCAAAGGATTTACAAGAAAACTTGTCCAAAAAGTTTGTCGTTGTTGCGAAAACAAAGAGGACACATAGAAGAGGGAGTATAGGTGGGAGCAGTTTAAAAATCATATACTATAGTTGGTAGGTGATTTCAAAGCGTAAGGTAAAATGTATTTAGCCAGTTTGGTATTTCATTGCGAATGGAAGTTTATCGATAATTGTTACAGGAAGTAACATTTAAATTAATTATATTTAGCTCAAGAAATGGTATTGGGGGTAGAACAAGAGTTCAATCGTTTCAAAGAAGAAGTGTGAAGAAGGGGAGTTATAATAACAGCAAAAGTGTTACTGCTACAAGAGAGAGAGAGAGAGAGAGGGAGTTAAAACAATTTTCCTCCATTCCTCCACTTTTCAAATGATGGTAAAATTGAAGTAGACAAACGGAACAAAAACTGTTTATTTATTTTGATAGTACAAAATATATTTAAGAATGTTACAGTAGTAAAAGGCTAGATCCTTTAAATACCGTCTCCTATAACGTTTAAAAAATTTGGTTTAAAATGTTGCCAATGCTTTACTGTTTTACACTTAAATCTGTTATCCGCTATTGTCAACAGTTCTCTCTTTACTTTTAAATTACTGATAATTTAAAGTTAAAATATTGCAATATTTCAAACATAAAACGTTAGTTGGGTGCTTCCAATGGTGCTCGTATTCGTTTTAAAATAGAAAGCGTAAAAGTTCCCATACCTACGCAATTTCGAACAATGTACTATTACCTTGCTTTATTTAGTTACCAACCTTTATTTAGTTTTAATCTTTTCATCAAAAAATACTTTGTAATAACCCGGCAAAGAACCCATTAAAAGGACCAATACCGAAATTATGCAAACTCGTCCGGGGGACTTCTACAAAACCCTTTTCTACTGCTGGGATTACACGATAAATCCTTTTTCTAATAAATAAAGTTTTGTGTTAGACTCCAACCCATTCCGTTATCCCTAACCATGAAAGTAGTAGTACTATATTTAGAATACCACTGAAATATACTGAGTCGTTTTATGGAAACAAAGCTTTTCTTCGAAACATATTACAAAAAAATTAATCCTAAAGGCTGAACCCTATAGCCGTGAATACAAAACTCTGGCGGATTTTTTCAACCATTAGACAGTCTGTTACTCTCACCCTCGTAATGGGTTAACACGAAAACCATTGGACACGGATACTTGCTTCTGTTTTTCTGTTGTTACTAAATTCCATTGGTCATTGTTATTATTTCGCATAAACAATGAAGAGCTAAAACGATTTTGTCATCATCATAATACCCAGTATAACTTTTGTACAACTTTGAGGGAAGTTTTACCTTAATTCCTTATGGTTTATATTTTTTCCACTCGCTCAAAGGGTTTGAATACTGAAATTATATTGCCACAGTAGTGTGACAAATAATTGTTATCCTACGCTATACTGCGACTCCTTTTTCTGGCTCGCGTAACTCCGCTGCTAATTACACGTATATGTCTGTTGTTTTGTTTTAATTTTTTTTGTTGTTGTTTAAGTTACAGAAATTAAGAGACAAAAATTTGTTTTAATGTTGAGACTTTTCTCTAATATCAAATTTTTAAAATCAATGTCTTAAACTATGTTTGGATCAAATTTATATAAACGTTGCAGTTTGAAAACTTAAGTGGAAACATCTGGGGGAAAAATATTAATACCGAATCCTACAAATTTTTGTAGTTCTTTGAACTGTCATTACAATGACTGCATATTCTGAAACATGTAATGTTAACAGATAAGGTTGTGTTGCGGATAAATCTTGTTGCGATAGTGTGTGTACACCAGCATCAACTATAACATTAAACTCAACGTAAGTGCTTTCAGCGGGGGAGAGCCCAAAGTAAAATGTAAGTAAGTCAATGAACTCTTAGTTCTTATATATTGCTTTCCATATGTTTGTTTACACATTATTTCTCTGGAAACCAGGTGAAAATAATGGGTGATGGGTGACTAGTTGAAAATAAAACAATAATCCGAGATTATTTTACGTGAAGATTATTAGTTTCATATGTTGTTTTTACTTTTTTTTGTTAAATAAAGTTAAGATGATTTCCGAATATAAACTTTTTAATTTCTGTTGGACTCTACACTCTTTTGAGCTTGTTGGCAAATTTTGAGGTCACAGGTTATCTCTTTTAGGGTTCTCTTTACTTAGTGACCATGGTTGGGTGGGCTCTTACTGCAGCTTTACAGCATGTTGCGTGGATATGGACATGGACTTTATTTGTGTTATTCCCTGTTGTAATTAAATGTTTCTTTATATATTTGTGTTTAATTTTGTATCTTATCTGCTATATATCTGTATCATTCTATAAACTTTTCAATCTTTCTCTCGGATAAAATTTTTTTTCTCATTCCTCTTCCTAAATTATATTCCTTCTTATGTTAAATAACATGCACGATAACATAAATACTTTTATAAGTAACGAAGGACCGGCCCCGGCCGTGGAAATCATCTTAAAAAAAAATAAAAAAATTTTTCTTTCATTGTCGGCTCCCCTCGAATGTTGTCGGCAGCAACTTTGCGGTATTAGTGTCGAGTTAATCAACATGTCTAGTAAGAGCTTCTCAAACAGTGACGTTTGCATTCGTCGATAAACAAGTAGATGCCGTTAGTTGTGAATCTAAATATAGAAAGCGTGTTAATTCACAACACCGCGAGAAGCTATCCCATACCTCATTCATGGGGTGTAAAGGGAAATTAAGTAAGTAAGTATAAGTAGCGAAGTATTAGTTGTAGCTTTGAGGGAAGGAACCCCCCCTTACGACGAGCAATAAGCAATTTTGTGCTTCCAATACCATCTTCCACATTTTCCTTTAGAATCGTTATATGCTACAACCCACACATAGTACGAAACCGACGTTAATTATTTCTTTTATTGATTGAATTTATTGATTACGCTAATGACAAGTAGACATAAAGCGTTTGGGTAATTGCTGTGAGCACCACGTGTCTGCAAGGATCTCAATAAGATCATGTTGGCCCAGCTCAGGCCGTGAATATGGGTTGAATCGATTATAATCGATATTTTTAGAAATATAAATTTCTTGACTTCTAAGTAGCTTAACTGCTAAAGCTTATATTATTATACTGTAGAAAATATTTATGATAACGCTTTACGTGGAAATTCGAGTGTATTCGACAAACCCGTTTTCTTTCAAAAAAATCCAGTTCCTGATTTAAAAAATGTTTGTTCTTAAATCAATATTTTTCCTTTATCTTTATAAGACACCCTTAAGGTTATTTATTTCTTTCTCTGCACATTTTTTCTTTTGGAACTCTTTTACGGCAAATTATTCTAATCTTAAGAACCAAAGCTATTCGCCTTTATGTCATTGTTTAGTATTGTTTCCGTTCCTATATGCCAGTTTGTATGTATATTTGTGTATCTATTCCGCAATAGAGTATCTGCGAGTATTCTTTAACGTGATTAACTCACATTGCTTATTTGTGTTCTGTGCGTTTCCGTTTTGCGTTTGTTTAATTTGCTATTTGAGATGCTTTTATGCTTTAAGAGCCAACAAACATATTGCTTATGAATTGAACTAAACTGGCTGGAATCATGCAAAAGCAAAGGAGAGACATAAATGTTTGGTTTCGAGTTTAAAGGATCCAATTTCACTGAAGGCGTGAAACTTTTTTTGATGAAAATTACTACTGTCTAACTTCATTACAGTCATTGGCTCCTCTTTCGGTGCAGACTTAATTACCAACTTACTATGTCTTAATTAAGTTTAGTTGCCACTTGTTGTTGGTTGTTGTCGTTGTTGATGTGGTTGTAATTGTTGATAATAGAAACTTAATGAAATATTATACAAGTTTGCAAAGTCGACCAAAGAAACACACAAGTGTAAAGGAGATAGTCGATATAATGCGAGGGGACTAAAACAAAACATGGTGAAATGTTTGTAATATTATTTAATAATAGTTGAGTATCATAAAGTCGAAATATTACATGACTTACATGTGAACTTATTAAAGCAGAGTTCTCGACAAAAAATAGTCTTTCGTCTAAAGCAAATAATTCGGATTTTGAAAATATTGTAGAGACAAAAGCCACTATTGTTTTGTTGTGCCTCTCGGCTCCGAACTAAGAGCCAAATTTTCGACCAAAAGTTACTGACTCGCCTACCTGTAAGAACCCTGGTAACTGCTTATAATCTCAGACCTAAATAATTAAAAAATAAATCAAGTATTACATCCCATATAAGAAGTAAAATGCAGTAGAAAGTCTTTATCTGAAGTAGTACTGTGGAAACAATGTGCAAAATTAATGCAAAAAGTACAAAAAATCCTTAAAAGAATATTAGGTAACACAAACTCTGCGAGATTGGCATTATTAATGCGAACAGAACAAAACTATGAAACAAAATATAACAACAAAAGTACGATATCTGTATACCCTTTATCTATTTTTGATGTATTATGGTCTTCTGATTACAAAAATAGTCGAAATTATTTTGCCATGATAGTTGGAGTACTGAACTGCTGGTGACCGTAGTTCGAGGCTTGGTACAACCATCTACATTTATGGTCTCATAGTTGACATCACTACGAGTAATCGACTAACTGATATCTGTCTTTTTAAAAATGTCCATAGTAAAAGCTGGATGACCAGTCTGGATTTTGTTTTTGGCAGATATATTCTCCTTGTTGTTGTCGTTAAAATTACTTTGTAGTAAGGTCAAAAATCATCACTGCTCAAGCTTTGCAATTGTCTAAAGTGATATTTTCAATAAGCGGTATCCAGTCCTTTACATTTATATGTTGTCACCACATATTAACTGTGCTCTTCATGCAGGCCCTACGTAGCATTGAGGCTTATTCACTGTAGTGAAGTGATGTATTATGTCTATTAGTTAAACACAAGGTATTGAAGAGCCAACAGAGTGACTTTTGAGCTTCTCATGTGCGTGCCATAATAGCCCCTCTTTGCGAGTATGTGATGTCCATGCACAACCGTTCGAAGCGTAACACATCTCAGCTATTTCCAGTAACTGTTTGTTAACTTGTGGATCTTTTGTTGTATGTACCTTACACATGTGATCTAGGATGTGTGCCGTAAATACGTATTTGTGTTTGACTTGTTACATTGGCATGTAATGAGAACAGTTTTGTATTCACTTTAAGGTTCCTCAGCCACTTGAGATTCCAACGTGACTTATTGGCTTGAACTTTGCTGCTCAATCTTTTTCATTTCATTGTAGCGCAGTTCTTTAGCATTTCTTTGTGTGTTATAATCTCGTCTAAGAACTTCATTGTTATGAGCATCATCGTAGCAAGACGTACACAGTGATTCGCGGCTGTGAGAGACTCTCGACTAAAGCTGACTTTGAGTACTTTAAAAGTGCAGTTAAGACTGTTGAATGGAATTGTAATAGAATTAAGAATAGGAAAATGTGATTGAACACAAATCATGATATCTTCAGAAACTAATAAATAAAACAGAGGGGAGCAAGCAGGTAAAATGTTTCACTTTCTTTTGATTATACAGTCTGTCTGTCTGTCTGGCTCTGTGGTTGTCGGGCTGGTACGGACGATAACTTTCGAAAGAAGAAACCAAACGTTTTGCAACTTTTCACAAGTTAATATTTTCCCCAAATCGCCCACTTTAGAAATCGATTAATAACATCAATACATCCAACGCGATCGTTCCCAAGTTCTATATTTAGTAAAACTATAACATTATAAAGGTTTGGAGAAAAAACTTAAAGTCTAGCCGCGCCAAATATTTTACCTCCCATACTCATCAGGTACCGCCCACTTTAGAAATCGATTAATACCATTAATAGATCCAACGTGATCGTGACTAAATTCTGTATTTATTAAAGATCTAGCAGAATAAAGTTTTGAAGAACAAATTGGACCCTTCTGGTACCTCCCATATAAATGTACCATTCCGCCCACATTAGAGATGGAGTAGTAATATCAATACACCCAACGTGGTCGTGCCCACATTCTGTATTTAGAAAAGCTAAATCGGGATAAAATTTTGGGGAAAAACTGCAAGTCTAGCCACGCCCCGTCTGGTACCTTCCAAACAAATGTACCACTCCGGTCACTTTAGAGTAATAATATCAATATACTAGAAACATTTTTTGTTTTACTGAAGGTGAGGGTATATGTAAGTCAGTTTTCCTGACTAAAACTTTCTTACTGGTTTTGTTTATAAATGTGTAAAAACCTTGCCTGAGAAATTGTTCCCCCACAGGGATTCTTGCATATTCTATTGACAAAAAAGTGTTGCATAGGAATATGAATAAGATTGATGCAAACCACAGGAATTGCCTATATATCTTTCTGTTAAATAGTAGAAGTAGATACAATTTACTAATTAAAGATTTTTACAATTTTCAATTTAAGTTGGAGATGGAGCGGGAGATCAGGGTCCGATTCATGTCTCAGTTGCTGTCCACAGCAACTTTGATGTAAAACTGTAGGCATAGATTGCGTATTGATTATTGAAGGTGCGAGAAGCTCTCCCATACCTTATATGTCCTTTTTTTAGGTTAATAAAGAATACGTAAGTAATGTAGCTTATAAATTGTCAGTCATTCTGTTTGAAGAAGACAGATACTTACTGTCTAACCTTGTTATCTTACAAAGTCTATACCTTTAACACTTTGCCAAAAAAAAATAAAAACTTTTAATTTTGTTATTCCATCTTTCGCATTAGAATAATTCATCATATGCAGTCTAATGACTTATGAGTAGTGATCTTTTAATGTTTATACTTTTAATTTTTGTTGTTAATGTTACAATTTCTAAACTAATACTAATATTGATCTTTTGTATTACCGATGTTTGTAACCAGTTAATTTGCTGAAATCTTTTCTACTTATTTATATAGATACCTTAAAAAAGGTTGGCGCACCATTTGTGCTACAATAAAAATCCAAATAATTATGTTTATAATCAATGTATTACTTTTGTTTTTTTTATTGTTTAGAAAATTCTATTTTATTTTTATAACTAACCGATTATGAAATTGATAGACTGAAAATGACATCCATGCAGCCGCGGCGTGGATTCTACGCATATGCGAAACCTGATTTGAAGGGTTGAAGCCAATAATTGTTTAAATCAGTCAAATTCCTTGGTTGCATTGTATATATCTTGCTTGAAATAATTATATAAATAGAGCTTCTGGATACCAATTTGTTTGTAAATTTTTGTTGGAGCTTCGCCATAAACGATCTGGATATGTGTACTGTTGTTCCGTCTTGCTGGCACCAAATGTGTTGAAACGGCTACGTCTTCTGCGCATATGTTGATAGAAAAAAAACTCCTTCAATATCTTTACACATCAGTCCCATTGACATTTACTTAAGTATGTCAGAAGCACGATTCATGCGCCATACTGTATTGCGGTTGTTCCCATTGACCAGGTCGGTGAACCTAAAAAAAGAAAATAGGAAATATTGAATTATTATAAGACAAGAATAATAAATTTAGTGTTAAGAATAAGTTCACAACAACGCGAGAAGCTATCCCATACCTCATTCATGGGGTGCAAAGGGAAATTAAGTTTTTTAAGTTAAGAGTGCGGAGTGCCGCTCTATACAATACTTCGCAGTAAGAGTTATATAAAATTTTAACAGGAGACCAAAGTGTGGGACTAATTAAAATTACAATCGATGAATTAGTTAGAGGGTTTAATGGAAATACTTCGCATCTTAGTGTTGATGATTTAATTTTTCGTCTTGATCACACTCAGGCCCATCTTAATATATCATGGGAAGATGTAATAGACGATTTTCGGCTGCTATAGCAAGTTAGTGGCGAAAAATGGTATTGACTTTACTTGAAAATTATAGACAAATAGAGTGCCCGCATTGTTATTATAATACCAAACTGTCCGTTCTGACCTCATTAGGGCTTTAACATCGATGCCTATATCCATGCCTGTAAATATGGCAAGCAGTGAATCAACGATCAACGAGTTTTTCCTAAAGTAAAGTTACAGGGCACAAGAGTAATAGATATTTTTGATTCTGGTGAATCTGTAAGTCTTATTGACAAAAGGTGTAGGGAGTTAGCCGAAAAATTAGGCCAATGTGTTAGTCATATGCTGAAAAATTAGGCCAATGTGTTAGTCCTATGCTGAACAATGTGAAAACCACCAAAGGTCAGCAATGAGGCACAGGTTTCCATAGAGAACAAGGGTCAGCAAAACAACATGTTATTGTATCTATATTATGATGTTCAATTTACCTGCTTCTCTGATGAGATACTGACCAACACCAACACAGTAGCATATGGGATTAATAATGCAAACCTGGAACATAAATTTATCTAAAGTAAACTCTTAGTACCAAAAATTTGCTAAATATGCTTCCCTGAGGTTAAATCGTAGTTTCCGCTGAAGAAAACTCAGGTTGTGTGACTTCAGTTCCTCCACATGTGGATATGCCGGTAAACCTGAAAAAGAAATCAAAAAAGAAAAAAATACATTAAAGACAAGAATGTGTAAAGCGGTGTTGCAATAGGAGGGTAAGTGCGTTAAACATGTATAAGAGAGTAACATAAATTAACATAAATACATAAAAATAAATTTTGTGACCAAGGGAGGGAAGAGAGGCCAATTCATGTGTC
Organism: Muscina levida; assembly: GCA_964034835.1. Taxonomy (NCBI): domain Eukaryota; kingdom Metazoa; phylum Arthropoda; class Insecta; order Diptera; family Muscidae; genus Muscina; species Muscina levida. The sequence continues at coordinate 6,155,828 of OZ035882.1, forward strand.
TGTTTTAATTGACCAGCAGTATCTACTCATAAATACCTCAGGCGATATTTTTATAATGACAATAAAACCATCTGCAACATATTAACGTAATGGGTGACAAATGTGCCGATGGTCTACTGCTGGCAGTAACCCGAATGTAAAGAAATGTAAACGTTTAGAAAAGTGTATCCACATATATAAACGCTCACATTACTCTGTCGTTGCAGAAAGTGAACTGCAAATAATATCGAAATTCTTTGAAGGCTTCATGTAGGTGTTGCATGCAACAACGCGTGGGTAGGGTTGTTGTCGTCCCAGTGTACCTCAAGAGCCTTGTTATTATAAAAATAGTTGTTAAGCAGATCTGGTACAATTGCATTTCTAAGAATTTCTTGCAACGACACAGCTAAGGCAATACTAGAAAAGTTGTTGTTATCTCCTATAACCGTCGTTTTAGAATTATATTAGTCCTTACAATTATTTACATTTCCTTTTACAATTACAACAACGAGCACATGCACATATACATATCACAAACATACATTTGAAATAATTGATAAAATTAGGAAGTCATTCATGTACTCTAGCTCTTACATAATGCATTTGATGCGGACCCTGTTTTCTGGTTAATTTGGTTGTTGTATATTGTGTAAGGATAAGTTAAGTGAACAATCGTTGTTGCTCTCTAACTTTCTCTCTCCCATTTTCTCGCTTTATTCTCACTATTTATTTTTTGTGTGCAATTGTTTATCTTTCATCGAGAAAGCCGTTAATTATATTTTATGGACAAAATAAAAAACACACATGGTAGGATGTGTAAAAATGCCACTGGAAGTGTCAAATCTATGCCTAAGTTGTAATGGCATGGGTAATGTATGTGTTTTTTTTTTTAATAATTTTATTAATATGACCTGGAATGAATACTAACCTTAAGACTTAAGAGAAGACATCACGCCAAGATGAAAATCTATCAATTTAAAATGGAAAAAGTAAGAAAATTTTGATTTCTTTTAATACTACTATTCTCAACACAAAATTTTGGCAAAAACAAAAAATTTTAAACATTAATAAAATTTATTCATAAACAAGCATCATTCTATAATTTTTTTTTTTTTTATTAGGACATTGATTTTATGTTTTATTCAAGCTCAACCCCAGTTATGATTTTGAAAGAAGTATAGCAGAGAATAAATTTGTATAATGCCTGCCAGTCTGTATAGCTATTTCGGAATCAGCCGCGAGTACTTATAAGCAGACTTCAGTCAATGACTATGAAATGTTTGTCATGTGCATATTGGATGCATAGACTTCACAATCATTCCATTTGAGAAAACATTCGGTATAAATTTCTTTCGTGTTTATTTCTTTCTGCGTCAACACTAACGGCCAAGTCCGCATCTTCCAAGGCCTTGTGCAACGTTACTAATGACATAGACTTACTTATAACGCCCAAAACAACAACAGCACTGTAAGTACATTTACCATCTTACAAACATCTTTCTATTCAATGTTATATCTAAACATTTTAAAGCCGGAAAATTGGAAAAACCGAAAATTGCTTTTTTGTATGGAATTTTGTGTGCAATTGTTACGAATGATTTTTCGAATGGAAAAATAAAAAATTTTATTGGAAAAGTCGGAAAATTCCGAAAAATTCAAAAAAAAATTTAATACTATTTTTCGACGAAATTTTGCTTTTTGTCGTACGATGTGAGTTTTGAACGATGTAACTTGCGAAAAATTTCGGATAATTTATTCCGAAATGACTTTCAGAATGGAAAAATAGATAAATTCTCGGTGGAGAACTCGGAAAATTCCGACAAAATCGAAAAATTTGAATTTTTTCGCCAAAATTTTGCATTTCATCGCCTGATTTGAGGTTAATCGCAAATTAAATGTTTGTCGGTTTTCGAATGGAAAAATAGAAAATTTTAGTTGGAAAATTGTGAAAAATGCCAAAAAAAATTTTTTTTTCGACAAAATTTTGCATTTTATCGTACGTTTTGGTAATTTTGGGCGATGTAAATGTGAACAATTTCGAACAATTATGACTTTTCGAATGGAAAAATAGAAAAATTCTTGGTGGAAAACTCGAAAAACTCTCGAAAAAAAATCGAAAGATTTGGATGCCCTCGACGAAATCTTCCATTGTATCACTTGATTTGATGTTTTCAGACGACGTAAAGTTGCAAAATTCGTTGTGTTGCTGAAAAATTTCGGATAATTGTGAAATATATAAATATAAAAATAGTGTGAAAAAGGTATAGTAATTTATCAATAGAGAACGTTGGACCAGTTTGCTCTATTTTTTTTCCAATTGTTCGTAATTGGCAGGAATTTTTTATGCCAAAAAATTTTGGGAAAATCCTAAGGAAAAGCCGGGAAATTTGAGTGCAATTGTTACGAATTGGTTTTTCGAATGCAAAAATAGAAAATTATTAGCGAAAAATTCGGAAAATTCCGGAAAAGCGCAAAAAATTTGATTCTTTTATCGATGAAACTTTGCAGTTTTCGCATGTTTTGATGATTTTGATGTTGGTTGGAAAATTTATTTGTGTGCAATTGTTACATAATGGCTTTTTGAATAGAAAAACAGAAAATTTTGGTTAAAAAATTCGGAAAATTCCGGAAAAATTCAAAAAATGTGAAAAAAAATTTCGACGAAATTTTGCATTTTTAATGGTGTGAATAAATTTGATGTAACTGTAAATATTTTCGGATAATTATTCCTAAATGACATTTCGAATGGAAAAATAGAAAAATTCTTAGTGAAAAACTCGGAAAAACTTGGATTTTTTCTACAAAATTTTGCATTGCATCGCTTGATTTGATAAAAATTATTTTAAAAATTTAGGATAATGGAAAAATTTTTGGTGGAAAACTCGGAAAATTACGGAAAAACTCCAAAAAGTTGAATTTGGCGACGAAATTTTGCATTGTATCGCTTGATTTAATGATTTCAGTCGACGTTAAGCTGGAAAATTCGTTATGACGCTTTAAAAATTTCGGATTATTGTAAAATTTATTATGTTAAAAGATTTAACGCGAAATGATTTAAAAATTTCAAAATTGTTCAAAACTGCATTGAGTTATCGGTCATATGATGCACTTCAATACCTGTTGAAGCGGACGGTTGACAAGCCAACGTGCAGCGAAATTGTTGCGAAATCATGATTTGGGATGAATGCACGATGGCGCATTAACGAGCTTTCGAGGCAGTTGACCGAACAATGAAGGATTTACGAGTTGATTCGAGACGTAGTTGTTGACGATGGAACGGGAGGTATTAACTTTATCGATGCACCCGATGGGACAGGCAAGACATTCGTCATTTCTTTGATTCTGGCAAAAATTCCGTCAAGATCGAAAATTGCTCCAGCTGTTGCATCCTCTGGTATTGCTCCCACATTCTTAAAAGGCGGTCGAACTGTACATTCCGCTTTGAAGCGGACGGTTGACAAGCCAACATGCAGCGAAATTGTTTCGAGAATGCAAAATCATGATTTGGGATGAATGCCCGATGGCGCATTAACGAGCTTTCGAGGCAGTTGACCGAACAATGAAGGATTTACGAGTTGATTCGAGACGATTTTATGGGGCTATGATATTGCTGCCCGCAGATTTTCGTCAAATGCTTCCCGTCAACCCAAAATCTATTGCTGCTTATAAGATTAATTCATGCCTGAAATCGTCGTTTTTGTGGCGGCATGTCATGAAGTTGAAATTGACTACGATCATGAGAGTCGTTTTGCAAAACGACCCATCGGCTACTGAATTTTCAAAACAGCTACTGCCGCTTGGTAATGCCCAAATTCAAAATTATAAAAATCTAGATTGGATTAGTGAGCGGGCCATACTACCAGCGAAGAATAAAGACGTCGATAGCTCGAATGTTATTATTCAAAGTAGAATCGATACTGCATTCATAAAAATCCGTTGATAGCGTGACCAACGAGAATGAGGCTACCAACTATCACACAGAATTTTTGAACTACCTAGATTTGCCAGGAATTCAGCCGCATAATTAACAGCTGAAGGTGGGATCGATCATAAGCATTTTTCGGAATCTGAATCATCCGAAATTGTGCAACGGTACGTGGTTGTCCGTCAAGAAACAGATGATCAATGTGATTAAAGCGACATTTATCAAGGATAAATTCAAAGGAGGGGAAGTCCTTATCCCACGAATTCCTATTATTATAACCGATCTTCCCATCCACCTTCAAGCAAATTTAACTCCCTATTCGATTAGCTTTTGCGATAACAACCAATAAATCGCAAGGCCAATCTTTGGAAGTTTTCGGGATCAGTCTCGAATTTCCCTGCTTTTCACAAAATCAGCTGTACGTTACCTGTTCACGTGTTGGCACACCGTCTTCATTGCTTTTTTTACGCCGGAAAACAAAATCGAAAAACATTATTTATCAGATCGCTCTTCACTGATTTCGATAAAATTCAAAGAAAACACATCAAAATTTGAACTATATGTGCTTTAGTATTACTCTGGAGCTTATATAATATGAAGGCGTTAACTTGGAGCAGACGAAGTTCGCCGAGTCAGAAGTTGTATGGCAAAACAACGTTTGCCGGGTCAGCTAGTATGTTTTATGAATGTTATAGAAACCTCATACTTTGTTGTTGTTAAATCTATTGTGCAAGGAATATAACGCTACACATGTTTCTTATGCAGAGTGGGAGTATATGGCGAATCACGAAAATGAATAGTCACTTTTTTACCCTGGTGTTGACAAAGACACAATATTTAATACTTAGACAATCTCAATTTCCCCAACAAATGCGCCATCAAGTTGATGTATATCTTCTGTTTAATAATTTAAGTTTGAAACAATATATTCAAAGACATGACGCAACACAAGATCCTGATTGTAAAGAGTAATAATAAAAAAAGTTTCATTTGGTTTTCTTTGTTCTTACTCCTACTTTCCCATTTTTCCGAGTCTGGCTGGCATATATGAAAAAAATGTTTACTCGTTTTTTAAGCAGCTTAAGTAATTTATTACAAAGATGTCTCCACATTTCTTCATATATATATAAATTTCTTAAAAAAATTAAGTAAAATATGTTTAAAAGTTTGTGTGCTTTTGCCCTTGACAGAGTGATGTTTTCTATGTACATGTGTATTTGGGGCATATGATTTACGACTAAAGGTTACTAGGAAGACATACTGCTGCAGCGCATGTGATATGTTTCTTTCAAGTTGGAAATTTGTACTTAACTAAAATTAAAAAAGGAATGAAAACGTAACCAAAGACATTACAACGCTGTACAACGTCATATTTTAATAATAATATGATTACATTATGCTGGTTATTGTAATAAATTTAATATTGGATTAAAAATCCATTAAGTACGAAAACATTTTACCAAAGCATATTAAAAAAAAAAACAAATATATTTGCATACAAGTATATAAATATAGCGTTCGTGTTGTCTATGATAGATTTCAGATGAAATCATTATAGAGATTTTACATGATTAAAATTTTTACTCTTTTCTTCGTGGTTTCATATTAATTGCGTAAACGTTGACAACTATAACTTTGAAGTGGTAGATAATTTTGTCTACCTTGGCTCCGCCATAAACAAAAATTATTATGTCAGTCTGGAAATCAAAAGACGAGTATTGATCACAAACCGCTGCTACTATGCGCTAAGCAAGCGATTTAACGACAAAGCGCTCTCTCGAACAACAAAGATCCAGCTCTTCCAGACTCTGCTCCTACCTGTCTTGCTTTACAGCGCAGAATCCTGGGTAATGACGCAAGCGGATCAATCTATTCTGGGAGTCTTCGAGAGAAAAATACTCCGCACAACATTTGGACCTATCATCGTGAACGGCGAGTACCGTCGTCGTATGAATCATGAGCTGTTTGAGCTGTACAACGACATCAACGTGGTCAAGCGCGCTCAAATAGACCGAATGCGCTGGCTTGGACGAATAGACGAAAACGCTCCGGCTCGAAAAGTCTTCGATAATGTACCGGGACCAGGTGAAAGAGCTGTTAACTAAGCTTGGTGTGACGAACTATCTACGGAGCGCAAAAGACCGAGGCGCTTGGAATACTTTTCTACGTGCGGCTACTGATGAATAAATTTCTCTTGTTACTGCCATTAAAGAAGAAGAAGAAGAGCTTTTTTACTCTGTTAACATTTTTAAATTTTTTTGGTTAGCTGTTATAATAATAAACAGATTCGTGATAGTGTATGTCATTGCCGGCCCCCTCGATGTTGTCGACTTCGTAGTATAAGTGTCGAGTCAAGCGGCATGCCCAGTGAAGAGCTTCTCAAACAATGACGTTGGCATTTGTCGATAAAAAAATAGGTGCCGTAAGATGTGAGTCTAAAAATAGGCAGCGTGTTAATTCATAACAACGAGAGAAGCTATCCCATACCTAATTCTTGGGATGCAAAGGGAAACTGAGTTTTTTTTATATGTAAGCTCTTTGTTCTTCTCTTATAAACTGCCAAAATTGGGTCTGTGGTTTGTCACCGTTAATAAAAACTTTGAAACAAATAATAAATGCACCATTTGGAAAAAACACAATAAATAATTTTTGATTTAACCAATTCATCACATTAAGGAGAAGAAATTAATCTAAATGTTTTGCATTTAATTACATATATAACATCTACAACTAAATTCCTGTCACAACAACACTTGTTGCCTATGAGATTTGACTGTCGATGGCTACAGTCAAATGAGGCTTCAAGCTAATTCATTTCATAGCATTACAAATGTCTGATGCCATAAAAAGAGACAAGAGTAATATCCATTACTTTAATATAATGGCCACAGCCATGTTATGCGGGAAATGTACTCGGCGTCAATATAATCATGTACCCAGTATTTCAGTATCTTCTTACACAACACACACGAACACATGTGAGCACATTATTGGCTAAATAAAAACCACAGTGACATACGTAAATGTATACGCTGGAATGTTCTTTGTGTATGTATATGTCTGTTGTTGTATGTAAGTTTATGGCATAAATACCACTATTTATGAAGCTTCCCTTTCATTTTCACAGCCAACGGACATTAAATGTTTGCTTTATTGCGCTCATCTTAATGAAATGTGACGTCTACTTCATAAATTATCATTGAACAGAGCATGAAAAGTGTTTGAACTGATGCCACCCTTTGTTGTTGTTATGTTTTTTGCAGCAGATATGATGGATCAATCATTTGAATTCATAGCTAGTTCACAAACACATATGAAATGTAGTACGCGCATAGATATGTGTGTGCAGTTGCCAATACTGAAAGTTCATTTATGGACATTAGGGTGTTTTGCGTGAAATTAGTTATGAAAATGTATATGAAATACTACAATTGTCCAAAATATTAAAAATATTAAAAATATAACTCAAATTAAAATGGTCTGTCATAATGGAATTATCTGAACCTTTAAAACCAATTCGAGCTACAAACCCTTAGATTTTATTAAGCACCCCTATGCATGTATTCATGTGAACTCACAGTTGCTCCAAATGGATTTAAAAATAAACTTATCTTCCTATATTATAACATAACAACTCACACACAATTTTGTATAGTCGGCTGCTGGTCTGTGGTTTTTCTTTCCTGCATCTAGTAGTTTATGGTGCTCTTATTATACAGTCTGGCCACAAAGCAAAATATAAATTTAGACTTTACTATTGTTAGTAAATTATATTCATTATTTTGAATTTTTATTTGTTTGTACAATCTATGTATAATCTAGGTTTTCAAAGTAGAATAAAGTTTTAAATGTTATCAAAAAAATTTTATGTTTTTGGTTTCCCCAGATACCATACGATGTGTCTGCCATATGCAATGACGCAAAAATTTTACATTTTTGTTGTTATTATTTTTACTGTTGAAATAAAAGTTCAAATGTACTTGAAACTTGCTATTATCTTAAGACTTTAATCAAGTTATTGCGCAGTATCTTTTCCCTTTATGGAGAGTTATTTAATTACCATTATTCTGTTTAGCCCTGTAAAACTTGTGAATCTTCTAAGGTTTCCTAATCAAATTGAGAGTAATCACCATCTGTCTTTACATATCAATCAAATGGCCAACGCATATTCACATTAGTGTCCCCACCTTCTTACATCCGTCCTATCATCCATCCAACCAACCACATATCCTTCAGTCAATCACTGAATCACTTATGAGCCTGCACACAATGATGACTAACAAATTCTTTAAACATTATCGAATATTTCACAGCCATAATCTTCATAAGTTAGTGATGATGTGGAAATTGTCTTAGACACTTTCCAATTAACTCGTGGAAAATCCACTGCGACGACTTGTGCCTTTTTGCATTTTCATTCGTTGTAATTTATTAGACAGTCTTCGTGCGAGCGCATAAAGTTTGGTGTCAGTGTAATTCCTGCAATAGTTGGCGGTTGGTGGATAAATTTAAGAAATATTACTATAGCAGATAAAGCGCCTGAAAGGTGAACGACTTTTTAACATAAGAGACTCGCTTTGTTCGCTGCGCACTTCGTAGTGCGCCATGTAAGTGTGTGTGCGTGTGGTATGTGGCGTTCGTTACAGAGTTTTATAATTACTATTATTAATTTACTAAGTTACATGGGTTTGGTAATTGTAAAGTTTTTTAAAATAATAGATTACAGTGCATAAGATATTCTGGGTGTAATTATACATTCGCTAGAATTTTATATTTGAAATTAAGGAGTATTCTTGTTCATACAGATCGTTGTAAAAAATATAATTTGAAAAAATAACATATTTAATAGTGAACATTTCAATATATCCGTTTGACTTCAAGCACATTGGTTGGCAATTTCGCACGCCCTTTCCTTTTATTGTTTTTCATATTACTATTTTGTGTGCCCCTAACAGGCATCTTTCCGCAACCATGCATCTCTAGTATTTAAGTAACTTTCGCTATTAATCAACATGATCATCCTAACTTCGCTTATGTTTGTTTATTTCATAATTATCTTTGTTTTGTTTTAAACTAATTACAATTAGTTTTTTTTTGCGCGCGCGAATTTTGTAGATGTGTTATGTGCACGTGGATATGTATTTTCTATCTGAATATGGGTCTCATGCGTGTGCATTAGTTTAAATGAGTTTTGAGTAAAAATTTTAGTTGATGTTGATGTTATTGCTTGGCTGCATCTGTAGTGGCAGTAGTAGTAATGTGAAAGGCAAATTATGGTACACTCACCGTTACACGGCAGATGTTTTACAGTCGTGCGCGCTTTTCCACAAACGTGCCAGCATTCCCATGTACAAGAAACATATAACGTCAATGGGGCCACGTACGATGACAGGAAGAATGATAGCTGCAAAACGAAGAGAAAGAAAACAACAACAATTTAAATAGGCAAACAACATGAGGTAAAAAGTTATCTACAAAATAGGAACAACATCACACGTACTTGGTGACCTATAAATGTTGATATATATTTATGTATTTGTATATTTGGGTAAAGGTTATATTTGTTCATATACCGGTAAAAGAAAAAAACACAGAATTACCAACGATGGCAGAAACCATCAAGCACTGAGTAAATCATAGGTCATGATAATATTATTCGAGCATAGACCACTAAGCTGTGAATGACAAGCCAATGGGGCTTTTCAAGAGTGGTAAACATGAGCCGATTCTAAGCATGTACCGTTTGATTTGAAGGCGATAAGTATTGACTTATTGTCAATTAAACTTCTAAAATGATTTAATCTAAAATGATTTTAAATGATTTCGAAAATAAAGTGTATTGTCATAGAAATATTGCAAATGTTCAATTCCCACAGATAATTGCAAAATCGACTGCGATTCCATCTTGCGTCTACAAATTGAGATGTCGTCTAATATGTTAGTATGTCTCCGATTGAGCCTTATTTTTCAAAAACATATCAATTCCACATTAAAATGACCGCAATGCATTAATAAGCATTTGTATTTTTTACCTCTCCTTGCACTCTTTTTTCTAATTTGTAATCCCTGTCCCAATAATTTTTATAACTGTACTTATTTATTTATTTATTTATTTATTTATTGGTCTTCCTATACAACAAGATTTACATCTTAATATTACAGTATAGGAGTGTAGATGTGCATTCGAAATAATATCATCATAATCATAATTAAAACTTAAAACTTATATTAGTAATAGGTAATAATAATAGATAGTAAATAAGCTGAGTTAATGATAATGAAATGAAAAAATAGCAATAATAAAATAGCAAATAACATAACAAAGTAAATTAATCAAATCATGTCATTAGAATTGAGAAGAAATAAAAAACAACGAACAAATAAAATATCAACGTAAAATGTTAGAAAAGGTAATATGTTACATTAATTTTGAAACAAAAAAGATCAAACAGTATGTATATTTACTTGGTGTCCCCACGATGACATATAGTGGTTTTTAATGCGAAAAATAGTCACGCAAAAGATTTTTAAAACGAGTAGCGTTGCTGGTGGTCTGAAGAAGGTGCGGTAAGCTATTCCAGAGACGTAGCGCATGGATATAAAAGTGCCAATCTGAGACAAGAGTTCGATGTCTAAAAGGAATTATCATTTTTCCTCTGTTTGATCTTGCAAACTTAATACGTTCGAGAAGGTAAGACGGAGAATTTTGATAGACAATTTTGTGTAAAAGTAACAGGACTCGAATTTTGAACAAGTGGTCAAGTGATACACCATATAGATTTGGACTGACAGTGGACATATGTACATATTTTCCTTTGGCAAAAACGTATCTACATATATTATTAAAAATTACATTTAATCTTCTTCTACTCACAGAGTCACAACACGAGAACAATTCACAACCATAAAACAACGATGGCATTAGATAGGCCTTTGCCAATAAGATTCGTATACGTTGGGGCGTAAAAGCCTGTGTTGACCATAGAGCTCTTAGTTTGTTATAAGTAGTTCCCACAATGCTATTCACGTGGTTCGACCACGTCAATGTGTTATTAAAAATTACGCCCAAATTTTTTACGCTCTGAACAATTTCAATTTGTTGACCGTTAAGGAGCAAATTTATATTAAAATTAAATTTTCTGGTCCTACCGTGAACGATGAGGCATTTTGATTTCTTAGGGTTAAGACAAAGACCATTTGCCGTGGCCCAAGTATGGATATTCTGCAGGTCAAAATTTACCCTATGTACTGCTTCCCTAAGAGACCCTAATGTAGTTCCTAGATAAATCTGTACATCATCCGCATACATGTGAACCTGACAGTGTGACAAACGTTGTGGGAGGTCATTTACAAAACATGAGAAAAGTAAAGGTCCTAAAATTGATCCCTGTGGCACACCTCTCGTTATGTTAAGTGGATCAGAAATCTCATTTTTCATGTAAACAGATTGAGTTCGGCCTGTGAGGTAAGATCGAAACAACTGGATAGCCGTATTCGAGCAATTAAAAAAGTATCTAAGCTTTGAGCACAGTATATCATGATCGACGGTGTCGAACGCTTTAGAATGATCGAGCAGTACCAATATATTTATTTTACCTTCATCAACGTCACGTCTTAAATCCTCAGCTACATTAATTAGTGCCGTAATGCAACTGTGTTTCGGTCTAAACCCAGATTGGAATTTTGACAAATAACTATGAGTAATAAGGTATGAGTTCAATTGAAAATGCAGAAGTTTTTCCAATACTTTTGAAAAATATGGCAGGATAGCAATTGGCCTAAATTCCGTCTTCGTCTTTGGGAGTGGTATAATTTTGGCATGCCTCCATCTGTGTGGGAAATGACCGGTCATAATTATTGTATTAAATAAATGCGTAATGAAAGGCATAATATGAGGTAGAATTAGTTTTACAAATTTCGGATCTATGTTGTCGTTCCCTATCGCATTTGATTTTATGGCCAAGCAGCTCAAAAAACATCATATTGGTTCACACAAGAGAAATCGAAAGCACTTTCTCTTTGACCCGAGACTTCAAATACGTTTTCATAATAGCCATGATTTGGATTTATGGTTGGGATATTAACGAAAGATTTATTTATATCATTGGCACTATGTGGAAAGTCGTTGTGGTCGGTAGTTTGGCAATGTCCGATGTCTCTTATTGTTTGCCACGTCCTCCTAGTATCTAGACAACTGTTAAACCGATTTGTATAATATTCATTCTTTGCTCGCTTAATTTCGTTGTTGACTACCTTTCTTGCACATCTGAATTCGTTCCTAAATGTGTCGGTTTTAAATCTTTTATATCTGGAAAAAGCTACGTTACGTTTTTGTATTAAAATTTTTATTTTTTGACTAAACCAGGGGTGGAACGTTTTATTCTAGTTTGAGGTGGAACGTTTTATTCTAGTTTTGAGTGGGACAGCCAGGTCATGGAGTTTAATTATGTTACCCTCTATAAAAGATGCTTGGTCATCCGTTGAAGTCATCATGAAAACTTTGCTCCATTCAGAATAAATAAAGTTTTCCTGCAGAATTTGGTGATTTATCTTACTGTAGTCGCGATAATAATAAATTTGTTGGTCTAAAATTGCATGAGACTCATATGACAAAAATATTAGGTCATGCTTCGAAAAACCTGACGCTAAAAGTTGATCATATAGTTGCACTTTGTGAATATTGCTAACAAAAAAAACATCTGGCAATGTACTGTTTGTTGATGTAAAATGAGTTGGCATAGATACGTTAGTAGGTAGAAGGCCAAAAACAGCCATATTATCTTTTACAGAGTTATCCACTAATAAATTTGAATTAAAATCGCCAGCAATAATAATGTCACTATACACTACTGCAATTGTCTCCAACATTACGTATATATTTTCTAGTGATATATTATTATAGGGCCTGTACACACATCCCACAAGCATTTTACCGCCATTCATATTACATTCAACAAAGATATTCTCGGCTCTATCGCCGTCCGCACTTTTTGATACAAATTTACATTTAATTTCCTGCTTTACGTAAATTGCCACTCCACCACCAAGTGTTGTCCTGTCAGCTCTATATACTTTGAATCCTTTTAGCGAAATCAGACAATCAGGAGTATATTCATTGAGCCATGTTTCGGATACACAAATTATATCAACACCTGAATTTTCAAACGTTAGTCTGAACTCGTCTATTTTGTTTTTCAAGCTTTGTGCATTGATGTGACATATTTTTATTCCGCGATTTTGCTTGACCAAAATTTTCACCATATCCATCATAACATCTCTGGAATTAATATTATAATTTGAGTTTAGCATCGTTAAAAATATTTAAAATATAATGAAAGGTTGAGACCCTAACAGCAACGCTTAAAAATGGATTTAAATTAGGCAAATTGTAGTCGACACTGAAATAGTACGTATAATTTTTGACATAGATATTGTAGGTTTTTCCAGAAAAAAACAATATAAATACAATTAACAATATTAATACAGGCAAATTTTTTTTAAACATATATTCAGTTTGTGTAAAAATATGGTATATATAATTTTTACTGCATTTCGACTTCATTCCCATTTTCACGAAAAAACTGATCGAGTTGGTCGACATCATCAATACGTGTTGACTGTTCCGTATCATTCTTCATGACATGCACAATGCCACGGATGGTAAAAACGGAGCAGAAAACATTTTCCTTTTTCAATCTCAGAGCTTTATTAAATATTTTGTAGTTTGAATGAGACAGGTTTTCATTTACGTAAAAAGGATCGTTTGCATCAAAATTAACAAGGTGTAAACGAAGTAAGTCCTTGTTCCTACGTCGGTAGTTTGACACAGTTTTCAATATAAAGTTTTTCTCATACGGGGATGAGAGTTTCACAAGTATTGTAGGGACTGGTGATCTTGTTTTCAGCCTATATATAGCATTTATATTAGGAGCTTCGATATTAAGACTTGTACACAAAGTGCAAAATATCGCATAAAGATTTTCATTATTATAATATGGGACACCGTCTATTCTTAACTCCGAAGAAACAGCAGAATTTTCATAATGTGAAATTTTACGACGTAAGTCTTTTAACTCAGTTTTCAGATGCATACTTTCGTTTGGCACTGTGTTTACATTATTTGTTTTCTCCATTACATTTTCTATATCTGTTTTAAGTTCTGATATTTTGTTTTGAAATTCTGTTTTTTGTTCTCTAACTTCACTTTCAAGCTTAGTTACGCGCTCACACACTTTATCGATGTCCAAACGCATTTCATTTAATCTCTCATACATTCTCTTTTCTAGCTGATTTAAGAGTCGAGCCTCACTCTCTTCGAACAGCTCTTTTAGTTGTTTATGTATTTCTACAGTTTGTTTCTCCAGCCTCGTGTCCACTATTTGTAGAAGACGTAAAGGAGAGTCAGATAGTCGCGGAGTTCGCGCGGCGCTCTCGCGGAGAGAAATTTCCTTGAATCTCTTAGGCGATGGTGGATTCATTGTTTTTATTGTTGTAATTTTTGTTATTTTGTTCTTTGTATCGCGTTTGTTTTGTTTTAATTTATTGTTTAGGCTTTCTTTTTCAAGTTTTAGATTTAACTTTGTTTTGATTTAACACCAGATGTGTATTGGTATTGTTAAGTATTCGAAGGTTAACGAAACAAAAGATACAATATTCAAGTGTTAGAATGTTTTTGTGCAGTTTAAAAGGGATTAGGAGTTAGATGAACAATGTTAATAGCGGAGGGATAAAAAACACGTCCGATCGCTGTAAGTTGCCTCGCTTTGCTTCTGTACTCGTATTATCACACAAACTTTGTTAAATTTTTTGATTGTTTCAACGCTCCTCCCGTAACTTCCGCATGATTGGCTCTACAAAAAAATAGCATTGTGTAACAAAATATCCAAAATATTAGTTTAATTAAATGAAAGGCGAAAAATTACCGCACCAAAAATTACGCCCAATTCACAATGAATTCCAGTGACGAGGAACGCCTCTTTTACACCCACTAAAATGTTGTAATAACACACGATAAATTAATTTTCATGGCATGACAAATCGGCATACCCAACTATGATGTGCGCCATGGACTGAATACATCACGCTTATACAATGAATACTCTTCGGGGGTCACAAGACTAACACAATGCTATGGACGCAAACATTTAGAAATGAAGGAATTTGTTTGGCCGTTTACGTTTTTTATAAGTATTTGTCATTGGACTCACTCACGGACACCGACTTAGCTACCTCACACACCACTCGTGCTGAATATTGAATATGAAATACAAAGTGCTATACAATTGTACTGGTCCCATAAGTGTGACAGCAATTGATGAGACAAACTGTCAACCACAACTTCCGTTAACAAGCCATCCTGACTGTAGAGTACATTATTGTTACATTGTTATAACATTAACTTTTGTATATTTGAAACAAAGCAAGTTGTTTATTTTAAGTTTCACTTTTGAATTGTAACTATAAAATTTTCTTCATTGAATACACATACTTTGTATCTACAACACATATTCTGAATTGTGAATAAAAACTTTTATATAAAGCAACTAATATTGGCACTACAATTTGGCGATCCTGCATCGGACCTTTACAAATATTTGGAACTACAAAATACATCGCTCTGTTTCGCTTTGTATCGCATTACTTTCAATAAACCAAATTCGTTGCATGTGGAATATTTGAAGATTGTGAATGACAAGATCGTGAAAATACTACTTAATTATTGGCAAATTATCTCATTAAGCCCGAACAGATAAAACACAACAAATCTCAATATACGAATAAACAAGAGCAAATAAGTGATTTTCTAGATAGTTCACACAGCAGGTGTGAGCTGGACAAATAACTTCATCTTCCACATCAAGACTTATTTATTATCCATTATCCATCAAAACTAAATCAAGCCTGGTCATTTGAATACAAGAATTCTTTCGGCAAATATTTGAATCGATCCAGTTCACCATTTAAGCATAAGTTATCAGATAAGTTACATATTTATACAATATCCAAATTTATTTAATCTTTATTTAAATTTTCGGTATATTTAATATTTTGTGATCCCATCCCAATTGAACATATTTATCTAACCCTACGTAAATTTATAGTGTAAAAAGGACACGACGCGGTTACATAATTAATAACCAATCCCCTTTAATTAACAAACACAACGTAAAAGTTAATGATCCTCATTTTCGAAGTCAGCCAAATAACACACCTTTAATCAATACAGACACACAAAATAACAGTGCGAGTCCCACATCTGAAAGAGTGATTATGTTTTCATGTCGATCATTGAAGTTGCCAAGCTTTTGGTCTGAATGTCCAGATGCTTGGTTCATTCATGCTGAAATTGCATTTTCGTTGAATAATATTATTGATGATACAACTAAATATCATCATGTAGTAGCATCTTTACCTCAAGACGTTATAAATAAAATATTAGATGTACTACAATTTCCCGTTTCGGTAAACAAATATGAACAACTAAAAAATGCTCTGTGTAATAGATTTTCCATTAGTGAAGAATCACGATTAGATCAACTGTTTTCGAACCATTATCTTGGAGATCGAAAACCTTCGGAATTTTTCCTAGATCTTAAGATATTAGCTGGTTCCGACAACATCATCAATCTTGATTTACTTTATAAACTGTGGCTTCGTAAATTACCGCAGAATATACAGATTCAAATGATGTCTTGTGCATCCCAAAGTATTGAAGGAAAAATGTCACTTGCTGATAAGATTTATGAAGTGTGCTCAAAGTCTCAAATATCTGGAATAGGCCATGGCTCAGACGAGATTATCGGAAATTCGATTGAAAAATTAGCGGAAATGACTAAAGTTCTTTGTGAAAACTTAAACAAGATTACCATAGAAGTCGCAGAAATTAAAAAGAGAACCCCTTCTCGAGACAGACATGGTCAATGCTTTCACAGTCAGTCGCGACGTCGTCCATCTTCCCTTAACAATCGAGAAGGATATTGTTGGTATCATTTCAAATTTGGCGACAGGGCTGTGAAATGTGTTCCACCTTGTAGGTATTCTAACCATTTGAATAATTTCAATTCAAATAACACTTTAAATTAAAAACGTCCATCATGACGGTGGCTACTGATGGACCACATACTAATTCATTAGGCCGCCTATTTCTTTTCGATTCCAATAACCGTCTTAATTTTTTAATAGACACTGGTGCAGTTGTGTCTGTTGTGCCATATTCTCGATTTAAAGCTTTATCCAGGAAGTCTGATTTAGAGCTGACAGCTGCAAATGGGTCCGTAATTCGGACATTTGGTACAAAACTATTCAAAATTGATCTAGGTCTTCGTAGAGAATTCGAGTTTCCATTCCTTATTGCTGACATCAATACCCCAATTATTGGCTTTAATTTTCTTGAAAAATTTGGAATAGTCGTGGATGCTAAAAACAAACGACTTATTGACTCAGTAACTACTTTAAATGCTCAATGTTCATCAGGATTCAGCTCCATTTACTCAATCAAACTCAAAATTTCAGAGCCAAACAAATACTACGAAATATTAAAGGATTTCCCTTCTGTAACAGCTGAGCCCGATTATACCAAAATGGTAAAACACAATACGGTTCATCATATAGAAACCAAAGGAAATCTTCCCTTTTGTAGACCTCGCCGGCTTGATCCTATAAAACTTAAAATAGCCAAGAGTGAATTTGAGTACCTAGTAAAAATAGGTGTATGTAGACCGTCCTCTTCCCCAACTGCTTCTCCTTTACATCTAGTGCCTAAAAAAGAAGTAAATGATTGGAGACCTTGCGGAGATTACAGGAGACTTAACTGTGTTACAATACCAGACCGTTATCCACTACCCCACATTCACGATCTTAGCATAAATCTGAAGAATAAGACTATATTTTCAAAGCTAGATCTTGTAAGGGCATACCACCAGATCCCAATAGCCGAAGAAGATATTTCGAAGACGGCTATTACCACGCCTTTCGGATTGTTTGAGTTTTTAAGAATGCCTTTCGGATTAAGAAATAGCGCTCAAACTTTTCAACGTTTTATAAACGAAGTGTTTTTTGATCTCGACTTTGTTTTCACATATATTGATGATATATTAATAGCCAGTGATGACGAAGTTCAACATATAAATCACTTGAAAATTGTTTTTGCAAGGTTAGAAAAATACGCACTGAATATAAAGGTTTCTAAATGTGTTTTCGGTTCATCGACAATAGATTTTTTAAGCTATCATATTTCGGCACAAGGCATTCAACCTTCTGAAGAACGAGTAAAGGCAATATTAGACTTTGAAATACCGAAATCTATATCTAAGTTACAAAAGTTTCTTGGAATGGTTAACTATTATCACCGATATGTGCCAATGTTAGCCACCGAACTAAGTCCAATTTATGATATACTCACAACAGCTACTAAAAAAAAGGATAAAATGGTTATATGGAATGAAATCGCAGCAAAGTCTTTTGAAAATGTAAAACAGCTTTTTGCGAAACAATCCCTCCTAACCCATTTCGACGAGAATTGTAAATTATCTTTAGCTGTTGATGCATCTAATGTGGCCATAGGCGCTGTTCTACAACAAATTGATGGTAGTGGTGCAAGTGAACCATTAGCATATTTCTCAAATAAAATTAGCCCAGCAGAACAAAAGTATTCCACTTTTGATAGAGAACTGCTGGCAATTTACAGAGCTATAAAACATTTTAGACATTTCCTCGAAGGTCGCGATTTTGTAATTTTTACAGACCATAAACCACTCACTTTTGTACTCAATTCTAAAGCCGATCGTTCTCCCAGGCAAACAAGACATCTAGATTATATTGCACAATTTACCGACAAGATACAATATATTCCAGGAAAGCAGAACATTGTGGCAGACTCTCTATCTCGTATCCCAGAAGTTGACGTTATTTCAACTCGTGATATCAATATCGAAGCTCTTTATAAGGAACAGCAATCAGACGAAACTCTGAAATCCATCGTTGCTGATCCTAGCTCAAAACATAATTTGAAAGAGATTTTAATACCTATTATGAACTTAAAAATTTGGTGCGACGTATCAACAGAACCTCCAAAACCGTATCTTCCTCCAAGTTTACGTAAAATTATTTTTGAGAAAATTCATTCGTTATCACACCCTGGATCTCGACCGACCAGAAGTTTAATTCAGTCCAAATATTTTTGGCCAAAAATGAGAAAGGACATAAATCAATGGGTGACATGTTGTCCAGCTTGCCAGTGCTCAAAGATCAACAGGTACACAAAATCAACTGTAAAGGCAATTGAAATTCCTAAAAATCGTTTCGAACATATACATATAGACATTGTTGGTCCTCTTCCAGTTTCGAATAGTTACAAGTATATCCTGACAATTATCGATCGATATTCTCGCTGGCCAGAGGCTTATCCACTGCGTGATATTTCTGCTAAAACTGTAGCGAAAACGTTTGTTGAAAATTATGTACCACGTTTTGGAGTACCAATAAGAATTACAGCCGATCAGGGTACACAGTTCACTTCTAATCTATTTCGTGAATTGACATCATTACTTGGGGCACACAAGATACATACTACATCATATCACCCACAAGCGAACGGTATACTAGAACGGTTTCATAGACAACTTAAATCTGCTTTGATAACATCTTCTAACACCACGAAATGGTCTGAAATGCTTCCATTTG
The DNA here is from genome assembly GCA_964034835.1 of Muscina levida. NCBI lineage: Eukaryota > Metazoa > Arthropoda > Insecta > Diptera > Muscidae > Muscina > Muscina levida. Next base: position 6,175,413 of record OZ035882.1, read on the forward strand.
TGCTGTTGGGATTACGGACCGCAGTCAAAACAGATCTAAAATGTTCACCAGCAGAACTCATTTATGGTCAAGTTCTTCGGTTACCCGGAGAGTTAGTGATAGAAAGTGACTCAGTAGTGCCGGTAGATGAAACTTTACAGAAATTAAGAGACCATTTTTCGGCAGTCAGATCAAAAGTAGTGTACCACAATGTCGATAAACATTTCATACCCAAACATCTTTCTGATTGTGACTATGTTTATGTAAGAGCTCACAATATTTCAGGTTTAAATGCACCGTATGAAGGACCTTATCGAGTCATTAAAAGAAATGACAAGGTTTTTACAATACAGAAAGGAAATTCTGTTAAAACATATAACATAGATCGTGTCAAACCTGCGTTTACATCTGACAATGAAACTATTAACACATATTCTACAAAAACCAAACATAACCAAACAAACAAAAAAACCGTCACTTTCAGGATCAATTAATTTTTTGTTTCTTACATTTACCTCTAATTGTCCCACATTTTAATAATTTGTTGTTCATACTGGGAGGGGAGTACTGTAGAGTACATTATTGTTACATTGTTATAACATTAACTTTTGTATATTTGAAACAAAGCAAGTTGTTTATTTTAAGTTTCACTTTTGAATTGTAACTATAAAATTTTCTTCATTGAATACACATACTTTGTATCTACAACACATATTCTGAATTGTGAATAAAAACTTTTATATAAAGCAACTAATATTGGCACTACACTGACCTACTACTGGATAGGGGCACAGGTACTGGTATAGCGACATTCACTATTGGATGCTCTTCTATAGGTTTCCTGTTTCCGCTTTATGAATATGTATGCAGCATTTAAACATTTTGCCGCTTCCAGCTGTGTGTGTGTGTAAATATTACTCTCCATCTGTTCTCTTTGTACTCTTCCTCTCTTTATCTTAGATTCTTGGTATGCATTTTTTTACATGTACATGTCTTGTGTTGTGTCAAAGCTCTTATATAAATGTGCAAATATTTATTTAAATATTCATGATCCCACACAAACATAGCGACAGACATACCGACAGATAACCAATGTCAAAAACAAAAACCCTGTAGTTCGAAGTTCGAGAGATAAAGATGGCGATAAAAAACCAATAAAAAGTAACAAAATAACACAATGGTCCATGAAAGTGGAAAAAGTTCAATTAATAAAAATAAGAACGAATGAAGAAGGAAAACAACATCTAAAGAACAACTTTTCTTGTCTGCTGGTGTTGTCAAACACATACAGCGTACCTATGTAAAGTATTTTCCATGTACACAGTGGTCTGTCAATGGTTTGATTTTGGCTTTAATTCAAGTATTTTTTTGTATTTGTAGGAATTTTGTGAATATTGAGATCACATCTAAAGATATTGTAATCCTGTGTGATTGAATAACTGCAAATTCCGTAAGATGTACATAATTTGCAAAATTGAATGTTAATGAACGGCCATCATTGGTTAACTTGTAATATTGTTGAATATAATGAATTGCACATTGTAATGGTAAGCTATCGAAGTAGCCGCACAAAACCGCTTGTTCAATAAGACCGTATGTGTAGGGTGGGCCATTTACCTACTGATGTCTTTGACTGTAATTGAGACCTTTGTATTATTTTCTGTGGGGAGTTATTAAGGATAAATGTTACGCAAAGCATCCAGAGACAATTGAAGTGTCGAAGCATAAAAGAGATTTGACCCGAAACAATCGAAAATGTGCTGAAAAATTGGGTTGATCGGAGAAAGTACTGCCGAGACAGTCGTGGTATTCATATGAATGATGTTGTATTCCATTATTAAATGACAAAGTTCTAACTTTCCAATAAAAGCAGAAATTTGAAAAAAAATATTATTAGTTGTTCTTTTACAGCCGATTCAAATTTAAAATTGCAAATGACTCACTTTTATTGGGTTTGATACGACAAGCAAAAACTAACCACCGTAGAGAGAAAATGGAGTATAGTTTTAATTAAATTCCAAGCCAATTTTTCCTCCATGACATTTCATGCAAATACATTTCCCTCTGGGACATTTGCACAAGTTGCTTTTAAATATGAACTTCTTGCGAATACTATAAATTTTAACAGACTTTACTACGATAAAATAATCATAGATACAATTTTGCCTACAAACAAAAGTTATGTTAATGAAAAAAGTTTCACAATGAATTTGGCATTAATATACGCCCTATCTCTGGAAAAGATGGGAAATATTTTATGTTCGATCATAAATTAAGATCATTATAAAATTCGACTTTATGGAACCAGTAAACATGTTATTTCTTTTAAAATATAAGCTTATACACCAACGATTCATACAAACGCAATGATATATGTTGGCGAAAACTTTGGCTTATACATTATCTAGATTAATATTTATTGAATACCCTATGGCGCTGATTGCGATAAGGCCCTGTTAGCTAACGTTAAACGCTTACTCTTATTGCCATGGAAAGTTTATTCATCCTTTGCATAGGTGTAACATAAATTTGTTATTGTAAAATTTGCCTATTATTCTTTATGTTGTGAGTTAAGAGTCGTAGTCCTTGCCCCAAAGCTAGCAAATAAAAAAGCCATCAAACACAAGTGTCGCCAACTTTGGTAGTTAAGGCCCACTCTCGCTTCACAGTACAAACGGCCTGATTTGTGTGTATTTGGAATAAAAAGTTGCCCATATGAAAAAGTCGCACCATGCTGCCTGAGTCAAAAGACGCAGCGACGCATTGCTTTGTGATATTTAAACGCGAAAATGACAAATGAAATGGAAATGTTTTGGTGAAACCAGTGGCGCGTGTTGTAATGGTCTTCTGGCAGGAATCGAAGCGTAGAGAGAGTATCCGTCACAAAAACAAACGTATAAACAAAAGGCTTTTAAGGGACGTTGAGGTACCCCCCCCCCCCCCCCCCCCCCCCCCCCCCCCCCTTTAAGTAGCCCTTATTGAGTGCCAAAGATCGTAAATAAACAAATTCCAACCAGAAAAAGTGAAGTGAAAATGAAATTGTCATTGGGACGCAGTCGACAGAGATCGTATAATTCATGTTTGAAAGGAAATTTAACAGGATGTAAAATGTAACAAATACAATGAATGCCAATATATAAATAAAACTACCAGAAAAAGCGGCAAAAAAAAAAAAAATAAACAAGAACCAACTGCTCTGTGGGATATTAATGGAATGACTGGATGCTTAGATGCCAAGGGAGCAACAACAAAGACCTGTAAGCGGATGTCGATGGTGTTGACCGGAAATCACTTTTCGTTTCATGTTCCGCTGGCTATCCGCTCCAATATCGTAGTAATGGTTACCATTTACAATTTCTTTCTAAAGCATTTGGAAATGTATTTGAAATAATTTTAAATTTAGAAACCAAACACGTGACTGTCGTATTTACGACTGAAACAAATCGGATATAGTGATTTTGGGCAGAAGTCTTTAGTAGGAGGGAATTTAGGGATTGGTGTACTGGTCATAAAATTGTATATAACATTCACACTGATTTGTGTTTGTTTTTTTCACATCTTCGTTTAGAAAAGAGAAAAATGCTTAAGTTTATTTCTATAGTTTAGCTCAAAGATTTCGGCGGTGCGCAAAATGGCCCCAATGAAAAATGACCCCAATTTTAAAATGCAATTATGCCCCATTTTTAGGACAAAATTTCATAATGAAAAATAACCACAAAAAAATAATGAAAAATTGCCCCATACGAATGAATATGTGCCCCAAAAATATTTTGGGGCATATTTTCATATAATAATATATTACTTTGAGGCTTTTATGCATTATGAAAAATAACCCCAATTTGAAGAAATGAAAGTTTGCCGCAATTTTCGAACAAACGAAAACCATTGTTTATTAATAGCATTATTTATTAAGTAAAAACTTTAAATAACGTCAACAAAACTGCGGTCTTTAATAAGGACACTAATACTTTACTTCATTTACTTGTGCATCTGCAACTAGATAGATCATTAAAAAAAACTTGTTAAGATTATTATTTGAGTTTAAAATGCGAAAAGCAAATAGAATATTTTAGAAAAGATCGCGCACAAAAATCAAAACATTTGAATGTAATCGCACCTAAAAATGTTCTTTTCAAAATTTCATATTCTATTATTTATTTAAACAAATTTGAAATATATTTGATTTGATGTGAAATATTATATATATGAAATATAAATAAATAATGGAATATGAAATTTTTTTTAAAAAAAATCGCGCGATTTTTTTGGAAAAAATTTTCACCTGCGGCGCTTTTAGTTGATAATACGTCTCAACACTCATTATATCACATATTAATTTTTACAGTATTGATATATTTTTCAATTCTATGCAGATAATTAAAAATTATGAAAATATTTTAAAAAAAAATCGCGCGATTTTTTTGGAAAAAATTTTCGCCTGCGGCGCTTTCGGCCAATAAAACGTCTCAACATTCGTTATATTACGTATTAATTTTCACAGTATTGATTTATTTCTATTTCTTTTAAAAAAATTTTACCTGCGCGCTTTCTGACGATAATACATTTCAGATCTTGTTATATTACATATGGTAATTTATTCATTTTATATAAATACAAATAAGTATAGTTCTGATATAATATATTTTTAAAATCTTTGTAGTTAAATAAAAAGCTATGCAATTAAAAAAAAAAAAAATCTCGCTGTTTTTTTGAAATATGTTTTCATAACTCGATTTAAAAAATATCATCGTTCTTTAATTAAACAAAAATATAAAACTTTTCCAAAAAAAATGCGTGATGTGGTATTATTGTTTGATAACATATTTCGAAACAGGTTGTATGAAAAACAATTTGAATATTAAAAAAAATGCGCCATGAAACGGATAGTTTAAAAATGCGACATAGACTTAATTACACAAAAAAGTTTTTAACAAAATTTGGGTTGTGTCATAGCACCCTTCATCAGTGCTATATCTATATCACACATATTATGGCTATTTTACATTTTATAAAATTGGGGCTAAATTCCATAATGCAGTTTAAACCCACATACAAAAATGAAATTTGACCCCAAATTCTTGGGCTCATTTTTCATTCACATTTTGGGGCCTTCATTCACTTTTAGAATGAAGAAATGCCCCAAAAAATGAAAATATGCCCCAATATGTTTTTCTATTTTTTTGGGGCCATTCTTCATTTCTCACTTTGGGGCCAAATTTCTTGGGGCCTAATTTCATAGCGCCAAAGATTTCTACGCCTTACACTAAGAAACTATGTTCTAAGTATATATTAAATACCGTCTTTGCAGGGTGAGAATAGATGAAGCTGGTAAATTAGAAATATGTTAGCTAAAGTGGGTATATTTTTTATTTTTTTCTAGCATAAACCCAACAAATTGTATGAGGCCACATAACCACAACTTTTGGTGTAAAAATGCACTTAAATAACTGTTCACATATTATTTAAAATAATTTGTTGTGTTATTCGGCGAATGTTATATTATTAATCGGCCAAACAATTGGCGTTATATTACAATAAACGAAATTTAAATTGATTACATTGAATCACATAAAGTGATTTCTAAGTTGACACCGTATTATGGTACATTTGCACTCATACTAGTTTACATCTCTAAAACCTCTGAGTATGTAGTACCATGACATCTAAAGTTTGCTATAGTTATTGGCACAATATAACAGATATGTGTTGTTAGTTGAAACATAAAACAAAAAAAAAACGCACCACAAATTACTTCTAAATTCAACTTAACAAATAACGCCGCCAGTGACTGCTTTCTTAATGGCTTGTACGTTGATGTCAATCAATTAAATAAATATTTCATATTTACATTTCGAAAGGATGTTCTGTGTCGTAACTATTTTGCAGGAACACATCCCACATCTGCCCCCCTCCCAGCCGCTGAGGGAATCTGTCTTCTGATAACTGACTGCATGAATGGTTTGCAAATATGACAGAATAAAACTCAAATGGAAATGATCCCGTTTTTCATACAAAGTTAAAGGGGATTCGTCCCTTTTCGGCCAAAGAAAGGAAACTTCTCCGATATACATTAGTAAGCGTAAATACAAAAATTTTAACAAGTTTCATTTTTGACACACTAACGGTGATACTGGCCAAAAAAGTTGGAGTCGTCAACATAGCACCCAATTCAACTTTGAGAGCATAAGTTTGGAAATGCTGTTGTCCTTTCTTAAGGGGATGACAACAAACCAAACAAATTGGCAGAGAATTTAAGACCTTTTTGGATGTTGTTCAACCTTTTGCAAACCCGGCCCTCATAATGTTACTGCGATGTGCCACACATTGAGGCACAATGAACCCAAATATTTCAAGTAGTTTGTGATCAAGAAGTGGGTTGTGTGCTTTGATTCGTATTGCATGTACGAGTAATGTTGGGGATAATTCTAAGCTATGTGGGTTAGAATTATGATGAATTTTTGTAGGGTAAGTAATAATAAATAAAATAAACTGCAGGTGGTACGGTGAAACAGACAAGAGTTGAGAACATGATTTTACTTTTAATTGTGGATAAAGTTGTTGATATTTAAAGGGCTATATTGCAAAAATAAATACAGTCGAAATATTTAATGGGCATAGGGCTGTTTAATTTGATTGTTATTAAAAGGGGCTTAGAATTTAAAAGATATATCTTATATATAAAAATGAATTGCTGTGCAGTTGTCTCGCTAAAACTCAAAAACGGCTGGATCGATTTTAAAAATTTTTTTTTTGTTTTGTTCGCTATAGCTTCCGGATGGTTTAAAAGGTTTTATTTTTTCAAAAAGTGGGCGGCGCCACGCCCCTTTTTTCAAATATCGCTCAGACGGCTTTTCTAATAGACCGATTGATACAACAATTTTACCATGAGGTACTGTTGACCTGTAGATAGTTCCTGACTACATTTGGTTGTAATTGGATAAAGGGGCGTGGCACCGCCCATACAACTTGAAAATTAAAAAGGCTATATTTTATGAACTATCAGAGGTATGAAGTAGAGATTTGGCATATATGCTATTTGAGCAGTATTAATTACAGCCAGGATGAAAGTGGGCGGTGCCACGCCCCCTTTTCAAAAATCTATCTAACGGCTTTTCTAATAGATCGATTGATACAAAAAATTGGCTATGAGATACTGTTGACCTGTAGATAGTCTCAGGCTATATTTGGTTGTGATTGGATAAAGGGGCGTGGCACCGCACATACAACTTTAAAATCGATAGGGCTATATCTTATGAACTATCAGAGGTATGAAGATGAGATTTGGTATATATGTTGTTGGAGCAGTATTAATTACATCCAGGGATTAAGTGGGCGGTGCCACACCCTCTTTTCAAAAATCGCTCTAACGGCTTTTCTAATAGATCCATTGATACGAAAATTTTACCAAGTGGTACTGTTGACCTGTTGATAGTCCCAGGCTATATTTGGTTGTAAAAAGGTTACAGTAAAAAAGACTATATCTCATGAACTATCAGAGGAATGAAGGTGTCTTTTGTTACATATGTTGTTGTTACAGTATGAATTACAGTAAGCGTGGAAGTGGGCTGTGCCACACCTCTTTTAAAATAATCAGTTATATCTGACATGGTAATAGTTTGATCTTCTTCAAAATTCATTTTTTTTCGCAAAAATCGTATACCAATGTCGGAATCTACGATGAATAGTTAGAAAATTTCACCAATAATTGTTGTGTCTTAAATCACTTCATGAAGGTTTCAGATTGAGATTTTTGTTTGGTTTGACATGAGCACAAACCGAAAACTTCAGATATATATTTTTTGAGACCTTCTGCGTAATTCTGACTTCCCAACAAACCAAATGAGGTTTTACAGAAGCAAATCTATGTATTGTATAAAAAGTTATGGCGCAGAATATTGGACGGGATTCCAAACAATGTCAAGAATATAGCATTCTCTTCGTCTTGGTCTCCAAGCATCGGAATGGTATGTCAAAATTAGAGCCGGGGACCATCGGTCTGAAGTTTTCGTTAATTGCTCATACACTAAAAAAATATCTCCACCTGAAATCTTCATGCTTCTCAGCGCGAACTACGAATTGGTTTTAGATATATGCTTACTTAGTGAAATTTTCTTAGAATTCATCGTAGATTTCGATTCTGGTATACTATTAACATTTTTCAATTACTTTTCGGCGAATGCTGTAGATAGAAAAATTAAACAATATTCATTGGAGTTGGACTTGAAAACATCTTTTGTTTGATATGGGCACAATTTTTATAGTATGTCAGAGGTAACATTACCAAACATTTGTAAATAACCTATGTATGGGGTATTTTTATGACACATAGAACTTCTTATAGGTATAAGTGTAAATCTAGCTGTCATACTAATAAAGTGTGATAGACTTTCTTTCAGTATACTTTGGCAAATCACTTTGCAAAGACTTCGCAAGAACAGCGTTTAAAAATTTTAAAAATTTATTTAAAAATGCGCGTTCTGTTCGTCGTACTTATGGAGCCCTTTGTCAAGTTTACGGTGCACATAATCATCCATCTGAGCGGCTAATGGAAGCTATCGAGGCTGAAGAAGTAAGTGTGAAAGGGAATCGAATTTAGTAACTAGGTCTTTGTAATGCTGAGGAGAGATCTTGACCTACATCTATATAAGATCCAACTGGTGGAATAACCAGTGAATCATCAATTGATTTTGTTATTTCTCATGTCATTGCAAATCCTTTTGAGAAGAAATGATTCGAACACGACGGCGTAACAAGCCATACAGCGCGTGAGACCATCATTTTGTTAATGGTCTCACGGAATTATCTCAAAAATTCGGGAATATTCTTGATCCGTGTGAGAAGAAAACATGGAAAAAGAGGTTTTTATGGATAAAGGCATGAAGATTCAAACGAAATTTTTACTTGCGGCCAATAGGCGGAGAAGCCATGACAAAAGTGTTTTACGCCTTAAGAGATAGTTAGTATACAGACGGTTCCCGGTTTTTAGCGGAATGTCTATTTCCTTTTTGTAAAAGATGTGGGGTTTCGCCCCACATACAGAAAAAAGTTAATCTACATGTCGGCACTATAGATATGACTATCGAATTAGAGGCTATGATTTTTGAAATTTAAAACAATAAAACTTAATTGGTTAACTTCCATGTTAAGGAGTTACTTGAAATTAGTTGCATAAGGTAATAAACTCAACATATTGTTGTCGAGCTTAAGAACCGTCTTCAAAGTACTTTATAGACCTACAAATATATAAATTAGCGTTTATATAGCATTTAGGATAGTAAGAAATGTGAAATATATTACAAGTTAATATGCAATAGCGAAGCATTGCCGGGCCCTCTAGTATAAGATAAACAACTGTGTATTTTTTATGAAATGTGACAATCATGTTTTTGATTATGTTCATTCTTCGCAAATACGTTTCTTTAATTCCTCAATTTAAAAGCTGTTCTTCAAAGGTTTACAAAATGAAAAACAGTCCACTGGATAAAAGTCTGGGCTACGAGGTGGCTAGTTAGTGTTACCTCTTTATAATATCACTTTTTGCCCAACAATGAAGCACTCTCAGTTCACTGTATCAGCATGTCCCCTTTGATCTCGATAGAGTATGTCGTTTTGCATTTCGCAAATTGCATTTTAACCTGTCCATATAAAATATGCAACATCTAAGAAAAATGTTGGCAAAGCTGGTACCCGATTTTTAATATTAGTATTATTATATTAGCAGCTGATACCGCATTTCATTCTTTCACATTACCAAAAAGTCCTTACATAATGTTAACATAAAATATCAAACAATAAAACACCTCTTTGATCGTTGATGTATCATTTGATACACTAATATAAATTGACAAATCATTCTTATTATATAAATTTTTCTCTCAATTTGTATGGCTCTCTTTATTACCTTTAAAATACTATTCTTCTCTTACCTACATACTTACTCCATTTCAATTGGGGGCAATAAATATTTTAGTACCATCATTGCTTTTGTTATTGTCGAGTTTTAGTTTGTTGTTTGCGACGTCACATCCTAAGATTTGCCACAAATTTTGGCTATATAATAAACAGACAAATTAGTAAAGTGATTTCTGAAGTGTGGGTTGATTTTGTTTTTGCGAAAACAATTTCTTTGTACTACTTCTAAACAACTTTGTACTTATGTATAGTTTAGTTTTTGTTTTTTTTTGGCAAAGTTTGCCGAAAGCAGGACGTCCGTGAAAACATCTTTGCATGCATTGGAAATGAAATCGTGGTTGCAGCCAGAAAAAAACACGTACAAAAGTTGTACAAAGGCCAAACTCCTAGACCAACAATGAGCGAAATTGTGTTCGTGTCTGTCTCTGAAAGTCAAGGCTAACAGCGGGTAAATCGCAACACATTACTTTGTGTGGCATAATAATGAAATTTGGCAAACGGAGGAACTTGATTTTTTGTTTTCTATTTACAAAGTGAAATGTAAACAAACGTTAAGGAGCCAAGTGCAAAGTGGCCATATTCAGTATTTGGTGTGGGTATTAAGAGTGACACTTTGCTGTCAAACTTAAAGTAGCAACAGCAGCTGAGTGAAGGATTTCATTGAATGTATTTTGCGATGGTTTTTGTGAAGGAACTGACGGATACAAACACACTGTTTGGGATTTACCACTTTTTGGTAGTTGTGACCACTTTAACGGAAAAATCAATGCCATAAAAAAACAAACTAATAATGTAATTATCTTTGGCTATGCCGAAACTTCGATACCCTTCACCATTTATAAAAATGACGATAAAACTGGTTATTTGCACTACAACCATATATTATTAAACTTTGAACCTCAAAAAGGGATGTTAGATGTGGATGTTATTTTTAGCTGATTACATTTATTTTTTGTCAGTAAATTTTAATCCCCTAAAAGGGCCAGTGGGAAGTAGTTTTTGTCCAATTTTGCACCAAATTTGATCTCGTTAGCTCTTAAATTAAGGTATTAATCGGACATCCCCAAAAAGAAAGAGTTTGTATAGGTGGGAGTAGTTTAGTAACATATTGCTCAATACAGAATATGACCTCCGCTTAGAGAATAGAACCAACATTCAGCGTAATAGATCTTAAACTACTCGTGATATCGCGGAGTGCGATAGACGGACACACGAATATACAATATAAATTTCAGCTCGATACCTCTGAAAGTACGACTGCAATCGGAGGGACAGATAGAAGGACTCCCCAAAAAAAGGGGGGTGTAAGCTTGTATATCAAATTTCGGCTCGATATTTCATAAATTTCGGCTCCCTCAAAAAGAGGAGTTTGTTTGGAATGCGTAGTTTTTGTAGTTCTTTTTTATCTTAGAACTAGACATCCACTTTGAGAATAGAAGTTGATAGATAGATAGAAGTGATAAAAGTTTGCGGAATTTCAGCTCGAGTAATCGAGGGGACAGACAGACAGACGGTCATATTTAAATCGACTCAGATTTCAACGCTGATCATCTATATATATAAAAATGGTGGCAAAAATGTATAGTAATTCATCAAATGAGAACGGCTGGGCCGATTTTGCTCAAACTTTTTTTAAGTTGTTCGTTATTGGCAGGAGCAGGTTTATGTGAAAGAAAATTTTGGGAAAATTTTCCGGAAAAGTCGGAAAATTGAAAAATCGAAAATTGCCTTTTTGTATGGAATTTTGTGTGCAATTGTTACAGAATGGCTTTTCGAGCAGAAAAATGGAAAATTTTTGTTAAAAAATGCGGAAAATTCCGGAAAAATTCAAACAGTTTGAATTTGTTGTTCGACGAAATTTTGCATATTATCGTATGATATGATAATTTTGGACGATGTAACAGTGAACAATTTTGGATAATTATTCCGAAATGACTTTCCGAATGAAAACATAGAAAAATTCACGGTGGAAAACTCGGAAAATTCTAGAAAAACTCGAAAAATTTGGATTTTTTCAGAAACATTTTGCATCGCAAATTGAGATTTTGTATAACTTTTTGTGTGCAATTGTTCGGTAGTGGCTTTTCGGTTGAAAAAACAGAAAATTTTGGTTGGAAAATTATGGAAAAATTCCAAAAATTTGAATTTTTTTCAACAAAATTTTACATTTTTTTGTGTTTTGATAATTTTGAATGATGTAAATGTGAAATTTTCGGATAATCATTCCAAAATGACTTTTCGAATAGAAAAATAGAAAAATTCTTGGTGGAAAACTCGAAAAATTCTTGAAATAACTCGAAAATTGTGAATTTTTTCATCGAAATTTTTCATTGTATCGCTTGATTTGATGATTTTAGACGACGTAAAGGTGGAAAATTCGTTGTGCTGCTTGGAAAAATTCGGTTTATTGTGAAACCTATATGTATAAAAACGGTGTAAACAGTGTGTAGTAATTCATCAAGGGAGAACGGCCGGCCCATTTTGTTTTAAATTTTTTTACAATTGTTCGTAATTGGTATGAGGGTTTTATGAAAGATAATTTTGGGAAAATCCTTTGAAAAAGTCGGGAAAGTGTAAAAATCGAAAATTGGTTTTTTGTATGGAATTTTGTGTGCAGTTGTTACGGAATGGCTTTTCGAATGGAAAAATAGAAAATTCTTAGGGAAAAACTAGGAAAATTCCGGAAAAGTCCAAAAAATTTGTTTTTTTTATTGACAAAATTTTGCAATTTTCGCATGATTTGATGGTTTTGAACGATGGTGGAAAATTTTCGGTTAAATGTTGGTTGGTAACGAGAAAAATAATATTTTAATAAAAAATCCGTAGTACCCGACACTGGGAGTGCCAGCGTCAAATCGTTCGATGCAAAATGCATTCGATCGCGAATTTTAACGGGAGCAAGACTATAATCTAGATGAGCTGATCGGAAGAGTTCGAACTAATGTGCCGCTGTTAAATACCGAGTACAAGAACGTGTACGATTCACGATGAAACTGGAGGCATTTACTTTCTCGATGCTCCGAGTGGGACACCTAAAACATTTTTTGTTGATTCCGGCAACAATTTGGTCAAGATCTCAAATAACGTTAGCCGCTGCATCCTCTGGCATAGCTGTCACATTGTTGGAAGGCATTTGAACTGCAAATTCCACTTTAAAACTGTCGATGAATCTTCTCATGGTTGAAAAGCCAAAGCATACAATGACCAAGAATTTCGCAACGGCGAAGTAGAGCGGAAATGTCAAATCAACATTTCGGATGAATGCTCGATAACGACTAAATGAGCTTTGGAAGTAGTTGACCGAAAGATAAAAGATTTACGAGGGAATTTAAAACGATTTGGTGGGGCTATGATTTTGCTCAAAATGTCTAATGCTGCTGATTTACTAAAAACATGCTTGAAAAAGTCAAGAAGTTGTAATTGACCAAAAAATTAGGGGCTCATTCCAGAACCTCCCATCTTCTGCTGAATTCCCGAAACAACTGCAATGGCCAAATTCGGGTTGATGTTTTGACTGAATTGATATCGTTCCCAGCAAATTTTTGCCAGTTCACATCGTTGGAATAGTAACTCATGACATTGCACAAAAAAAATACATTAAAAGCTACAATTTCAAATTAGAAAGTTAAATCGCTTGAGAACTGCATTCGTAAAAATCTGTTTACAGCGTGACCGTAAGGATGAAGCGACCAACAATCCGACGAATTTTCCACTCGCTTAATATGCCGCATAATTTACAGATAAGGTGGGATCGATCATAATCATATTGCGGAATCTGAATGAACCGAAATTGTGCAATGGTACGCGGTTGTCCATCAAGAATCTGATAAAAAATGTGATTTTCAGACGATCATAAAGAACAAATTCAAAGAAGAGGAAGTCCTTATCTTACGATTAGATAATTCCAACTGATCATCCATTCCAATTCCCCGACGACAATCAATAAATCGCAAGGCCAATCGTTGGAAGTATATGAGATTAATCTCGAATTTCCATGTTTTATGTCCGGTCAGTTGAACGTTGCTTTTTGAGTTTTGGAGAACCCGCCTTCGTTTTGAGGTGGAAAACTAATCGAAAAACAAACATTCTCTACTGAGTTTATCTAAAGGCATAAAATTGGGGCGAGACGAAGTTCGCCGGGTCCGCTAGTTTATATATATATATTTATATTTAAAAAATAATAAAAATTCCAAAATGGAAAAAAGTGTTAAATTTTACTAGTATTTCGTAAATTCACATAACCTGTAAACAAAAAGAGACATAGATCATGAAAAATCAATTATCGCGTTTTGCTTTTATTCACAATTTAGGGAATGTATCTAATTTTCGAAAATATTACTTTTTTTCCATTTCAGGATATATGTATGCGAGGTGGGCGTGTCCTTCGAGATAATTTGATATAACTCTACGCAGTTTTCAATAATAATATTAGAGACAAATTAAGGCTAATTTCGTTCAATATCATCGTCAATTTCGGAAAATATAAGTTGTTTCCATTTCAAGATATACGGGAGGTGGGCGAGTCCTTTGAGATAATTTGATATAATTCAACAAAGTAGTCAGTAATATATTACAATTACAATTTTGAAAAATTTAAGTTTTTTCCATTTCAGGATATATGGGAATAGGGCGTTTCCTTGGGCCGATTTGACAAATTTTTTCCAAAAATTAAATGACAATTTTGTGGTAGTGGTATCTTTGTCCATCTTTAGGTATAATGTGTGTGTACTTTTCAAAATACCATTGTGCAAATTTGAATATTTATTGTTATGTATAGAGCCATTTATATAATTACATAGCAGGAAAATGATATCACATTTTAACTGTAATCTAATATATTCAATCAATAGAAGACAAATGCCTGAGCTAATAATTCAGTCTAGGATCGCGTTTCCTTAACGGTTGCAAAGTTACTCGTTTAAAATATTATACGATTTTTGTGATAGATTCTCAGTAACACGAATATAACGCTGATAATTTAAATGTTGTTTTTGGCCTATTATTTGTTATTTTAAGACTTTTTTATAATATTTACCATTGCATTAAATAAAATTCTTTGTGAGATTCATTCATTATGCCCAAAGAGCTATTAAACGTTGTCCTAACGCGAAGTATCTCTGACTGTAATACCATGCTCAGCTTTCATCTGATCTGACAGATTCATATATGACTCATAACTATTATTACACATGGTAAATTCTATATTAAAACCCCATATAAAATATGAAAGTCCCCCATCTCCCGTTACATAAAAAATCCTTTTTATATTTATTATATCCACCCTAAAGGATTATTAACATATTCCCATGTTGCCATTTGAACGCTTTATAGATTCATCTTTTCATAATTTTAGCATCTCTTCCTCTAATATTTTGGTACTTTATTGTTATTATAGAGGGTGCCATGTGTTCTTCGCACACCCATTTCCTGGAAGGAGACTCTATCGTATTTAGTTTCCGCTTCAATGTTTGCCATTACGCTTAGGTACATTTGTTCGTCCTTGCGAGCACTAACACATTATTGTCTTTATCACTAACGGGAAGAGCAGTTGTGGCAACAGCAGTAGCAACAATTTCAGCATTACGTTCTTATTTGAACTCTCGAATGTGTGTATGTGGGTGTTTGTGTAAGCAGTTCTTGGGCAAAAGATAAAGTTCATTTATTATGGCCAATGAATGTTTAAGAGCAGAAGTTACCGTTGAAAGGGGGTAGACAAGTATTCGTATGCAGAGAAGTTGAAGTAAATAGACATAAATAGACAAATAAAATGCTGATATGTGCGGGTTAGCATGTGTATAGGAGTATACTTTTGCTGTTATGAACATTTATCAATATTAGGATTGCGCATTGGCGGGAAATTGAAGAATTTGCAAATGATTTAAAAATATATATAATAGCTGTAGTTAATAGTAAAATCTATGAGATTATTTTTTTAACTAGAGAGAATTTTCGTTATGAAAATAAACAAATTTTAAAAATGTATAAACAAATATCTGCAAGTTGACAAATGACCTAACTCTTAATGAATTGAAATAAAATCATAACCAAATGTGTACAAATTAAATAAATTCTAATTAAATGAACTAACTTAAAAAACATATACCCATATAAAAAAGCTAAAGAATAAAACAAAGTTTAAGATTTACTGCACTACTGATGAAAATAGATTTAACATGTAAAATAGATTTACAAATAAAAACTTTGTAGAAAAACTAAAATAGTGAAATAATTCCTAAAATTAGTAGTTGTTAAATAAAAAACATATTTTCAAAGATTCAGTTTTTTGCTAATTACTTATGTGGACTTAAATCAATAGAAAGCTATTTCATATATCCGCATTCACAGAAATCATACACCACCAATATATGTCAACTTATTAAGTATATAAACCAGTAATTTTCCCACTTCCCAATATGCGCGATGCTTTCCATTAAAACTCTTTCGCCATGGACAAATACTCAATGTAACATTTTCCTCTCCACTGAATTACTTAGGTAAAAACTGTGATGTTTGCGTTAAGTTCATAAGCTAAACTATCATCTTTTGCATTTGCATTTAAGCGTTAATGTGCAATCCTTTCCATAGGTACTTAGTGGCGGTGTTGGCTCCCTCATCATCAGTCAACCGTGTTGCACCGACATGACTTTGCCATGAATGTGAGCGATATTTGTATGGCAGCAGATAACATTTTTATGCACGCGCAGTTGTGTGTGTGTTCGTGTAGATGTTTTCTTTATCCTGTCATATCAGAAATTTTAGTTGCGCAACAGATGCTGGCTGGTAAAAGATTCATCCTTGCTTCCGTTTTGTGTAACAGGAACATTTATCAAGCGAGAAAATCCGCAATGACAGCAGCATGAAATGAAAACATTGTCGGATCCTTGGCATGTTGTTGATAATTGTAACAAGTTTCAGATGTAACCAGCAAGAGGCGATATCACCCAGGTTGCCACTTTTTTCCTTTCATGTGGCACTTGCCACTGCCGCCACTATGATATAAGTTACGTTTCTAACGGATCCATGTTGTGCTGTTCTATTTCGGATACTTTAGAGTAGATAATTTCTTCGCCCGTATACATGATGTAATGTTTATATATACACAAGATTTATTGTGTCAGTTGGGGTAAACATTTTTGGTTGTCAGATATGTATTGAGTTGTTTGTTTCGAGAATGTAAGGGTATGAGATGCACTGACAGTAGAGTAGCCAACGTATGGTGTTGTGGGAATTTCTTGGAAAATGTAACGGGTTTCAATAAAAACATGTTAACGAATATATTTTGGCATTGACAATAAGGGTGTTGTTTTTTATTCTCAGAATTGTTAAGGGCTATTGATGCGAAAGAGACTTTACATGGACAGATGGAATTGTTTTGGCGCGGTAAACTTAATTAACTTTTTGATGGCCGAGAGTGCCAGTGGTGGAATTTGGTTTACTTGGTGTTTTTTTTAAGATTTGTTTTATTTGCAGTGTCCAATCTCTATAATCTACCACTCACCCACCGTCCTTGAACATAGTATTCGCTCAATTTAATCGGGTGATATGCAAGTTGTGTTATGAATATCTAAGTTATGAGATCGAGTTCCATACTTTGGCACTCGGTGGGATATTGAACATAGTATAATTATCATTACAATTTCAACATGATTATGAAACCTATTGAGGATATTACTGTGATAATAACACAACATTTTTGAGTTGTCTTGGGGTAAGTTTTGATTGTCTTCGACGTGACCACATAATCCCTTAAACTATTTCACTTTAGCAGTATTAGTACTCTATGAAGGTTCGATATGAAAAAAAAAACTGTATGAGGGAATTTTTACTTATGGAGGCGAAATCCCTCAATATTTTCACAGTGCCAATTAGTGCCAGAGTTCTACGAAAATTTGTATTCATAACTTAGGGAGGAAAAATACAAATTTTAAGCAGTGTGTTACTCTGAAAAAGACTTTTATGTCGTTTTTCATTTAGTTGGCATTTCGTAGAATGTTTTAATTCACAGGAAGTCGGCGCAAATGGTAAATGAAGTAGGAACCCTTCGAGTGATTTAATAACTGTAACTGCCGCACGATAACAGCCGTATGTTAGGAAATATCGAGGTGAAACTAAATGTGCGAGCTTCTATCCTGTATCTGGATGTTAAGTTCCACGATGGCCAAAATCAGACAACAACTGCATACACCTCCCATACAAACTCCCCCTTTTTCGGGGCTGTCCGTCTGTTTGTCCACACTATCACAGCCGTAGTTTAAGAGCCATTGATCTGAAATTAAGTATGCAATATCTATCCCTCAAGTAAAGATTAGCTTCCATAAAGTGCAAGATCAAAATACAACTCCCACCATCCATACAAACTCCCCCTTTTGGGGGTTGTCCGTCTTTCCCTTCGATTACACCCTGCGACAATTTTCAATTTTTGTTTTCACACTTGATAAAGACCATATATACGTGAAACTAGAGACCTTATGTAGTAAAACTGCGTTCTCAGTTTATCGCCAGAACATCAGGATTTTTTTTAAAAGGACTTCAAAGTTTCAAAGGGTACACCACTTTCAAAAAATTAAATCAAATATTTCCACGAACCATATGATAACGATATGATAAGATTCATTTGCTAGACAACCATCTTGACTTTTTCCCGACAATTTGGGAAATTTTAGTGATGAGCATGGTGGGCGCTTTCATCAAGAAATCGCGACGATTGAAAATCGATTTGGAGGCATGCTACATGATGTCAGAATATTGTTGGACAATATGTCGTGTACAGACAATCAGCATAAGCAACAAAGTCAACGTTTACATTTTAATTAATTTTATTCATTTTTTTTATATACATGCAATATTTTGAAACAGGATTACAATTTTTTACTTTTTTCTAAACTAGTAAAGCTAGCTTAATAAAATGTATATATAACTTCTTCAACATATATTTTTTTCAGAAAAAATTATATAAATGATATTAAGCTTTAAAAATTTAAAAGGACATATTTGAAATTTTCTGTCCATATCCATTAAAATCTCTTATTTGTTTGCATTGCTGAGATACTTACCTTTATTTTGACACCCATATCGTTATCATATGGTTCGTGGAAATATTTGATTTAATTTTTTGAAAGTGGTGTACCCTTTGAAACTTTGAAGGCCTTTTAAAAAAATCCTGACGTTCTGGCGATAAACTGAGAACGCAGCTTTACTACATAAGGTCTCTAGTTTCACATATATATGGTCTTCATCAAGTGTGAAAACCACTGTTGCACGGTGTTACAGCCTTAATTAAAGATTAATCGAGCTAAAATTTGGTATCAAAACTTCTATCTATCTATGATGAGCAAAATCGGACAAAAACCCCTCACACCTCCTATACAAAACTCAACTCTTGGGGGGTTAAAAATTGCATAACAATATTTTCATGTCATATTAAAAATTTAAGCTCAGTATTTGACATTTGAATACGAATTATTGACGGAAAATGGACGTGAGAGGCTTAAAGTGACGTCCAACTCTCATATCTCGAAATGAATTTTTTGTCACTTGCACTCCTTTGCTCCTGACGCCCTCAATTGCGCTTTTCTGTTCTAAATGAACCATGTTCGCAATTATATGTATTCTGGGTTTGTGTTGTGCAATATTTTCGTATGAGTATTATACGGGCAGATAGTTAAAATAACTCATACGTTTTATTTATATGTACTTTTCATTGAAAAAAACTTTTAACTCTTGTTTTCAATGAGGAAATTGAGACTAAGAACTGTTTTTGTTGTAATTTTGTTGCTCTTCTTTGTTATTTTAACTCAACTAAAGTTTTATTGGTAAATCTTTTATATACCTAGGCAAAGTATGATAATGACTATGATGATAGTAACTTGATGAACTTAGCCAGAAGTGGTAATATTTTTCTAAAGTCTAGATTCGTACAAATTTTACAAACACAATACAGGTTGTTCAACAGGCTCATCTTAATATATATAAATTACGTGTCACGTTGTTTGTCCGCGATGGACTCCTAAACTACTTAACCGATTTGAATCAAATTTGCACACCGTGTTCGGTTTGATCCAACTTGAAAGATAGGATAGCTTACATCTTAAAGGGGCGGCGCCACGCCCCTTTTTTCAAATATAGCTCAGACGGCTTTTCTAATAGACCGATTGATACAAAAATTTTACCATGAGGTACTGTTGACCTGTAGATAGTTCCTGACTACATTTGGTTGTAATTGGATAAAGGGGCGTGGCACCGCCCATACAACTAGAAAATTAAAAAGGCTATATTTCATGAACTATCAGAGGTATGAAGGTGAGATTTGGTATATATGTTGTTGGAGCAGTATTAATTACAGCCAGGATGGAAGTGGGCGGTGCCACGCCCCCTTTTCAAATATCGCTCTAACGGCTTTTATAATAGGTCGATTAATACAAAAATTTTACCATGACGTACTGTTGACCTGTAGATAGTTCCTGACTTCATTTGGTTGTAATTGGATAAAGGGGCGTGGCACCGCCCATACAACTTGAAAATTAAAAAGGCTTTATTTCATGAACTATCAGAGGTATGAAGATGAGATTTGTTATATATGTTGATGGAGCAGTATAAATTACATCCAGGGAGGAAGTGGGCGGTGCCATGCCCTCTTTTCAAAAATCGCTCTAACGGCTTTTCTAATAGATCGATTGATACGAAAATCCTACCAAGTGGTACTGTTGACCTGTTGATAGTCCCAGGCTATATTTGGTTGTGCTTGAATAAAGGGGCGTGGCACCGCCCATTCAACTTGAAAATTAAAAGGGCTTGCTGTATGAATTACAGTAAGGGTGGAAATGGGCTGTTCCACACCCTTTTTAAAACAAACGTTTACAACTGTCAAAATTCCACAGTATATTGCTGTTCAACTAGAGATATGAACAGTAATGTGGGCCAATTTTTTTATTCGCACAAATCGTAACCAAAATCGGAATCTACGATGATTTTTAAGAAAATTTCACCAATAAACTTTGTGTCTAAAATCAATTCCTAGCTCGCGTTGGAAAGCATGAAGATTTCAGATAGAGATTTTTTTTGTTTTTAAATGAGCACAAACCGAAAACTTCAGATATATATTTTTACAGACCTTCTGCGTAAAACTGACTTCCTAACGAACTAAATGAGGTATTACAGAAGCATATCTATGTATTGGTTAAAAAGTTATGGCCTCTGAGAGTTGGCATACAGAAATTAAGTTTTTAAAAATCATTTTTCAGAATATTTGCTCATTGCTAAAAAAAAAATCTCTACCTGAAATCTTCATGCTTCTCAGCGCGAACTAGGAATTGATTTTAGATGTATTGTTTCTTAGTGAAATTTTCTAAGAATTCTTCGTACATTCCAATACTGATATACGGTTAACAGGTTTTTTTTTTTTGGCGCGAACTAATTAATTCGCCCTAATGATCAGGCTATTTCGAATAAAATAAGTTAAAAGTGCCGAGGCGCTGCCCACGCACTTCAATAGTTAACTTTTTACCTGTATCAAATAATGGTCCGTACACCAGGCAGTTGAGGATGCGCAGACTAAAATAGTGATTTTTTTTAATTTACTTTACAGGTATGTATTTTTCAATTACTTCTCAGGAGAGCGAATCGGTAATAAATCATATAGATAGAAAAATTAAGCAATATTCATTGTAGTTATACTACAATGGTTAAATTTTTATAGTATATCAGATGTAACATTAGCAAACAATTGAAAATAACCTATGCATGGGGTATTTTCTTGACATATAGAACTTCTGATAGGTATAAGTGTAAATCTAGCTGTCATACTCATGAAGTGTAATAGACTTTCTTTTAGTATACTTTGCAAAATTACCATGTAAAAACTAAACAAGAACAAAGTTTACAAATCATGCAAATTTATTTTCAAAATGCACGTTCTGTTCGCCAAACTTATGGAGCCCTTTATGAAGTTGAGGGTGCATGTAATGATGCATCTGAGCAGCTAATAGAAGCCATCGACGCTGTAGACGTTAGTATGACAGGGGACTCGAATTTATCGAACCGACTTCATTCTCTGGAACTCGGTCTCTGCAAATGCTGAGGAAAGACCTTGGCCTACATTCATATAAAATCCAACTGGTAGAAGAAGTAGAGCCAATGGACGATCAATTGATTTTTTTATTTATCATGTCATTGAACATTATTTGAAGGAGAAATGGTTCTAACACGACGCTGTAACATGCCATACAGCGCGTGAGACCATCACTTTGCTAAGCCAAACGTTGGTGACCGAATTATCTCAAAAAATGGTAATACGAGTTCAATACAAAAACAGTATTACGGATTATTCTTGATCCGTGTGAGAAGAAGACATGACAAAAGAAGTTTTTATGGCTAAAGGCATAAAGCTTCAAACGGAATTTTCATTTGCGGTCAGTAGGAGAAGGCATAACAAAAATGTTTTTTTATGACCAAAGAGATAGTTAGTATACAGATGGTTCACGCTACTACGGATCAAGATAAATAATTTTGATCTTTAGAGATATGTATGTTTCCGATTTGTGAAAGAAGTGGTTTTTCGCCCTACATACTGAAAAAACTTAATCTACATTTTTATTAGCATTAACAACAATAAAACTTAAGTAGTAAACTTTAATGTTAAGGAGTTACTTTAAATAAGTTACATAAGTAAATAAACTCAACATATTTTTGTCGAGCTTTAGTGCCGTCTTCAAAGTACTTTGTAGACCTAAGTGTGAAATATATTACAAGTTAATATGCAATAGCGAAGCATTGCCGGGCCCACTAGTCCTATATAAATAATTTAATATTTTTTTAAATTCGTTTGGAAGTTATGTCATTTGAAAGTAGTATACAGATTTTTGCTGTTTTCTCGTATGTTATATAATTAGATAAATGTTGATGCTATTATAAAATAATAAAAAAAATATCTACTATATGCGAACCAGTAACCAATCACTACTCTTTTGTCTGGTAAAATCTTAAAAGAAATGTTAACATTTGGAATCGTCTGTTAACTATAGATCACATTTAGTGGGTCTAAAAATGTTTCTTAGTTTAGTTGATCAGTACGTTGTAAGGCAATGTAAATAATTTATATTTATAACAGTTAATAATTTATAATTTATAACAGTTTCATGTGCATGCCAGATTAATGAGTGTATTTAATTCAAATGCTGCTTTGTAGGGTACACAACAAAAGCTCTGGCACATTATAACACTCATATAATTCAAAATTTTCTTGCCAAACTTTCGTATTAGTATGTTTCTCTAAAAAACTTTTAACTTAATTTTAAACAAAATACACACTAAGACAATGCGCACATGTTTATCATTTTCCATTTCATGGAATACTTCATTTCGTTTTAAAGTATTTCTGTGCACAAAATGAAGGATGAAGACTTTCGAAATTTCCCATCACAATAGCCTTTGTTGTTTGCAACATAAAGAATTTCAACAAAGCAAATACTCAACAATGATCCTAAGGCAAATACAGTGTAGCAGATATTTGCGTGCATGTTTTTTCAAATGCCAGGGTCTATTATGTCGTATGAGTGTTAGTAAACATACAAAGTTAATAATATAACTCATACGTTTCAATGATACTGGAGAAAAACAAGTTTGTAAATTTTTGAGGTCGCTTTGAAAATTCTTATACATATTTTAAAAGTTTGTGTACACAATTTATCTTTGTGATTAATTGCTGCTTATGGTATTGTTTTCGCTCAAATGTGAATTTACATCATGCATTAATTATAATTTGGAAAGATAATGGTATGAAATTTATGTCTGAGACATTTTGACGTTGGCTCTGATTTCTTTTATGTGTGATTGCTCCTCTTTTATGGGACAAATGAGAATCTTTATATGTATTATTTGCGTAGAAAATATGAATGAACTCTAATATCGTCATAAAAAACCCAACAATAACTAAACTGTACTTGCAGTCACTGACAAAGAATACAAAGAATTGTTGTAATTTACTATCCATTATACATTACACTGAAGTATTCGATGCATATCGGCAAAAAATATTGCTCATAGAGAAAAATAAAATTTGTTGTTTGCCTATTGAAAGTTGTGTGAAATTTGAAATAAAGAATTTCTAATAAGAAATGTTAATTTTTTTTTTTGGAATAGAAATTTTCATAATGAAATTCAAATTTTCCCAAGTATTTATTAGTTACTTGTGTCCAATTTCGTTGCAGTTTAGTTAATTATTTTCCATATGATTCTTACCTCCGGTAAAATTTTTGGCAATCCGTTATTTTAGTATTTAGAGTCAGGTATGTCAAGTTAAACATACAATGACATTAGAAGTGGAAAACCGTGACATGTGCCAAGTATTTCACTTATGCAATTTGTGAGTATTGCAAGAGCAAATCAAGATGTATTTTTTCGTTAGGGTGATTCATAAAAAATAAATTGGCTTCCAAAGAAATTTTAAAATTAATAATATTGAAATCATTTTTGAATAAAATATTGTTTTTATATTGATTTTACTTTGTTTTGGTAGTATGAATTATATTGTAGTAACAATGTGACAGTAGTTCGTAATACCAATAATATTTTTAATGTTGTAAGTGTTTTTTCCAGGCATACAATGATTAGTTTAACTGCAAATGTATAGGGTAAACTTTTTCTACAGAAAGTAATAATTTGAGACCACAATTTGGTCTACCCTAATGTACATGTTCAGATATTTTCCCGTACACGACAATGAACTACATGTACTCGTATATGTGTTTGTGAGCGCTTTCGTAATTCTAACAGCAAATTGTATTTTTACTGTTAATATAACTGACACTTCATGTTAGTATTTCTCCCACTTTCTCTCTCTCTTTCGTTTTATTTTTCATCTAGTTTTTCCCTTTTTCTTTGGCATTAATGCCAAACCGACTCGATACAATATAAATCTACGGTTTTATTTGCTTTTGACGCCTGGTGATAGCTTTACAGCAACACTCATGAACAGTGACTCGTAAAACCATTATCCCAACATACTTACCCACACATCTATGCCTTGGTATATACATATATTGGTACATGGTGCTGTGTCAGTGTGTATATACACTCGTCCTACATGTTGTGCTACCTACAGATTGAGAGAACATCACGTGCTTGTTGTATTTGTTACACAAATGTGACAGTAATCGTAAAATAAGTGGTTAACGTTTCTCTCGAAAAATCCATAATTTACTTTTCGTTTTTGGTTTGGTGATGGTTTGTGGTGGGAGCGATAAAGTCATGGCGGCAAAGTACTTGTAATTGTATTTGAATTTTTGGGATGTGTTGCCTTACCTGGAAACCCAGCAATCTCCACACTTCTTTGACGGATGAAAAGACACACGCCCTGTAGTTGTGACCGTGAAATTGCTAGATTCGCACAGAATGCGCTAACACCTTTGGTATCGCCGTCGTTATTATTGTTATTATTGCTCTAAAATTGAAAATGTGACAAGGCATCCGTAAGTAAGGTGACTGGCCGCAACAAACACACTTATACACACAATATCCATTGTGTACTATTCTTTTGTTTCGACTTACAGCGTTGCGTTTCTTTCCGTTCTTAGGCACACACTCGTCACCGGATGCACCACAGCCAGAAACCGATCGAATGAAATTAGCACCACAGTGTACACGCTGCAGTGACACATCACCGCAATCATGTATTGTACGAATTTGCACCACAAATTGCCAAATGGCCACTCAGGCAAGACGTAATCCGTTGCTATGAATGGGACGCAGAAGGTGACAAATAGAATATCCGATACGGCCAAATTTATGATGAGCAGATGTGTTGTTAATATTGTATTGCCACCACAGCTGCAAAGGGATAAAAGATAACGAGAAGATAGTATGTATTAACGAACTTTGTATTTGTTATAACTAATACAATGTTACTAATACAATACTAATAAATATAAACAACTTCAGAGGGCTGTGAACTTTTACTTTGACAAGTTCAACGTTTTTATATGATTCTTAATGTATTATTGACGCTTCAAGTTTGGCAGACTAATAAAACGTTTACAAATTAGATTTAACGAAATGGGGCAATGAACGACAACAGTCGAGTCTGCAATAATTTTATTAAAGGCACATGTAAAGGGTATAACAAGCTCGCGTAACGATTGTTGGGGGGCTCAAATACGCAGAGTGTTTTGAGTGTGGGAAGAGAGATTTGTGAACAGCCAGGCATTAAAGGCTTTGGCATTAAAGGTCATCAAGTCGAGATTGGTGCACAAATGAAGGTCGGCTGTCTCAAAACTGCCGGAAAATAGTGTTCGACTATGCTGGGTCCCCGGACATAGTAACATACTTGGGAACGATATAGCAGAGGAACTGGCGTGGAGAAGCTCAGCTCAGCCCGGCGAATACGATAGATCAGTGCGACCCCTAATGTGTCATATATACTGAATTGTGACCCGTCACATCGAACGGCTAGAAAATGCATCCTGGGAAAACCGCACCGACTGTTTAGTACCACAAGATATCTGGCTAAGACTGAATGGAAGACGAACCAGATCACTATTGAAACTAGATATACAGTCCGTCAGACAACTAATCGGAATAATAACAGGTCGTTCAGACGTGACAGCATTTACATCCAACTGGGAGACGACACAGGAGGACTATTGCAGATATTGCAACTATAAGGAGCAAATCGAAACTATTGAGCATTTGCTATGCCATTGGCCAGCTCTTTACAAAAGAAGGAAGCAATTCCTGGGTACTTGATAGTCTCATTAATTGTCGTCATGCAACATGCATAATCTGGTCCAGTTCACTGATTGTTTGAGCAGGCTTAAATGTGACCCAACAAACTCTTACTACTTTGTCTGTATAGACTTGAGAGAGACAACACAGTGAAATTTTGTTTAGCACTTCTTTCTATCTGCCCCTATGCTTGTAAACTTTTTATTTATCGTGTAATATTCTCTTTTTTTCTCATTTTCCTTTTCTTAATCAGGACAATTCCAATGGACTATAATGGTGTCCGAGTAATGTAATGACATAGCCTTGCACTGTGTCATTACCTACTCCTAAGAGAGAATTGTTTCAATGTTGCTGAAAAGCAACACTTTCAGGAATAACTGGCGGATAAGATTTTGTTTAATAAAACATTTTAACCAACAACCTGGACCTGGAAAAGTCAGAATAGTATATTAAAATAGAGCTTCAAATGTTCTACAAAATTGTTGCTTCGGAAATTATACTACGGTATTCTAAGACCAAGCATTGATATCTTTAACTTTTACTGGTCCTTTAGGTACCTTTTCAAAGCACTATGTCAATAGCGCCCTCAAACTTTCCTCCGTTGAAGGGGGTGATTTCTTAACGGATGTAAACTTTCAAAACGCCGATACACGTATATTTTTTTTGATACTCTCTACCAGAATCCGCCGTGAGAACCTTGTTATTTTATTGTGTTCCAAAGTGTAATTACAACAATTTGTTAATGTCTAACAAGTTACTAATAACAACCCACCATCCCATGTTATCTAATATTAAGAATATCACTTTATCGGTATTGTCTCAGGAAACCTTTTTAGAAAAACATTTTACCAAAATCCCAAACTTATCAAAAATGTGCGTTTGTAATAAACTTTGAAATTTTTAAAATATACCAACAAAATATCTTCACCTTCATCAACACCAACTAACGTAAACGTTTCTAGCTAGAATGAGTGTTTTGTGCTTTCACCTTGTTATTCATGGACTCCGGAAACTAATTCCTTGTTGCCACTTCCTACAACATTGAAAAACCTACAACTTTTCTATCATATTTCACATTCCATGGGTTTGTTATTGTACCCTCTGAAAATTGTGTTTCCTGTTCCCGATGAACTTACCAGTAAAACAGTTTAGGTTAAACAAAAACATGGTAATGCAAAGTAAAGGCGAGTATAAGCAAACAGTTCAGAATTTCATGTGCAAAGATAGAAAAGGATCGTCTGCTCCATGTTGCAAAGAGCAGAGAGAGAGTACAGGTTTATATGTTGAAGTATTCTCTGAGTGGCATCCACAGGAATAAACATTTAAATTACAAGAGAAACGATATCAACGTATTTTGAAAAAAATACATATTAAAATACGATTTTTGTTGGCAACATTTGATTAGATCACAATCAATTAATCAATGTTATGTTACTTATATGTGTGTATGTTAAGTCTAATTCAGTGCCATGCTTATAGTAGTTGGCGAATTTCTTTGTGTTACTGGCTCCTACTATGGCATAACATGGTAAGTTGGTTTTAGCCTCAATTATCCGCCCTGCTCGCTGTAAACAATGATTGTAGCAAATCAATCGTATTTAACGGTAGACTGTTTAGATATATATTTGCGTAATTTCATATCCACAACCACGGCGTAAATGCAATTCTCAGCAAATACTATCTTAATTCCCCAGTTTTTCTTTTTATATTACCATCACTAAACACTAATGATCCAACCATGAAATATCGACAAACTTTTTTATGTGTGGGTGTGTGTGCATAACGCATTTTACAATTGCTGCTTATGACTGCTGAATGAAAGGTCATTACCTTCGGAACAGGCTTTCGGCACCTTTTCTATATTGCTTTGTAAACTCACTCATTAACTTTGGCACGAATCAGCGTTTTAGTTTTTATTACGTGGGCATGTACGCTGCAACACGTACAAGCTGCCTGCACTTAAAGGTATCTAATGCGTTCGCACATCCACTGTTACGAGACTGTTACTCGTATACTGTTTTCACATCCTACTTGTTAGTACCTACTTATGAATTATATGCCCTTGTTTTCTGCCCGGTTTGCGGCTGTTTTTACTGATGATGTTGTTCCGTCGTTCCATCCAATTACGTTGCTCAAGGAATTTGTTCTTTGTTCTCATTGTTTCAAATTTCTATTGTTACATGAGTTGTCGTTCGTTATTGTTGCTGTTTGTTGTTGTTTTTTTTCTCCCCCCACATCTCATGTTGCGCCTTCGTTGTGACTGTTGCTGGGGCCGCTTTGTGTTCAATTTGGAACGAGCATTCTGTCCCAGTATTTGCAGCCAGATTTCAGTACCAGAATGACCTAGTGGGATGAGCGGTGGAACCGAGCCAAACAACACAACCACCAACAGGCGTTTTACAATTAGCTACCAATTTATGTATTGTTTCCATTCAAATGAACTTAACCCACTTGTGGCGAAGGGCAGCTACCGTATTAGTTGCCACAGCGGTACATAGACGCTGTAGGTGGGTGTGTTTATCATGTAATGCCTTTTCCTCGGGTCCATACGACTTGTAGGAGCAGCGGTACCAACAGTAGCAGCAATAGTAGTAGTACAACAATGTAATTTGCCTTTACAACAAATTTCGGTTACCATAAGTTATGTCGGCATCAAGGTAGGAACGTACATACTTTGTGCAAGGGTTGTATGATCACTAGCAATTCGTGAAAAGGGAGTGTATTTTTAGCTGTGATATTAGATGAAAAAAGATTTCCAAAAATTTACATTTTTACTAAAAAAGATTTTCAAACAAAACTTTTATCTTGAACATAAGACATACAAAAATATTGTGCAATTAGCTCCTGTTCGCCATCTCAGCTCCTGTCTCTGTAATTTTTACTTAACCCTCGTATTTCAGTCTATGTTACATCTGGCCAATTTGTTTTACAATAAAACATTTGCTGGCGAATACCTCAAGCAACGGGATAAGAGGACTCAAACGTATGTGTATTGGTACACATATGTGTGTCAGTTGATTTTCTTTGTAAATTGCAATGAAATAGGTAATCAAACAGCAAGAACACATATCATGTAGTAACTGGTATAGTAGAAGAAGTTCAATGCTATATCCAAGGATAACACAGTGCAACACACTTTTTCGGGGGTGAACCAAACCAATATCAAACGATAGCATTTGACCTCAGTAACAAATCCCTAAACTCCATTTTGCTCCACTACGTCACAAATTTTTTTTACAGTGGTTTAAAGTTTGATTTTTTTGGTCAAAAGTCGAATTAAAGAATATGAAAAATCATCTGTAAAAATACGTTTGGGGTATTTCATGTCTTCGGAGAACTATATTAAAACAATTAGGGGAATATTTTCTGGGAACATTTTAACCCTTTAGCTCCCACCCGAATGGGACATTTTTGGCCCAATTTTGAAAAACTGTTTAAAAGTCAACTTTGGACGGAGGTCAAGGATTAGAATCTTCGATAGAAATATTCCTAGAGTATACATTACACTATGACACAATTTGAGGGTCATTGTCTCGGGGGTGAACCAAACCAATTTCAAACGATAGCATTTGACCTCAGTAACAAAACCCTAAACTCCATTTTGCCCCACTACGTCACAAATTTTTTTTACAGTGGTTTGAAGTTTGATTTTTTTGGTCAAAAGTTAAATCAATGAATATGAAAAATCATCTGTAAAAGTACGTTTGGTGTATTTCATGTCTTAGGAGACATATATTAAAACAATTAGGGGAATATTTTCTCGGAACATTTTAACCCTCTAGCTCCCTCCCGTATGGGACATTTTTGGCCCAATTTTGAAAAACTGTTTAAAAGTCAACTTTGGACGGAGGTCAAGGATTAGAATCTTCGATAGAAATATTCTCCGGAAAATTTCACTAAGAGTCACCGAAGACAAATAACCTCTACGAGTCAAAGGTTCCAAAATAAAATCTAAATGAAATGTTAAAAAGTCTATTTTTGAGCAACCAGTGCAACGCACTTTTTCGGGAGTGAACTAAACCAATATCAAACGATAGCATTTGACCTCAGTATTAAAACCCTAAACTCCATTTTGCTCCACTACGTCACATTTTTTGTTTACAATGGTTTAGTTAGATTTTTTTGGTCAAATGTCAAATAAAAGAAAATGAAAAATCATGTGTAAAAATAGATTTGGGATAGTTCATGTCTTCGGAGACCTATATTAAACTTTTCCGAGGAATATTTCCTCAAAACATTTTAACCCTCTAACTGCCACTCATTTTGAACATTTTGAGAAATTTGACTTTTAAGCTGTTTTTCAAAATTCATCCGAAGGGTAGGAGGTGAAGGGTTCAAATGTTCTGATGAAATGTTCCTCTGAAAATTTTAATGTATGTCTCTGCAGACATAAACTATCCCAAACCTATTTTTAAACATGATTTTTAATTTTCTTTTATTTGACTTTTGTCTAAAAAAATCCTACTTTAACCCACTGTATACAAAAATTGTGTCGTAGTGGATCAAAATGGAGTTTAGGGTTTTATTACTGAGGTCAAATGCTATCGTTTGATGTTGGTTTAGTTCACTCCCAAAAAAGTGCGTTGAACTGTTTGTAAAAATAGACTTTTTAACATTTCATTAACATGTCATTTTGATTTTATTTTGGAACCTTTGACTCGTAGATTCTATTTGTCTTCGGTGACTCTTAGGGAAATTTTCCGGAGAATATTTCTATCGAAGGTTCTAATCCTTGACCTCCGTCCAAAGTTGACTTTTAAACAGTTTTTTTAAATTGGGCCAAAAATGTCCCATACGGGAGGGAGCTAGAGGGTTAAAATGTTCCGAGAAAATATTCCCCTGATTGTTTTAATATAGGTCTCCTAAGACATGAAATACCCCAAACGTACTTTTACAGATGATTTTTCATATTCATTGATTTAACTTTTGACCAAAAAAATCAAACTTCAAACCACTGTAAAAAAAATTGTGACGTAGTGGGGCAAAATAGAGTTTAGGGTTTTGTTACTGAGGTCAAATGCTATCGTTTGAAATTGGTTTGGTTCACCCCCGAGACAATGACCCTCAAATTGTGTCATAGTGTAATGTATACTCTAGGAAATTCAGATGAATGACGTAGGTATGGACTACGGCTAGCAACTGCATTTATAGTCGAGTACTTTTTATGAGCCATATTTTTTGGCTTAATTTTTTTAAATGCTCAAAAGTCAATGTTTTTGTATGGGATATGAAAATTGCATTCCTCGGAAAACATGAATAACTTAACCACTAGTTCACAGATTTTTACAAACAAGTATGCGTTAAACACGTAACAGCATGTACTTTCAAAATGAAATAAAAAAAGTTGGGTATCTTAAAAGAAAAGTGGCTAAAAATTCCTTTAAACTTAAATGCTAATTTGGAGAAAAAACAGACATATATGACAATTGATCTATATAAATATATATTTAGTTGGAAGCATCTAAGAATCTTCTTTCCAAAACCATTAAGAAAATAAAGCTCGGTTAAAAATGTACAGTTATAAGGTTATAAATGAGAAAAGATAGGAAAAACTCGTTTATTAAAAGTAAGTGAAGATTTTGAGGGTATTATGAAACTTTGGTGTGCAGGGTCATATTGTACTCCACCAGACCTACAACATGCACTAGGTCACTCACCATGTTATAAATGACTGTAACATAGTGGTATTAATAAAATAATTCTGAATAGTTAATTTCTCAGAAAATTCAAATATTTCTCATGATTTGCAGCAAATTGAATTTTTCAGTTTTGACAACTAAGAAACCAAATACCAGGTATTTTAGACAAAAGTCTTCTATGACAAATAATATTATATTTATACATGTATATAATGTCATATTTCATGCTTTCTTTTTGTGTTTACTTGAAGAAATTACTACCTCCTGTCCCAAAGTAAGGGAGGACTTTTTCAAACTAAATTCTGTTCCATAAAATCCTTATTAGTTTACCTTTTTTTAGTATTTTTTAAGAATTCCACCAATTTTATTTCAAGTTATTTAAAATAAATCTTTTTCATTACTCTGCATGATTTCACTCCAGCAAAGCCCTCAGTAAAGTGCAATTTTGTATACTTAGAAGTGCATACCGACATGTGTAGTATTTGGAATCATGTATCTTTTATTCACAGAACTGTACATATTTATTCTATTATCATTTATTTGACAAAATGATATTCATTGAAGCAAAAGTGATGATAAGTTTCCGCTTGATGTCGAAAGTTACATGACATTCAGTGTTACATTTCACGTTTACAAAGGATTCCACAACCACTCTGTCAAGCGGAGAATGCCGTCAACATGTCGCATTTACACGCATACACAATCACGCACAAACATTCACACATCGATGTCTAACACTTTTACAAAGGCAAAATAAATTGATGTGAGACCTCAAAAGTGGAAACGGAAGGAATAAGAGGAATAAAGTTTTGAATAGCACTCATGATGATGAGTACAATGCCGAGTACTATATACATATAACCGCATCCGTGTTTGTGTGTATATGGGGGGTGTAGATTAAAAAAAAGTACAAAAGTCAGTTGAGTTTTTTGTCGGTAGTATCATCGTCATCATGAACATCGTCATTGTAGTAATCATCTTTGTCGTCATGAGCGTCAACATCAAAAGTGGCATGGCATCAAATTTCAACAAGCAAGAGGCCACTTTTACTTCCTCCACAATAACGTTTGACAAATAGTTTATATTAGTTTTGCTCTTTGAACTAAGCGTGAAATCTGTGACACCAACAGAGGCATCACAGTTCACCTTTTCAACTGTAAGAGGGCATTGCGTCGACAACGATGTTCATGGTGATGATGATGTTGTTTATATTGTAATGCTGAGTATTTTGGGGTGTTGCATGTGTTGTCTTTGGGTTAGACGAAAATGTACTATTGAAAATTTAGTTTCTCACTCACTTATCTCATTTGTGCGATGAAAAGTGAAATTGTTGTTGTTTATATAGCTTTATGCTTATATATGAATACTTTTAACATAACACCATGTAGTAATTGATTGTGTTTGGAAGAAATTTGCACTAGACATAGATTTACATTGATGTAGCTTGCTATTAATAAAAAGCTTACGTGCATCATACGCATTGTGGGCAAATACGAGTACGATCGATATAAGGACTCTTTGACTATATCACAACGAAATCTTAAATGCCGATGCATATTTTATTTGCAGTAAATCAATATTAAGCATGCGGCAATTGGGTCCTTGCTCTGCAAATAGACTCTTTTTAATTCCTGAAATTTACACCATTGATAGAAAATATGAAATATTTTCTAAATCACCTCTTAGCATTCGCTGATTATTTGTTGTGACTTGATTTTTTTTTAATTCATTTGTTTCCTTCGGAATGATAAATCAACACTAAAGATACAAAATTAATAATAAAACAAACCATAAGCATGAGCATGCCAGATGAATGAAGCCACATAAACAAATGCTTTTGATTGAGGAAACGGAAGTGAATAAATGACAAGGGTAATTATACTTCGTATATTTACTTTACAGGTGTTTGTTATTTAAATCAAAATAATATGAAAATTCAAATGGAAACACAAATGCCCAAGGCTGTCGAATGAGAAATGATCAATGCCTTAATTGCTGTTTGGCAATGAGCAATAAATTTAAATAACATAGTATCGAGTTTATTTCTGTTAGTATCCTATGTATATTAGCTTAATTGCAATACATCACCTAATAATTATACTCCAGTATACGGTATCACTAATATGACAATTGGCTTCTCTTGAAAATATTTGCTATGAATATTTTAGACAGTTTTGGTTGGCATCATTTTGGCATTTGTTATAGAATTTGCCACAAGGCATTTTGGCTAGCTTAAAGAGTATTTTGTGTTTGTTCGCCTGTTCTCCACAAATTAGATCAACTACATTTCTGTAATCTGGTTACCCATTTTGTATTGTGATGTATGAAAATTGGACTAGGCAGACAGCCTCCTACTATGCAAACTTTATGTAACAGTTTTATGAATGTTCATGATGCTAAATAAATTTCTAAATTTACAGACAAATTATGATGGATGTAACTCTAACATGTGACCCCACATATAATGAAAGGACCAATTTATACATATGCAGACACATGCATATGAATGAATATTTGTTTTATTTTAATCATTGTTGCTATGATACAAATGTGCACTCAGATTGCAAAGAATGAGTTTCTCTCCCTCTCTCTCTCTCTCTCTCTCACTCGCTTATACTTGTTTTAGTCCTTTTGGCATATAAAAGTATTTTTATAGTACACGCACACTTTCAGTCTAGGAATGACACATTCAACGTTGACAGGTAGCGGGAGGCATCTGGAATGACCTACAGATAAGCACTAGGGTGAAGAGTTACTTTTCTTAACCAGTTTACATATTAGAGATATGGGATAGCTTCTCGCCTTACTGTGAATTAACACGCTTTCTTTTTAAGATTCACAACAAATGGCACCTACAGTTTATAGT
Organism: Muscina levida; assembly: GCA_964034835.1. Taxonomy (NCBI): domain Eukaryota; kingdom Metazoa; phylum Arthropoda; class Insecta; order Diptera; family Muscidae; genus Muscina; species Muscina levida. The sequence goes on from OZ035882.1 coordinate 6,210,525, forward strand.
CATATGCGAATATCAGCTGCTTGGGACGTTTTTACTAAATATGCCGATTGAATCGACTCCATACTGCGAAGTTGCTGTCGGCATTGAGGGGACCGCCTATAAAAAAATGTAGATGACTGGACATAGGCATCGAACCATGGATCTCCCACATGACAGCTGCGTGTTCTTACTATCATGCCAGAGCCGGTCTTTTGTTTAGATAACACTTTTTTGAAGCAACTAAGTTATTGCCGAAAAAATTTATATCTGAAATTATTATATTATGTCGCGACCCTTTTTGCATTTTTTCAGTTATATGTCTTTTCCTTTCATTTTTGCACAAATGTTAAAAACTTATCACCCTAATGGACACGCAAACGCATGTCTGGTGGCCCACTGCACACAATTCACATTAAATGTGGCGACAGGCAACCTCCATACAAGGGCAGCAAGTTTAAGTACATTCATTCTCCTGGGTCTACTAAGTCTTTAAGATGTTTTTTTTTCTTCTTTACACTTGTTAAATTACGTTGTAATAAGGACATTTGTCAGAGGGGCTTAAAAATGCAATTAAGTAAATAAGAATCTGACATTTGTGGGGTCCCATATGCCACAGGATAGAGCTTGTGTCACACACAGAAGATGTTTGAAAGTTAGTTAAGCTCTTCAATAAGTTGAAGTAGCGTTTTTATGCTAAGATTTAAAATATGTTTTCAAAAGCATTAATTTTCAAGTGGTTAGAAAATTATGAGTTATTTGTAAGGGACATGATAGGTATGACGTTAAATCATTTGCATGATTTTTTCAATTATATAATCAATGTATTTAGTGTAAAAATTAAATTTTCATTACATTCGAGGACATATAAGTTCGATTCTGAACATCAACGTTTCAGAAATGGCTTATTAGACGAATGAATTTTGATTGCTCAATCGACTGATGGAAATGCTGTCCACAATACGAGGAGATAGACACTCAAATAAATGTAGATGAGTCTGATGAGGTTAGATTCAGGATCATCCGCGTTGCAGGTTATAACCATTTTTCAAAATCAGCCTATTTAAATCAAATAAAGTCTAATTAAAACACATTTCAAGAAACACATCTTAAAGTTTCCATATTGTGAAGGAATTATTTAAACCGTAGATAATGTGCTCCATTTTGCTGCACAGTGTAATCAGTCAGTCTTACCTTTACCTCTCGCAAATAGATTTACTGATCTCCCTCCATCAGGATTCTTAAAGCAGAAACAATAGTAAGTCTATATTATCCTATTCTGCCATATAGTCTATTAGCTTTTGTTCTGCCCCACAAGTCTGTTCAATTTCGCATTAAATAAAAAAGTAAGATCGAAAATTACACACTCTTTAGAAGGGATATACCACAATGGGGAGTATAAGCATAAAATCAACAATTCATCCAAACGACTGAACGAGATAAAATACTGGGAGCCCTCTATCGGACTCTCGGTTAGGGCTTGGCGGACGTCTCTTAGCTAGGTATCTAAAAATAAAGAAAAACAGATTTCTGACCTATGTCCACCTGATACCTTCTTAACAGAACACAGGCCCATAGGTAGACACGCGACAAGAATGCGATCCGCAACGAAAGGGATTGTGCCTATTAGCGGAATAGCAGCAGTGAACTATCTACCGACCATATTTTATGCAGAATTAGGCTGTAATCCATAGAATCTATATCTTTGCACGGATTGGGACAAAACTACAAACTCGCAATCAACTGCGGATGGAAAAGGAATTAGTTACGTAACCAAGCATTACATACGCATCCGTTAAATGGATACCATAAACGCCCAATGGGTTACGCAATGGGTCCATAAACAAAAAACCAAATTCCTAATCTTTCTTAAGCATTTCTCTATATATCATAGGAAATTTGATATCTTAAGTCGTCTCATGACACTGGAACATCTTTCGTGTTGCTATATTTCACTACGACCAGACGAAATATGTTTCCTCATTCTCATCTCATACATAACAACGTTCATTCGTGTCCAGGTTTTCAAACTATGGCTTTGTGGAACAAATTGCGTCTTATCACAACGAATTCTTTCACTAAACAATAGCAAATATTGTGGGATCAGTGTGACGTATGAGTTATGTGAATGCACAGCCGTATCACTTATACGTATCCGTGTTCAGTAATAATTCTACTTGTAGCCAAGAACTTCAAATGTGTAAATATTTTGATAATTAGCCTTGTGAAATGAATGGAGGAGGGAATTTATACGTCAACATCACATTATGAACATTTCGTTTTTGATGTGGTACATAACAGACGATAGACAAACGAAATATGAAGGCACTTGGCGCTGACATTGTACTAGAAGTGGCTTAACTACAGAAAAATGTGCAAACAACAACAACAAACATACAAAAGAAGAATAAATGAACGAAAACAAAGGATATATAAACTGAAATGATTTTTGTTATTTTTGTTGAGCATCATTTGCTACAGTGTCTTTATGAAATTATATAGAACGAAAACGAAAAGTGAAATTCATGAATACTATATAAATAAACAAACAACCAGGGCAGACAACGATGCCAACAATGACTGCGCCAAAAGGAAAACACTTTTTCCAACAGCGACAGCAGCAATAAATATGATACAGGCAGCAAAGCAACTAGTGTTGTTTTGTTATGACGACTAGGAAAACAAACATACGTCAATATTTAAGAAGAAGAAGTAACAAAAAGTTGTCGTGCACATTGCTCTTGCTCTGCTGAAAGTAAAGTGGAGCAAAGTTCTTTGGCCACAGTGAACTACATAAGGGACCTTAAGTCTGCTCTGGGAAGACATGGACCGGTGCTTTTTATTATTCTTCTAGTACTGCATATGGTACAACCTTAGAAAATAATGTGCGGTTTTACTAGAGGTCAGGCAAATAGATTTATAAATGTTTTTTCCCTTTTTCGCTGAGCTGTGGAGACAAATGTTTGCAAAGTTTTCAACTCATGGACAAAATAAAGTGCAATTATGTTGCCATGAGGTTTTTGTCGCTTTGCAATTCACGGATAAATATCAAATTATTTTTCCGCTCATAGCATTTTCAGAAATGGAATTAAAATAGGAACAAAAAAAATATGAAAATAAAAAAAACATTTATATGGAAATTTACACAATCCGTCTCAAAAAATCGACAAATTGTAAGAATTGGTAATGCCAAGAAAAAAATTCATTACATTTGTGGTAATCATATTACGATACTGTGAATTTCAGGAAAATTTATCGACATAAAAACATGTTTTAAGAGATTTTTTTGGATTGAAAGCTCTTAATCATCGTTGAGTAATTTAAATCCTTTTTACATATGGTTTGTCTGTTTCATTGGATATTGTTGCACAATCTGGACTAAAGAAGATTGTAACGAATATGTGTTCAATACTTTCGCAGTAGTCTAATGGATAAATGTAATTAAAATACACTTGAAATGGATAAAGGATATTCTCCTGTTTACAAACAGTATAACGGCAGTAAACTTACTGAAATCCCACAATATAAAATCAAAAGCGGTCAGGGCCAACCGGATATCTTTTAACGAAATATTCAAGAATAACGGAGTTCCATTCGCAATCAACTAAAGACAAGATTTACCACACCCCTTGGAATCATAAAAGCAGGAATATTACTTAATACTGTGTCATGAGAAACATCTAATTCCTTTCTTATTTGAGTGTATGTAGCTTATTTCATATTCCAAGATGAGATGCATATCAATGTTTTCTGTATATGGAAAATGTAATGCGGATTCCACATTGAACTTTATATTGGTATGCAGTATTTGATGCCTGGTTCGCTCTTTCATGATACAGAGGAACAATGCTTAACTTGTGGAAAACTCGTTTCGTTTAATGCTCTCACCCATGTATCGCTGTTAGCCATAAATCCCAAAGTCAATTTTGGCCTTTACTAATACAAAATCATATGTATCTATTGTATCTATGTTGTATCTATTCAGTATGCCTTACCGTTAGCTTTATATCTGTGACTTGTATTTTTAACATGAAATATGTTGAAAATATTTTACTGCAGCATAATGATAAATGTCGCTATAGATAAGCTTCCCATAATTTCAATGACTTAAGAGCAATATTACGTATACGTATGTCCACTCACCTAAAAGAACCAGTGCATTACCCAGCAGGCCGGCAAAACCAATGATACCAAAAAAGACAGGCACTATCGCTCCAAAGGCCATTCATCGTCAAGGTCCATTTCCACAAGATTATCGGCAACAAAACGTGCCTTGCGCCCATGAAAAATGTGATGTTGGCACACTCGGTGGCATTCAACCATTCGGCACGAGTAACGGATAGCGATCAGGACAATGTTTAAAATAGCGGGGGCAGCGAATGTTTCCGCTGGTGTCATGTGTTAATCTGATGATTGCTGTGGTTGTGGTCGATAGTTGTGGTGGTGTTGGTGGTGATGCAGTTACAAATTCGGATTTAGTTTCAGTTTCAGTGAAAAAGATTGTAGAAACTGTTATGGAGCCGTAGGTTGAACCGTAGCGTGGGTTGCTTTTCATTTATCGGTCACTGGTTTTGCTCTGTTGTTGTTTGTATAAAGGTAACTAAAGAAACATCAATTCGGTGGCAAAAATTAATTATGTTACCATTTCTAGGATGAATTCGCGTTTTGCGCTCGCTTGGTGAAATTGTGAATTAATTGATGTTGTTGGTTGTCGCTCTTTTATTACTTTTGTAAAAATATTATTGTCGTTTATTTCTGGACAGCTACAAATGAAATTTCATTGGAATTTCTAAAAGAGGCTGCTTTGTAATTATCCTCGTCATTCTAGAAATGCGATGTCATTCATTTTCATCTGAAAGGAAACAATTTAAAAAAAAGAAAACTAAGTATGAGTATAGGTTGCAAAAGAGTGTAAAAGGTTGGGTTTTATTAGCAAGAAATTTTCACATTATTGCAAAACAACTACCGCTGAGTACATTGAGGTAGCAAAAATTCCATAAACTTTTTAATTTTGTGTGAAAAATATTCACCACTTCCTTTCGGTGCGACTAAATGTGTCAACTGTCACTAACAAATATGCCGTGGCAACGTTAGATATGTGCATCATTTTAAAGAAATTCTTTCAAATACTTTTATGCTGTTAAAGTTTCTAAAACTTCTGCTCACAGCAGGAGTCGGAGGTAGAATTGCAAACTATTTTCAGTATTTTTGTACTTAATGTAACGAACAAAGCTAACATATTTGCGTTGTGAATGTCAGTGATTGCAAATGGTGCAAGGAAAAATATGGCAACCGTAACGAACCAAACGAACATGTTTCTATTGTATGCATTTCATGCAGCAGGATATTTATGCAACAAATTTGTCAAATTCCATGAAATGCATACGCATATGCGTCGTATTTGGGTGTGATAAATTTGGTGAATTGCGAACATTAGATGGAGAAAGGCCAAGGTCGGATAGCTGTGTGTAGAAACTTTAACCAACTGTATTTTACTTTAACAGAATTTTAATTGCGGAGGGAGCTGAGTCTTTTCTATGGAGGTAGAAATATAAATATAAATTTTTTTTGTAACGAGAAAAAGTTGAAGTTTTTGATATTTTTGTAAAAAGAATGAGTAGTAGTTTAGATCGCGTGACACAACTATCGAATGCTTCATAACGCATATAACTTATTCATACAAGTTGACTTATCAATAGTTAATATTTATATACTCAAGTCTTTTGTTTCACATCTTGTATGATTGTAGGAGCGTTTCTTAATTTCGAGATGCACAACATATTGATATGATTACCAGTGACACCATAGTGTGAATAATAAAATATTTTCTATATCATCACCTAATTATGTAGTGTCAAATTGTAAACTACCCCACAAATGGAAAAATATTTACTTATATATCTATAATATAAAAATAAGTCGCTGAATGTGTTGCTAAGCGCAAAACTCGAGAACGGTTGGACCGATTTCCACGGTTTTGCATTCGTTGGAAAGATCTCGGGCTCCGTGAGGTTTATATTTACAATTCGGTCCAATTGGACAAAGGGGCGTGGCACCACCCATACAACTTGAAAATCAAAAGGGCTGTATCTCATGAACTATCAGAGGTATGAAGATGAGATTTGGTATATATGTTGTTGGAGCAGTATTAATTACAGCCAAGGTGGAAGTGGGCGGTTCCACGCCCCCTTTTCAAAAATCGCTCTAACGGCTTTTCTAATAGACCGATTGATACGAAAATTTTACCAAATGGTACCATTGACCTGTTGATAGTCCCTGGCTATAAAAGGTTGTGATTGTACAATTGACCCCCAACAAAACCCCATTTACCGTTTTTGTTGCCATTTTAGGTCACCCAATTCGTCATTCAGGCGAGGTGTGTGAAGTGTGATAGACTTTCATTGAGACTTTCTTTGAAAAATCACCATGTAAAGACCACAAGAACAACGTTTACAAATCTTGCAAATTTTTTTTCAAAATGCGCGTTCTGTTTGCCCTTTGTGAAGTTTATGGTGCATATACTCATCCATTTGAGCAGCTAATAGAAGCCATCAACGCTGTAGACGTAAGTGTGACAAGGGACTCGAATTTATCGAACCGACGCCGTTCTCAGCTGACGAAAAATCTTGGCCTATATTCATATTACCAACCAGTGGAACATCAATTGATTTTTTTTATTTATCATATCATATCACATTATTTGAACGCGAAATGGTTCCAACACGACGGTGTAACATGCCATACAGCGCCTGAGACCATCACTTTGTTAAGCCAAACGTTGGTGACCGAATTATCTCATAGAATGGTAATACGAGTTCAATACAAAGATAGTATTCGGAAATATTCTTGATCCATGTGAGAAGAAGATATGGCAAAAGAGGTTTTTATGGCTAAAGACATGTAGCTTCAAACGAAATTTTCATTTTCGGCCAATAGGCGGAGAAGGCATGTCAAAAGTGTTTTTTACGCCCAAAGAGATAGTTAGTATACAGACGGTTACCGCTACTACATTGAATTTTGATCTTTAACGGAATGTCTGTTTCCGATTTGTAAAAGATATGACTTTGCTGATGAACTTTTTACTATCGTCATAGAGCCTATGATATTTAGAATTTAAAACAACAACACTTAATTTGTTAACTTTCATGTTAAGGAGTTGCTTGAAATTAGTTACATAAGTTAATAAACTCAACATATCGTTATCGAGCTTAAGTACCGTTTTCAAAGTACTTTGTAGACCTAAATGTGAAATATATTACAAGTTAAAATGCAATAGCGAAGCATTGCCGGGCCCACTAGTCTATATATATAAAAATGGTGGCAAAAATGTATAGTAATTCATCAATTGAGATCGACTGGCCCGAATTTGCTGAAAATTTTTTTCGGTTGTTCGTAATTTCCAGGAGAAGGTTTATGTAAAAGAAAATTTTGGGAAAATCCTCCGGAAAAGCCGGAAAATTGGAAAAACCGAAAATTGCTTTTTTGTATGGATTTTTGTGTGCAATTGTTACGAATGAGTTTTCGAATGGAAAAATAAAAAATGTTGTTGGAAAATTCCGGAAAAATATGATTTGATAGTTTTGAACGATGTAACTTGCGAAAAATTTCGGATAATTATTCCGAAATGACTTTCCGAATGGAAAAATAGATAAATTCTCGGTGGAAAACTCGAAAAATTTCGAAAAAATCGAAAAATTTAGTTGAAAAATTATGGAAAATCCAAAAAAAATATTTTTTTTTTGACAAAATTTTGCATCTTATCGTATGTTTTGGGCGATGTAAATGTACAATTTTGAACAATTGACTTTTCGAATGGAAAAATAGAAAAAATTCTTGGTGGAAAACTCGGAAAATTCCAGAAAAAAATCAAAAGATTTGGATGCCTTCGACGAAATCTTCCATTGTATTGCTTGATTTGATGATTTCAGACGACGTAAATGTGCAAAATTCGTTGTGTTGCTGAAAAATTTCGGATTATTGTGAAATATATTGTGAAAAATTTATAGTAATTTATCAAGTGAGAACGTTGGCCCAGTTTGCTCTATTTTTTAATTGTTCGTAATTGGCAGGATTTTTTTATGCCAGAAAATGTTGGGAAAATCCTTAGGAAAAGCCGGGAAAAATGAGTGCAATTGTCACGAAATGGCTTTTCGAATGCAAAAATAGAAAATTATTAGCGAAAAACTCCGAAAATTCCGGAAAAGCGCAATAAATTAGATTTTTTATAGACGAAATTTTGCAGTTTTCGCATGATTTGATGATTTTGATGTTGGTTGGAAAATTTAACGAGATAAATCTTCTTATATATAAAAATGAATCGATGTGCAGTTGTCTCGCTAAAACTCAAAAACGGCTGGACCGATTTTCAAAATTTTTTTTTTGTTTTGTTCGCTATAGCTTCCGGATGGTTTAAAAGGTTTTATTTTTTCAAAAAGTGGGCGGCGCCACGCCCCTTTTTTCAAATATCGCTCAGACGGCTTTTCTAATAGACCGATTAATACAAAAATTTTACCATGAAGTACTGTTGACCTGTAGATAGTTCCTGACTACATTTGGTTGTAATTGGATAAAGGGGCGTGGTACCGCCCATACAACTTGAAAATTAAAAAGGCTATATTTCATGAACTATCAGAGGTATGAAGATGAGATTTGGTATATATGTTGTTGGAGCAGTATTAATTACAGCCAGGATGAAAGTGGGCGGTTCCACGCCCCCTTTTCAAAAATCGCTCTAACGGCTTTGCTAATAGATCGATTGATACAAAAATTTTACCATGAGGTACTGTTGACCTGTAGATAGTTCCTAACTACATTTGGTTGTAATTGGATAAAGGGGCGTGGCACCACCCATACAACTTTAAAATCGATAGGGATATATCTTATGAACTATCAGAGGTATGAAGATGAGATTTGGTATATATATTGTTGGAGCAGTATTATTTACATCCAGGGAGGAAGTGGGCGGTGCCACACCCTCTTTTCAAAAATCGCTCTAACGGCTTTTCTAATAGATCGATTGATACGAAAATCTTACCAAGTGGTACTGTTGACCTGTTGATAGTCCCAGGCTATATTTGGTTGTGCTTGAATAAAGGGGCGTGGCACCGCCCATACAACTTGAAAATTAAAAGGGCTTGCAGTATGAATTACAGTAAGGGTGGAAATGGGCTGTTCCACACCCTTTTTAAAACAAACGGTTAAAACTGTCAAAATTCCACAGTATATTGCTGTTCGCCTAGAGATATGAACAGTAAGGTGGTGGCCTTCGATAGCTCAGTGGAAGCGACGTAGACTAGCAATCCGAAGGTGCCGGGTTCGATTCCCGGCCGGGGCACTGGCCAAAATCAACATCGATGAAAAATTACTTTTTCAAATACTTTCGAGTTCTCCAGCCAACAAAACTCATCCTAGATGCTTCCACTACAAAAATCCAGATTGCGCAAGGATCAAGGAAAATGATTTATCAACATCTCATATAAATCAACAAGCCAGCTGGCGCCATCTTTGGTGGAATTTGGCGTAAAACTCACAACAACAACACCTAACAATCCTTGACACAAACCTTGTTATCTACAAAGGAACGAACAGAGTTGCCAATAATGATCGTATGATAATCGGATTATATGCCCGATCGAGTGCCGATAAATAGAAAATCGGTATAAAGAATTATCACCCCAGCTACCACCAGCTGTTACAACAACAACAACAACAACAGTAAGGTGGACCAATTTTTTTTATTCGCAAAAATCGTAACCAAAATCGGAATCTACAATGAATTTTAAGAAAATTTCACCAAAAAAACTTTGTGTCTAAAATCAATTCCTAGCTCGCGTTGGAAAGCATGAAGATTTCAAATAAAGATTTTTTTGTTTTTAAATGAGCACAAACCGAAAACTTCAGATATATATTTTTTGAGACCTTCTGCATAAAACTGACTTCCCAACAAACTAAATGATGTAGAAGCAAATCTATGTATTTGTTAAAAAGTTATAGCCTCTGAGAGTTGGCATACAGAAATTAAGTTTTTAAAAATCATTTTTCAGAATATTGGGCGGGATCCCTATAAAAAAATCAAAAATATACTATTCTTTTCGTCTTGGTCTCCAAACATCGGAATGGTAGGTAAAAATTAGAGCCGGGTCCATTGGTCTGAAGTAACTGAATAATTGCTCATTGCTACCTGAAATCTTCATGCTTCTCAGCGGACATATAGTTTCTTAGTGAAATTTTCTAAGAATTCTTCGTACATTCCAATACTGATATACGGTTAACAGGTTGTTTTTTTTTTGACGCGAACTAATTAATTCGCCCTAATGATCAGGCTATTTCGAATAAAATAAGTAAAAAGTGCCGAGGCGCTGCCCACTCACTTCAATACTTAACTTTTTAACTGTATCAAATAATGGTCCGTACACCAGGCAGTTGAGGATGCGCAGACTAAAATAGTGATTTTTTTTTAATTTACTTTACAGGTATGTATTTTTCAATTACTTTTTCAGGAGAGCCAATCGGTAATAAATCATATAGATAGAAAAATTAAGCAATATTTATTGTAGTTATACTACAATGGTTAAATTTTTGTAGTATATCAGAGGTAACATTAGCAAACAATTGTAAATAACCTATGCATGGGGTATTTTTCTTGACATATAGAACTTCTGATAGGTATACAGTGTAAATCTAGCTGTCATACTAATGAAATGTAATAGACTTTCTTTTAGTATACTTTGCAAAATCACCATGTAAAAACTAAAGAAGCACATCGTTGACAAATCTTGCAAATTTATTTTCAAAATGCGCGTTCTGTTCGCCAAACTTATGGAGCCCTTTGTGAAGTTGAGGGTGCATATAATGATCCATCTGAGCAGCTTATACAAGCCATCGACGCTGTAGACATTAGTGTGACAGGGGACTCGAATTTATCGAACCGACGTCTTTCTCAGCAACTCGGTCTCTGCAAATGCTGAGGAAAGATCTTGGCCTACATTCGTATAAAATCCATCTGGTAGAAGAACTAGAGCCAGTGGACGATCAATTGATTTTTTATTTTTATCATGTCATGGCACATTATTTGAAGGATAAATGGTTTAAACACGACGGTGTAACATGCCATACAGCGCGTGAGACCATCACTTTGTTAAGCCAAACGTTGGTGACCGAATTATCTCAAAAATGGTAATACGAGTTCAATACAAAAATAGTATTCCGGATTATTCTTGATTCGTGTGAGAAGAAGACATGACAAAAGAAGTTTTTATGATTAAAGGCATGAAGCTTCAAACGGAATTTTTGTTCGCGGTCAATAGAAGGCATAACAAAAATGTTTTTTTTATGACCAAAGAGATAGTTAGTATACAGATGGTTCCCGCTACTACGGATAAAAATAAATAATTTGATCTTTAGAGGAATGTCTTTTTTTTGATTTGTGGAAGATGTGGTTTTTCGCCCTACATACAGAAAAAACCTAATCTACATGTCGGCACTACAGATATGACTTTGCTGATGAACTTTTTATTAGCATTTACAACAATAAAACTTAATTGGTTAACTTTAATGTTAAGGAGTTACTTTAAATAAGTTACATAAGTAAATAAACTCAACAGATTATTGTCGAGCTTAAGTACCGTTTTCAAAGTACTTTGTAGACCTAAATGTGAAATATATTACAAGTAATATGCAATAGCGAAGCATTGCCGGGCCCACTAGTAATCTTATATATAAAAATGAATTGCTGTGCAGTTGTCTCACTAAAACTCAAAAACGGCTGGACCGATTTTCAAAATTTTTTTTTGTTTTGTTCGATATAGCTTCCGGATGGTTTAAAAGGTTTTATTTTTTCAAAAAGTGGGCGGCGCCACGCCCCTTTTTTCAAATATCGCTCAGACGGCTTTTCTAATAGACCGATTGATACAAAAATTTTACCATGAGGTACTGTTAACCTGTAGATAGTTCCTGACTACATTTGGTTGTAATTGGATAAAGGGGCGTGGCACCGCCCATACAACTTGAAAATTAAAAAGGCTATATTTCATGAACTATCAGAGGTATGAATATGAGATTTGGTATATATGTTGTTCGTACAGTTAGAATTACAGCCAGGGTGAAAGTGGGCGGTGCCACGCCCTCTTTTCAAAAATCGCTCTAACTGCTTTTCTAATAGATCGATTGATACAAAAATTTTACCATGAGGTACTGTTGGCCTGTAGATAGTCTCAGGCTATATTTGGTTGTGATTGGATAAAGGGGCGTGGCACCGCCCATATAATTTGAAAATTAAACAGGCTATATTTCATGAAATATTAGAGGTATGAAGTAGAGATTTGGTATATATGTTGTTTGAGCAGTATTAATTACAGCCAGGATGGAAGTGGGCGGTGCCACGCCCCCTTTTCAAAAATCGCTCTAACGGCTTTTCTAATAGATCGATTGATACAAAAATTTTACCAAGTGGTACTGTTGACCTGTTTGTAGTCCCTGACTATATTTGGTTGTGATTAGATAAATGGGCGTGGCACCGCCCATACAACTTGAAATTTAAAAGGGCTATATCTCATGAACTATCAGAGGTATGAAGATGAGATTTGGTATATATGTTATTGGAGCAGTATTAATTACTGCCAGGGAGGAAGAAGGCGGTGCCACACCACTTTTTCAAAAATCGCTCTGACGGCTTTTCTAATATACTGATTTATAAGATAATTTTAAAAAGTGGTACTGATGACCTGTTGTTAGTCACTGTCTGTAGTTAGTTGTGATTGGATAAAGGAGCGTGGCACCGCCAATACAAGTTTAAAGTAAAAAAGACTATATCTCATGAACTATCAGAGGTATGAAGATGTGATTTGTAACATATATTGTTGTTGCAGTATGAATTACAGTAAGGGTGGAAGTGGGCTATTCCACACCCCTTTTAAAACAAACAGTAATTACTATCAAAATTCCACAGAATATTGCTGTTCGCCTAGAGATATGAACAGTAAGAGGGGCACATTTTTTTATTCGCAAAAATCGTAACCAAAATCAGAATCTACGATGAATTGTAAGAAAATTTCACCAAAAAACTTTGTGTCTAAAATCAATTCCTAGCTCGCGTTAGGTAGCTTGAAGATTTCAGATAGAAATTTTTTTGGTTTTTAAATGAGCACTAACCGAAAACTTCAGATATATATTTTTTAAAAACTTTTGCGTAAAACTAACTTTCCAACAAACTAAATGAGGTATTACGGAAACAAATCTATGTAGTGGTTAAAAAGTTATTGCCTCTGAGAGTTGGCATACAGAAATTAAGTTTTTAAAAATTATTTTTCAGAATATCGAGCGGGATCCAAAACAATGTCGAAAATATACTATTCTCTTCGAAACATCGGAATGGTAGGTAAAAATTAGAGCCGGGGCCCATAGGTGTGTGGTAACTGAATAATTGCTCATTGCTAAAAAAAATCTCTCTACCTGAAATCTTCATGCTTCTCAACGGGAACTAGGGATTGATTTTAGACATATAGTTTCTAAGTGAAATTTTCTAAGAATTCATCGTACATTTCGATACTGGTATACGATTACCACGTTTTTTTTCGACGGGAACAAATTGATCCGCCCTAATGAACAGGCTATTTGGAACTTAATAAGTAAAAAGTGCCGAGGAGCTGCCCACGCACTTCAATAGTTAAATTTTTAAACTGTATCAAATAATGGTCCGTACACCAGGAAGTTTAGGACACATAGTAGCTGCGCAGACTAAAATAGTGATTTGTTTTTAATTAATTTACGGGTATGTATTTTTCAATTACTTTTCAGGAGAGCGGTAATATCGGTAATAAATCATACAGATAGAAAAAAATAAAGCAATATTCATTGCAGTTATACTGAAAAACACCTTTTGTTTTATTGGGGCACAATTTAAATTTTTATAGTATGTCAGAGGCAACACTAGCAAACATTTGTAAATAAACTATGTATGTATTTATTTATCATGTCATTGCACAGTATTTGAACGAGAACTGGTTCCAACACGACGGTGCAACATGCCATACAGCGCGTGAGACCATCACTTTGTTAAGCCAAACGTTGGTGACCGAATTATCTCAAAAAATGGTAATACGAGTTCAATACAAAAATAGTATTCCGGAATATTCCTGATCCGTGTGAGAAGAAGACATGAGAAAAGAAGTTTTTATGGCTAAAGGCATGAAGCTTCAAACGGAATTTTCATTTGCGGTCAATAGGCGGAGAAGGCATAACAAAAGTGTTTTTGATGTCCAAAGAGATAGTTAGTATCCGCTACTACAGATCAAAATAATAATTAAATTTTGATCCTTAGCGGAATGTCTGTTTCCAATTTGTGGAAGAAGTGGTTTTTCGCCCGACATGCAGAAAAAACTTAATATACATGTCGGCACTATAACATAGATATGCTCATGAACATTTTATTAGCATTTACAACAATAAAACTTAATTGGTTAACTTTAATGTTAAGGAGTTACTTTAAATTAGTTACATAAGTTAATAAACTCAACATTTTATTGTCGAGTTTAAGTACCGTTTCAAAGTACTTTGTATACCTAAATGTGAAATATATTACAAGTTAATATGCAATAGCGAAGCATTGCCGGGCCCACTAGTCTTATATATAAAAATGAATTGCTGTGCAGTTGTCTCGCTAAAACTCAAAAACGGCTGGACCGATTTCCAAAATTTTTTTTTGTTTTGTTCGCTATAGCTTCCGGATGGTTTAAAAGGTTTTATTTTTTCAAAAAGTGGGCGGCGCCACGCCCCTTTTTTCAAATATCGCTCAGACGGCCTTTCTAATAGACCGATTAATACAAAAATTTTACCATGAGAACCTGTTGCCCTGTAGATAGTTCCTGACTACATTTGGTTGTAATTGGATAAAGGGGCGTGGCACCGCCCATACAACTTGAAAATTAAAAAGGCAATATTTCATGAAATATCAGAGGTATGAAGTAGAGATTTGGTATATATGTTGTTTGAGCAGTATTAATTACAGCCAGGATGGAAGTGGGCGGTACCACGCCCCCTTTTCAAAAATCGCTCTAGCGCCTTTTCTAATGGATCGATTGATACAAAACTTTTACCATGAGGTACTGTTGACCTGTAGATAGTCTCAGGCTATATTTGGTTGTGATTGGATAAAGGGGCGTGGCACCGCCCATACAACTTGAAAATCGATAGGGCTATATCTCATGAACTATCAGAGGTATGATGATATTTGGTATATATGTTGTTTGAGCAGTATTAATTACAGCCAGGATGGAAGTGGGCGGTGCCACGCCCCCTTTTCAAAAATCACTGTAACGGCTTTTCTAATAAATCGATTGATACGAAAATTTTACCAAGTGGTACTGTTGACCTGTTGATAGTCCCAGGCTG
The DNA here is from genome assembly GCA_964034835.1 of Muscina levida. Classification (NCBI taxonomy): domain Eukaryota; kingdom Metazoa; phylum Arthropoda; class Insecta; order Diptera; family Muscidae; genus Muscina; species Muscina levida. Next base: position 6,225,888 of record OZ035882.1, read on the forward strand.
TATTTGGTTGTGATTGAATAAAGGGGCGTGGCACCACCCATACAACTTGAAAATCGAAAGGGCTATATCTTATGAACTATCAGAGGTATGAAGATGAGATTTGGTATATATTTTGTTGGAGCAGTATTAATTTCAGCTAGATGGAAGTGGGCGGTGCCACGCCCTCTTTTCAAAAATCGCTTTTCTAATAGATCGATTGATATGACTGTACTGGGTGATTGTACCTTTTTATCCTAAAGAGTACACATTTCAAAAAATGCATTCATTAGGCTCAGCAACCCCATTAACCGTATGGTGTGGGTGATATCAACAGTTATTCCTATTTTCGTTATTGTCCCCGAAAATTTCGAAATGGAAAAAACCACTTTGTGAAGCTCTCTAATTCTGTAGGAAATGCGCCATTATAAAAGGTAGTCATTCTTCTTTAAGCCTTTTTGCGGTCTGGGTGACCATCTACATCCAATTCCCAACTTTCACTGAAATTTTGGGTCAAATGGGGTCAACCGTTTTTACAATTATTGGTGACATTAAAATATACATCTTTTTTATATAACTATGATGTTAAAAAAGTGACTAAATGACATTCTAAATATTAAGTGTATCATAAGCTAAACACAGCCAACTGGTTCCAAACATACATTAAAATTTTTCTCATGCCAAAAAATCATATATTTTAAGTTTAAGTAAAATCGGACAATCGATATAAATTCTCGAAATAATTCAACACCAGCAAAATCAACTGCGGGTCCATATATACAAAAAAATTCTCATAATAAAACAAATATACATTATAAATTTCAGTCAAATTGTTTAATTTGTTAACATTTTCATTATAATTCCACCATAGCGACACCTACCGGGTCAATTTATACAAACAATTTTTTCTCAAGGTTCCACAAACATAAATACTTAATTTCAGTTAAATTAGTGCATGCATTCAAATTTTCTATATAAATCCACCCTAGCGCCATCTACCGGGTCCATTTGTACATACAATTTTTTCTGATGATCAAACAAACATAGATTCTGAATTTCAGTTAAATTGGCCCTTTGGTTAAAATTTTGATTGTAAACCGATCCCAGCGCCACCTACGGGGTCCATTTGTACATAAAATGTTTTCTCATGATCAAACGAATATCCATTCTAAATTTCAGTTGAATTGGTACATGCATTAAAATTTTCGATATAAATCCACCCTAGCGCCACCTGGATTTGGTTTTTTTCAACACAAACAATCTACGGAAAATTTCGAATCGAATAAAAGAAATCAGCCAAATCGCTCCAGCCGTTTTCAAGTGATGGTATGACATACGTGGACCATTTCATTTTTATATATATAGATATAATAATCTTTAAGATATATGAAGAACAGAATTTGTCCGGGAAACCTCGCCCTTTAAATTGAAATATTTTAGAGGTCAAAGAAATAAACCAATCGGTATTAGATTTCAACTACACTCAACATATTTTACAAAAATTTATGTATAAATGGACCCGGTAGGGGACGCTGGGGTGGAATTATAATGAAAATTGTAAGGAATGGACACGGTGATGTGAATTTAGTGAATATTTTTATTAAAACTTTTCGATTATAATATAGTTTAATAGTCAAGTGTGAATCTCCAAAACGTGTGTACGCGCACAAATCCGAACGACTGCACAAAATTTTGAAAATTGATGGAACGTACGAAAAGGTTTATTTAACCCCTTACTATGGAAAATATATGAGTTAGTGAGGCAAACGAAAGAAGTCCTTCTGTAAGGTGCCGGCGTCAAATGTAGTTGTTTGGCCCATAGAAATGAGACGGATGCATAGAAAAGATTTACCACTGCATTTATGAATATTTCGGCTAAAATTTTATTTTTGAGTAGTGGACGGAATACGCGTTGCAAAATGGTGAGGTTTATCTACAGAGCACACAAATTCAAGATGAAGATGATAATATAGAAACGATATGTTTATTTTGATCAGTAGGGGAGGGAAGGTAGTGTGATACAAATGTATTTTGGTCGTGATGAAAGAAATTTTGATACATAGGTAGTACTTACCAATACTCGATCTGAAGTCAAAGAGATCATAGCTAAAGTTTTGTTTTGTTTTCCCTATCTTTCTTAATAATTATATTTATTTCTGTGTATGTCACTAAACTTATCTTTTACGGCCTGACGGATGTTGATACAACTTTTTCTGATAAAAAGAGTTCGTATTAATAGATCTGAACTTCTTAAGACTTCACTACCATCTACTTCGTGTAAACTTTTAAAAACGTTTTACATTTGAGATTCAGATATAAAATATGGCAAGTGTGTATGAGTCTTCATTTCTTAGACCACTTTCTCTTATGACATATTTTATTTGTGTCCATAGAGCTTGGTACAACTCTTTCTTATTCCAATAATTTTGCTGGCAGGACGAAGTTTGCCGGGTCAGCTAGTATCTATATATATATCAATTGAGAACGGCTGGACCGATTTTGCTGAACGACGTACACGTCGTGCTATAAATTCGACAAAATGTTACCAGAAGAAGACCAGTCGTAAATGTAGACTTGAATCGCGCTGCTTTTGAATACGATTCCACAATAGCCTACAAAGATCTTCGCTGCGTTGATATCGGTTCATTGTCTGTCGTATGCCAGCATTGCAATGCATTGAAGTTACCCTACTGGTGGCAAGGTGAAATTGCCGTTTTGACTTATCCGCCAGTGCCATTGCAACATATTGCTTTCTCTATGGAAATACAATCTTATCAAAAAATTTGCTAGCAAATACACAAAAATATGAAGAATGCTTTCAAATGCCGTCATTCGGAGCCGAAGTTGTTGATCAACCCGGCAACAATCCGAGTTAAAAGGTAATAGCGTCTCATTACACAGTGGAACAGTGAAAAAAAAAACGCACAAACGCAGTTATGCAGTTCAGATAGTATTACTGGAGCTGAGTAAAACCCTAGCTCAGTGAAAAATATTTTTTTCACTTTTTTAAAATAGGTCGCAAAAACATTTTATTTCTTTTCGTTGCTTTAACAAAAGAAACGAAGACAACAAAAGAAGATAATGAAATTAAATATTCTAGGAACATCTTAGGCAAAGTGTAAACTGGGTTAAGGTTTTGCCCAACGTTCGAGTGTTTCCGAAAAAGTTTGATTTTGTTTCAGTGTTATTATTAAAAATAATTCCTCCCATTTTGCTCGAAATTACCTCGACACATCCAAATTCAAGGGCAAATACATCATCGAGCTGGCGCTTTGTTACCACCACCAAACGAAGATCATAAGTTCCTTCAGATCTATTTCGTTGGTTATTCGGCAATAGAACTAGATCAATGTTGTGCAATTTTTACTTCGATAAAACACGAAATGATCGAACAATTGCAAAATTGTCTGCATTGGATACAATTATAGTGTTCAAATACTTGAATTTTTCAGAAAACCAGTTTCCGGTTTATTCGAAAAATACCTTTTTCCAACAATTCGGTTTCCGAATACATGATTTACTAGATTTAGGATATTTTAACTTAACATATAAGTGCAATCTATATGATGTACTCACAAACTCTAAAGGCGTTTTCTGTAAAATTTTCATTTTACACATACCTTTGTTTAGAATTAATGTATCCATTTGATCATATGCACCACCTTTTTACCATTCCATATGAATATCGACGGCGTGCTACTCATTTCGAGGTGAGATCCCAATTTATTTTAAGATGAGATCCCAACTGTATCCTTTTTGCGATCGAACATTTTTGTTAGGAGATAACTGCATTTCAAGTTGTTCATATGAATATCGACGGCTATTGCAGGGTGAGAATGTGGAATCAGACGATATTTTTCTCAAGCGTCGGGAGACTCATTGGTCATATGATGCACTTCAAGACCCGTTGATGTTCTGCCGTGGAGAGGGTGAATTTAAAGATGGCCAATACAACGACAGGTTTGTTTACAAGTCATCCGGAAAAGAAACGAATAAAAAAGTTAGCTCAAATTATTTGTATGCGTTTCGATCGAAAATTGCGTTAGCTGTTGCACCACCTGCTGCCACTTTGTTGAAAGGCGGTCGAACTGCACACTCCGCTTTGAAGTTGCCGATGAATCTTCTCACAGTTGACAAGCCATTGAGCACAATATCCAGAAGTTCGGCGACAGCGAAATTATTGCGAGAATGCAAAATCTTAATTTGGGATGAATGCACGATAGCGCATCAACGAACTTTGGAGGCAGTTGACCAAAAGATGAAGGATTTATGAGGTGATTCGAAACGATTTGGTGGGGCTATGATATTTCTGTCGTAAGATTTTCGTCAAACGCTTCCCGCCATCCCAAAATCTAAAATTTGAACTATAAGTGTTTTAATATTACTCTGGAGCTTATATGAAGGCGTTTACTTGGAGCGCGACGAAGTTCGCCAAGTCAGAAGTTGTATGGCAGAACAACGTTTGCCGGGTCAGCTAGTCTTATATATAAAAATGAATTTCTGTGCAGTTGTCTCGCTGAAACTCTGAAACGGCTGGACCGATTTTCAAAATTTTTTGTTTTGTTCGCTATAGCTTGCAGATGGTTTAACAGGTTTTATTTTTTTCAAAAAGTGGGCGGCGCCACGCCCTTTTTCCAAATATCGCTCTGACGGCTTTTCTAATAGACCGATTGATACAAAAAATGAGGTACTGTTGACCTGTAGATAGTTCCTGACTACATTTGGTTGTAATTGGATAAAGGGGCGTGGCACCGCCCATACAACTTGAAAATTAAAAAGGCTATATTTCATGAACTATCAGAGGTATCAAGTAGATATTTGGTATATATGTTGCTGGGGCAGTATTAATTACAGCTAGGTGGAAGTGGGCGGTGCCACGCCCTCTTTTCAAAAATCGCTCTAACGGCTTTTCTAATATATCGATTGATACGAAAATTTTACCAAGTGGTACTGTTGACCTGTTGATAGGCCCAGGCTATGTTTGGTAGTGATTGGATAAAGGGGCGTGGCACCGCCCATATAACTTGAAAATTAAAAAGGCTACATTTCATGAACTATCAGAGGTATGAATATGATATTTGGTATAGATGCTGTTGGAGCAGTATTAATTACAGCAAGGGTGGAAGTGGGCGGTGCCACGCCCTTTTTAAACAAACAGTTATAACTTTCAAAATTCCACAGTATATTGTATTCGCCTAGAGATATGAACAGTAAGGTGGGCCAATTTTTTTATTCGTAAAAATCGTAACCAAAATCGGAATCTACGATGAATTTTAAGAAAATTTCACCACAAAACTTAGTGTCTAAAATCAATTCCTAGCTCGCGTTGGAAAGCATGAAGATTTCAAATAAAGATTTTTTTGTTTTTAAATGAGCACATACCGAAAACTTCAGATATATATTTTTTGAGACCTTCTGCGTAAAACTGACTTCCCAACAAACTAAATGAGGTATTACAGAAGCAAATATATGTATTTGTTAAAAAGTTATGGCCTCAGAGAGTTGGCATTCAGAAATTAAGTTTTTAAAAATCATTTTTCAGAATATTGTCCGGGATCCCAATACAAAAATCAAAAATCGGAATGGTAGGTAAATATTAGAGCCGGGGCCCATCCCCGGTTAACTCTAATGTTAAGGAGTTACTTTAAAAAAGTTACATAAGTAAATAAACTCAACATATTATTGTCGAGCTTAAGTACCATTTTCAAAGTACTTGGTAGACCTAAATGTGAAATATATTACAAATTAATATGCAATAGCGAAGCATTGCCGTTCCTAATAGGCATATAATGATCCATCTGAGCAGCTAATAGAAGATATCGACGCTGTAGACGTTAGTGTGACAGGGGACTCGAATTCATCGAACCGACGTCTTTCTCAGCAACTCGGTTTTTTGCACATGCTGAGGAAAGATCTTAGCCTACAATCATATAAAATAATACGAGTTCAATACAAAAATAGTAGTTTCATTTGCGGTCAATAGGATCAGGCATAACAAAAATGTTTCTTTATGACCAAAGAGATAGTTAGTATACAGATTTTCCGCTACTACGGATCAAAATAAATAATTTTGATCTTTAGAGGAATGTCTGTTTCCGATTTGTGGAAGAAGTGTTTTTTCGCCCTACATACAGAAAAACTTAATCTAAATATCGGCACTATTAATATGACTTTGCTGATGAACTTTTTATTGGCATTTACAACAATAAAATGTAATTGGTTAAATTCCATGTTAGGGAGTTACTTCAAATTAGTTATATAAGTTAATAAACTCAACATATTATTGTCGATCTTAAGTACCGTTTTTAAAGTACTTTGTAGACCTAAATGTGAAATATATTACAAGTTAATATGCAATAGCGAAGCATTGCCGGGCCCACTAGTAATTAATATAAATATTATTTATTATTACAATTCATATACTATATATTCACGTGATGATTATTTACTTGCTTTGAATAATTTTTTGATTAGGTTTTGCATACGCGTGGATGAACATGAAGGTCATGTAAGGTCTATCATTATTAAAAGCAATTAGGTATACAAAATAAAATAAAATTGTCCAGACAAAAAAAATTAAATGCATTGATTGAAAAAAGATATTTCAATTTCTTATTGTACAACAATTGGTGCACGACCTTGTACAATACATGTATTTATAATATTTATGTATTTTTAAAGGTCGATATAATTCAGTTGTGAACTTTATTTTCTAACTACTAGAAAATTTTAAAAAATTTTTGTTGTTTGTCTTATATTGCGTTAATTAAATCTGTGAGTTATGTGGAAAATCTTATTGTTTAAAGCAAAAACTAAGTACTTTTCGTGCACATTAAATATCTTCTTTAATTGTAAATTCCACTGGCGTTGTTCTACCATTTTGTACCCAAACCAATAAACGTCCCTACTGAACAAAATATAGGTCCGCAAGCCCATAAATTTTTCTTCCTGTTCACATCTTCTTTCTGCACTGAATCCTGCTTAAGAATGTGCCATAGGTTGTATGGGTGAAGCGAGATGATTTGATATTCCCAGTGCATGTTAAAAATGTTGAAGAAACATTTTAACAGTTTTATTTATGTTGTTGGCCAAGAAAACATTTCGCTGCAGGGTGAACATGCCATCTTAAAAAATCGCTAGAGAACAATGACATGCCTTAAAAAAACGAATATATGTAAAAAGAGAAAATATCCAACCATAACATCAATTTTTAATGGGGAGACTGCTGTATGCTTGTCCAGCTCACTGAAGGTTTAAACAACAAACAGGATACTTACAAGAAAGGACATGGTGTTAACGTTGATGGCGAACGCCTACATTGTATACGAAATTATTAACGAATATTTAGCTACCCCAAAACGTGGTGACCGCTACCGAAAAAATGGATGAATGTATAAATCCAGTGGCATAACTTAACCTAAAGCTCAAATGTTATGTCAGAGGACACTAACAAAATATACCCGATTTAAAGTGATGTAGTTAGCATAATATTTGTTATTAACGCATATATTTATTCTTACGACCAATTTACACAGAATAACCGTAATTATATTTTAACAGCCGCCATAAATTCACCTTTTTGTGTTGCTCATCTTAAACAAGGGACCACAGTAAGTGTATAATAATTAAAACGAAATTCTTTTTGGTTCACATGATGTTTGTGTATGTGTGTGTCCGCCCACTAGAGATCAGCTAAACTTTACCCGATGTTTGGAATGTTCGTTTTGTGGAAGGTATGTTATGTTGTACGATTAAAGTTCAAAGGAAATGGAAAATCCAATATCATTTGGCAACAATTACAAGCAATCTTAAGAAATGTGTAAAACCACAAAAATTGTTTATGTTACTTTGGCGTAAGAAAATGGCAACTATGAAATTATGTTTCACAGCCATTGGCAAATATTCGACGTACACAAATCTTACAGTTTACCTAGCGCAACGTATGAAGAATGTTTGTTTCTGATGTTATGTTTACCTTTGGTACTATATTTAGCGCAAGGTTTTGGAAACATATGTAATTGAATAGCGATGTTTCTAATGTTAGTAACTTAACTTGGCTGTACACAATGGACGATAAAGTAACAAAGCGAACTAAAATAGATAAATTTTAGAAAGAGAAGCAATTGTAGATTTATTTTTTTTTGAATTACATTAAACTGTTTAACCAACCAAATAAAAATGTAGAATTTAAGGAATGATGGCAAAAAATGTGAATGTTTAAAGTGTGGCTGAAATTGGTTTAATGAAAAACTTACGTTGTTTTGAGTAAAATGGAACTTAGTATAAACCATCTGAGTACACAATTTTTGTAAACACATAGACTTTAATAAAAATCGGGCCCCAAATTTCAAGGCGTCTCACTTAACTTGTTATTGTTAATATGGTAGTTTTTAAATACAAATTCGGGAGTTTGCATAAGGGCATCAAATTAATCACTGGCTAACTGATTTCAGCACATTTTGAAGAGAATTGTAGTACATTAACCAAGGCCAAATGATTAAGCCACAAATTTCCAAATTTAAAATTCTCTATGGAAAATGTATTAGATAAAGTTGAACCCATTAGATTTGGACCTACAACCTGAGCTCAAGGTAAATGATTAGGTATCCCTGACAGCCATAATCCTTACACAGTTCTCCACACTGAAACATAATTAATATAAAACCGATACATTAAAATCTAAATTAAGTGACAACTATTTAGGTAGAAATTCTCGACATATTACTGTTAACACAATACCTTGATGCTGACTGCAAGTAATAGAGTGTGTAACACATGTATAATGTTTGGTTTTATATAATTTCTTTTCAACGCCTGCACACTCTGTTCACACCCTAATGCGATGCGTTTGAAAGACGCACGTACACCTACATAAAGACGCCATATGCCCTGCACCAGGACTTACTGAACAAAATGGCAAATGTGTTATGTGTATGTGTGCGTTGGTGTATATATTTGCATATTTTTATTTGTTATAACTTTAAAAGTCCTTGAGAGCTGGTAATGAGAAATAATTCCAAATATTTGCATACCACAGCAATTGTCATTTCTAAGAAAATTGTGGCAATTTGTGGGGATTTCTACGCAAGGCTGCTTATTAAAGCTTTACAAATAACCACAATTTTAATTGTAATAGCACAAAGGCGTTGGTAAGCATGTCGATAATATAAAATTTGGGGTAATTTGTATAGAATGAAAAACATTTGAATGATTTACAGTGCTCCAGCTGTGGTGGACTGAAAACGAAGAATTTGTGGTATTGCCATTAAGAATTTTTTGCTTTCTTTATGCAATCGATTTAAATGGGATCGGAATGAATTCTATGTGGATCAAAAACAAGAAAATTTTCACATAAATGTTGGGTATTATGTTCGAAAGATTAACACATAAACTGACTAGTAAGATAATAATCTTCGGCTATGACGAAGCTTATTTACACTTCACCATTTTTAAAAATGGTAACTATAAATAATAAGAGTACCCACTAGATAGGGTCGACAAAAAAATTTATGTTTTCTCCCCCTAGTTTAGTAGTTTGTCTGAAGACAATTTCAGGATATAAAATTTTTATCGAATCCGTGCATCCTATGACCTCCCGAAATAGTATTTATTATGTTGTTTCGTCATTTGATATCCGATCGAAACGAGGCGCATATCGAAATAATTTGTGTTTTATTCAAAATCAACATCGGTCCTTAAAATTTAACCACCCTGTATAAGCAACCCTCATTACTTTTTATTTGAAAAATTTAAATAAATTTTAAAATTTTAAGAACGGAAAAAAGCATTTTACTCTTTTGTTCACAAACTTTAAACCGCGAGCGGCACATCAAGTTTCAACCGATCGTACTCATATATGTCAATTTACCCCAACCCTTAACAAAACATTGATTTTTTTTTGAAAAATCAAAAAAGATTGCCCTTGGGTTCACAAACTTGAAACCGCGGTCGACACGTTAATGTTCAACCCATCGAGCTCATATTTTTGTCAATTGTTTTCTTAAACTAACCACACGCAAAAATTATCGGTTTTTTGGAACAGATGAGTTTTCCCAGACATTGAGGGTCAATGTTAATAGTCATTGCTGCTATTGGCTGATTCCCGCGTATCAAAAAAATTTTTTTGAAACGTGAACTTTTTATACTGCCCCTTTATTGATAATCTGTTTTGCTATTTGGTGTCCTATCATTGGCACCATATTATCTAATTTGTAACTTTTGATTCTGAATTTAATGTCCGCTGTTTTATGGTTTTCCATATCCCTATTTCTCATAGCATAAAAACCTCTACAGACTTAATAAAAATTTGGCGTGATACTAAATTAAAACAAGCATATGACTGGACTTTTGAGATTGTTAACCTATCACGTTTGACACCAAATAAAAACTGGTCAATGAAGTAAAGAGGCAGCAGGCGGTGAGCAAGAATAATACAAGTACTCTGAAATTATCTATAAATGGAACTATCCCGTAATAAAATTATTCCTTGTTCTATATGTCGGTTTTGGTAATTATGTCTTCACTCTTTTTTAAATTCATGCATTAAAAGCTTCAATTAGACTTATTAAATTCATGCATTAAAAGCTTCAATTAGACTTATAATTACTAACCGCACATTTTCTACCATTCTCATGGAATATCCTTTGTTAGAAATTTTACCTTCACTGCTCGTATAACATAACCTCAACAACATTCATGGCTCTAAAATGACCTTAATTATTATTCTTATAGTTTTTGATATAGTTGTTGTACTTTGACCATTATTATTAAGGGCAATCGTTTATATTAGTATTGCTATAAAAAACTATTTATGTTTAATACTCGTTGAAATTTATGAAAATTTATTAAATTGCAAGTGCCTGAGAGTAATATGGCCGAACACAATTGAGCTCTTATTTACTTGTCAGCTTAATCAGTCATTAATTTATTAAATAATGTGAGGTACGAATTCAATTTCACATTCTATTTTGTTATTATTAAGAGGTTGTACAGCTAACCGGACGATGTGAAATAAACTCCTGTGCCAGAAGGTTGTAAATTTTATGGCAGTTGTTAATACACCTCCCTTTATAGTCGTAGATAATGTTAACATATTGATAAATACTATAGGCTAAACATTTGAGTATCTTTCAATATGGTTCATGTATCACTAAATTCCAAATCTTTTTATTAACAGCTAAGGATATACAACTCATGTAGGGGTCATAACAACGATTCATTTTCATTATTATGGGTAGTGATGGCAATTAAAAAAGAATAATCGATTAATTAATCATATGATTAATCAAAACGACAAATAATTAATCGCGATTAATTGCAAACAATTAATCGATTAATCGCTAATTCAATATTTTCACCTAAAATTGAAAATTATCATAAAAAAAAAATAAAAAAATTTAACTAATTACAAAATTTTTCATGATATTTTCCGTTTATTCAATTTAATAAAAAAGAATTTATTTGTTTAACACGGAATTTAAAAATAGGAGCTTTGATAGCCGTTTCGTGGTTGATCTGTTCCATTTTCCCGTTACAATTGCACCCGCTTTGGAAAAAAGCCGCTCTGATGGTACAGATGTACCAATCAAAAAGCAATATTTTTGTGGAAGGGAGTACAGCTTAGGATAGACCTATTACATTTCTTCCCATGCGTCTATTACATTGCGCTTTAATTCTAGTACTGAAACATTGACAAAGAAGCTTAGTTCATGTTGAGGAAGTGTTGAGTCATTGTCCTTCCTTCTTCGCCCATAAATCAAATTCAGCATCACCAGCAGAAGACGTTTCACTGCCGATCCCAATGCTTTTACTAACTGGGGTTGCAGTTTTAGGTCTTTCGTCGTCAGCAGTCAAAGCTCAATAAATACACTTGGCGGCTGGCGATCCTGGATGTCTATCGATTATTATTTGGAATAATCGATTAATGCAATTAATCGAAGGAGAATTCACGATACAATTAAATCGTTAATTGAAAGAAACAATCGATTATTACCAATTTTTCGATTAATCGTGCCATCACTAATTATGGGTTTTCTATACAATACTTATCCCCACTTTTGTTTGTGTTTATCACATTTGTTATTAAATTTGAGAGAGTCGTTTAATTTTGCAAAAAAAACCTAATGAAAGTTGGAACCAAAAGCAAGAATTTATTTTAAATTTCAATTCAATTAAAAACAAGTAAACAAAATAACATTTTTATACTTATGCTGTTAGTAAATTGTTTCTAGTTGCAAAGGGCTTGCGAAAAAAAACAATTTTTCTGCAGTCCCAAGAAAAAAGTTTGTGATATCCGGATACAGGAGCTCCTTGGCATAAGAATTAGCCATTTTTCCGGGACATTATTTTTAGTATACTTTGGTAAATTGCCTTGCTATATAATACTTGTACCTAATAGAGCTCTTCGAACGGTACAGGCGAATGATTCGTGTTGTTTTATTCCTCGTGTCATTGCAAATCATTTGGAGGAGATTTGCTACAAACAAGACGATGCAACATACGTACAGTAAGTGACATTATCACACTTGTCAAATCTCTGGTCTACGTTGATAATCAGCAACGATTGATCGGTTAGAAGCAAAGCAAAAATTTGATGTAATATTGACGAAATAATAACGGTTATGATCGAAAACTGGTGCAAAATTGGACCGACTGAAAGGAGTTCATTAGACGCAGACGCAGAGGACATAAAATATGTTAGAAATTATTTTTAAACAATTGCAATACAATATTTTGCCTTGTCCAATCCGCTGCATATTTATATCAGTGGAATAGGATTTAAATGTTTTCCGAAAAATCTGCCTACATATGTAGATTTTTCCATATTTAGTAGCCAGTAACAAAATTATCTCTCTAGAATTAAAGTAAACCATCTCCCCCTACGGTCACTGGTTAATCTTTACTGGACATTAAATTACATGCTCTCGTTAAGTGCCAAAAGAAAATTAACTAACAATAAGGATACTATTTTGTTATGTAACCATAATATTTCTTAAAAATTCAAATTTGCCATATTTTTACATGGAATCAGCAAAGCGATTATTAAGTACTTAAGACTGTACCTAAAATGAATATCGGATTTATCTTGAAATTACATTCAGTGCCCTCTCAGTTACATTTTCCAGCATATAACCGCAAAGTTTAATCATAACACTGTGCTACACACAAAATATACAGGGGTTCTCATGTAGCATTTCTGTTAGACTGGAGTCCATAGAGTAAAGTGATACTTTTAGTTTTTCTCGGTCACTTCGTTAAGTAATGTTTTTATACCAAAGTAAGTGAAATGGCGATATTCCTTAAATTACAAGTTCCAAAATTCATAAGTCTTCTTATTGTAAACCGATCTTCAAAATCTTACATCTGTTGTAAAGCTATGACTTTCACCTTTTATTAAAAAAAAGAACTTTGAAAATCGGTTAAAAAATAGTGAAACGGCGGCTGTTTAAGCAAAACAACCTCAAAAAAAAATTGCGAATTCTCATTTTCTCAACGCTCTCAGTTGATCATGCAGCAGCGCAATGTACATTTTTTATTTTTGTATTATGCTATATTAAAGTAGCTTTCCAAAATAGGTAAGTTTATAAGAAACGGTTGAAAAATGACTGAGTTATGCTAAATTTTGTAATAACATGTTCGCGTTATTTTGTGGTTTTCCTATAGAGTGTGTGTGCCACTTTGTACAAATACATATGACGTATACGTATCACAACAAGTAATTCGTACTACATATTCCAAAGAATGTCGAAAAATATATTACAAAAATTAGCATAACTAATTCATTTTTCCACCGATTCTTATAAACTTACCTATTTTAGAAAGCTACTTTAATGTAGCATAATACAAAAATAAAAAATATACATTGCGCTGCTGCATGATCAACTGAGAGCGTTGAGAAAATGAGAATTCGCAATTTTTTTTCGAGGTTGTTTTGCTTAAACAACCGCCGTTTCACTATTTTTAACCGATTTTCAAAATTATTTTTTTTAACAAAAGGTGAAAGTCATAGCTTTACAACAGATGTAAGATTTTGAAGATCGGTTTACAATAAGAAGACTTATGAATTTTGGAACTTGTAATTTAAGGAATATCGCCATTTCATTTACTTTGCTATAAAAACATTACTTAACGAAGTGACCGAGAAAAACTAAAAGTATAACTTTACTCTATGGACTCCAGTCTAACAGAAATGCTACATGAGAGCCCCTGTATATTTTTTTTCTTCACATTTGTATCACTGTGTAATTAATGGAGCGTATAATTGATATTGAATACCAAATAGTAATAATCATACAACATATGCCAATGGTAGAAAATATAGTACTGGCACTATTCTTTTCAACAAATCTTTATATAATTCCCACTAAATACATTATGATAACTAATGATACAACTAGCAAATGTGTTTATGTATACACATTGTTACACACAGTTTGAGGGAATTGTTATGAGCCGTAATGAATAGATTTAACCAGTAATGCATTATGATAATGAGATATTTATTAGAAATTTAATGTGAGCGGAATCAAATATAGTCTATGTGTACATTCACTTCACATAACTCGATAGTAAAGTATTCATACCTCAAACTAGTAATACTTCCATTATAGCCATTGCGAAATATCCATTGTTATCACTGAAATTATTTCTTATATTCCCATTGAATCTAACGAATATGAAATGCAGAATATTTGATGCATAGCTATTAAGTTTCCCAAAATTCATCATTGTTGCCTAAATTGTAAATCAGTTTTCAGAAAACTAGTTTACCAAAATTGTTGCAACTATTGTTTTAAGAAACATTTTTCGTAACTAAGTTTGAACATTACTATTTCAGGTAATGAAATGATACTTATCCTAAATTGAAACGTCAAAATAGTATTTTCATTATTCCACTTTTTTATGTTTACACTTTACTTTTTTTATTTACAATAATTTTTGATTGACTTAGTTTAGCTATCAGAAATAGTATCAGAATCTTCTAGACTGTAAAGTTAACTAATATTTTACCTAGGCATAGTTATGAATGATGATAATTAAAATAGCTTATGCGATTTGCCTGAATAATAGTTTTATCCTCAAATTGTCTACTACATCATTTTCACATTTACACTTAAATTCAACATAAGTTTCATAGGAAAAATATAGCCAGGCACCATGCAATTGTTCGCATAATACAATCGATTTATTGGATTGACACATTATGAGAATGAATCGCATTACGATTATGGCAGGCAAGTGGAGTAAATGTAATCTGATGTTCTATATTTGTGATATTTTCTGAAAACAAAAACATAGAATCAACAAAATGACTACTGAGTGTTTAATAATGCCCTTAATACGTGCAAAGTATTTCGTTTGAAATAACATCAAGCTTTACATTTAGTAACAGTTTCCTGCAAATAGCAGCAAATAGCGCTTATAGTCAATAGAGCGTATGATTGATATGGAATATCGAATTGTAATCATCATACGCACAAGCGGCTGTCTAACATGTAAATATGATGCCACTATTCCTTGCTCCAAAAGGTTACATAAATAACGCTAAACACATGTATATTAATAAATAATACGAGTAAATGTGCTCATGTATGCAAATTCGCTCAATCAATTTGGGGTAACTGTTATGACTCGTAATGTGTATAGATGTTAACGTCTCATATGAGTGAAATGAAATCAATTCACATGAGACTTAACTAAAGGGGAATTGTGTATTGTCTATGTTTACAAACATTTTACTTAATTCGATAGTAACATATTTGTGCCTAAAGCTAGTAACACGTATGCCATAATAGCCATTGCGAAAGAAGCTGTAAGTGGAATGCGAATCAACAATAATAATAATAGAACAAATTTATTACATTTCCGGTATGTCTAACAAACAAGAAATGCACGATATTTTATGGCTAGCTGACAACTAATCTAAGATGTATTTTGTATTATTATCAACTGAGTGAATTTACATTTGCTGGTATCTACCACAGAACCACGTTCACATACATGATTTTAAAATAAAATGAAAATAATTGGTTTTTAGATATTAATTAATTGTAAATATTAGTTTTTTACAAAAAAAAAAAAATTAATTATAAATCTTCCTAAAACTGTTTTATGGTTTGCCAAAATACATCGGTGTCAGTAGGTCATCCTATTTGATTTTTGCACATTTGAATTGAACATACAATTTTTTTCGAATAATTCTGTGTTTGTGGTATTATACAGACACTTGCATTTTTTTTACAAATTATTAAGCTTGATAATTACTTTTCGCAGAAATGGAAGAATGTGTGACATTTATATCATAGTTTCAAAATGAATTTAGAAAGTTATGTGCATTTGTTTTGATTGGATTGATAATTCACGTTTATTTGCTTTATAAAAAATCATTGCATTGACATCTGTTCGGTGCCGACAGGCATTTTATGTACAAACTAGCTTTCCCGGCTCGCGTTGCTTCACCCGTACATACAATGAACCTTCTTATGACTTTAAGCAATACAGGTGAAATGCCAAAGCTTCATAAGACGAACGAATACCCAATCTATGTGATTGTAGCTTTATCCAATTGGTCTTAGCAATTATACCGCTTAAGTCCCTTTTTATCCCTAAAAGTTAGAACTTTAAAAGATATTTTCGTATCGCACAACTAAATTGAACCGGTACCCCCTCTAACTAAATAGGAAACATGCCCATATACGATTATAGCTTTAGCCGTTTGGTCTGGGCGATGGTACCATTTGGCAGTTCTCTAATTCTGTGGGGAGCGATTCTATATACATTTTCGTAAATCTAACTTTAGGAATTTGATCTGGGTGATATCATCAGTTTTATCCCTTTTTCGGTATTTGTACGACTAAAGAACGAATTTTAAAATTACTTCACATCGCACAATTTTTGAGACTATACCTTTAGCCGTTTATTACCAGTTTTATCCCTTTTCAGTCCTTTTTACCCTTAAAAGGTAAGAAGAAAACCCTCCTTGCATCGTTTTAATTCCTTACGGAGCAAACCTATATAACTTATCATGATTACATCATTAGCAGTTTGGTCTAGGCGTAGTAACATTTTTATCCCTATTACGAAATTTTTACACAAAAACATCGGATTTAAAAAAAAAATTCTTCAATCCAATTTGATAGTAAGCATTTCCATATCAATTTCGCGATTATACCATTATCCTTATATACTTTTATCCATTATTAGTAATTTTCAACCCATAAAACTACGAGTTTCCAAAAATCCGTTCTTAGCTATTAATATGACCGACATAACAATTGTTTCAAAAGGGGCGTGGCACTGCCCAGCGATACGTAATCCCCCACATACCATTTTTACCTCGCGAAATATGACCGATTCACATTTTGGTTTGTGTAGGCGCTGCCACACCTCTTTGCCTAGGTATGTTTTCATGTAGCCTATGATAGAGACCCTACGGATAGTAATACTCAGTGAAAATTTTATTGCAATCAGTTCATTTATTTCGCCCATATAACGATTTTTTCAAAAGGGGCGCGGCACCGCCCATTTTCTAGCGAGACGTATTCCTCTTTATATCAGTAACATATGTAGTAAATCTCATCTTCATACCTCTAATGGCTCTTGAGATAAGACCGATTGAAATTTCGGTTTGTGTAGGCGGTGCCACGCCCCATTGTCCAGCTACGTTTTCGTGTATCCTATGGACAGTATCACACATAGAAAATTCAATTGCAATCGGTCCATTTATTTGGCCAATATTACTATTTTAAAAAAAGGGGTGTGGCACCGCCCACTTTTCACAAACAAAGTACTTTTTCTTATATGACCGATATAGGTACCAATTCTCGACTTCGTACCTACAATGGTTCAACCGATACGGTCATTTTAAAATGCATGTTGTATGGGGCGGTGCCACGCCCATTTTACCCCCTTTCAGTCCGAATTTCCAAAAATCCCTTCTTAGTGCGCGCCTACGTCATAAAAGAAACCTGCACAAACCTGGTTCTAGCTTTAGCCGTTTAGGCTGGGGAGTGATCAGTCAGTCACCCAAGCCTTTTATATATATAGATTACAATAGTTTTATGTTTTATTGATTTGAGTTATCTTATCAAACTGAAGCTATAACAATTTTATGAAATACTTATTGATACTTTGTACCCACACCCAATCGCGTGTTTGCTGACAACGCGCTCGTGTGTGGTGTTGTTCCATATATCATTAGTTCAACGATCTTGCTGCGTATTATGTTGGGAAATAATATGTTTGTTGACGCTGCAGTCTGGTCAATACTTGCTGTCGTCGAACTTTATGTTAGGGTAGTGCATTTAGTAATCATACTGGGTTAACTTACAACACATGTACTTATGACTGAAAATGAAACCTGATGTATAAGATATGTCGAACATTTCTGCGGTGCTTAATGTTTTGGATGTTTGATTTTCTCAATGTGCAATGATTATAAACATTTGCCTGCTTTGCGTAATTGGCACATATCGTGCCAGTTTTTTAATTGTCAGTCTTATTGTTTATTTAATTACTTTTCGTTTCTTAACTTTATTACAATGTGCGACACTAGGTTTTTTTTAATTTGTTTAAAAGGATATTTGTTAGGATGCAAAACAGTAAAAACAATCAAAACAATTTGCTAAGAACTGCCACCTTGTACAGCCTAGGACAAAAACGATGCTCTCCATTCAATTGTTAGTGTTTCGTGCCATTATTATCTTATCTTAATTTACTTAGTAACCGATTGTAAATAAAGTTGTCAATGTAAGCAGCTCGTCTGTGTTGAATTCCATTTAGACTTCACTCTGTGATTTTTTTGTTTTGTATTTGCAAATGAATGCTCATTGTCAATTAGGCTTTAGAAGCAAAGCTGACAATATCAATGGGATGAGATGATTATATAAAAACATTTTGCAGAGACAATGTTTGCTTTTATTTAACTAGAAAATAAATATAATAAGCGCAAACAATGTTAAGACTGTGATTTTCCACAAATTTTTTTAATCTTTAAAATTTATGTGCTTGACAGCACTTCCTCAACAAATGTTAACATTTCCAATAGTAAATACAAAGTGACAAGTGTGAAGGATTTAGTAAGTACCAAAAAAAAATAACCAATACCATTGAAAACGCTTTGAGTAGACTCAATGCTGTCATTCCTTATCACATATCTTTTAAACTCTATGATTAAATGTAGAAACGATATTGGATGCTTCAACTGTCAAATTTATATACATTTATTTAAGATTTTTCTTGCTAGTGTTTAACGTAGATTCGTAAGTTAAGACTTGATATGCTTTTGCTGTGCATTTAATACTCAAAAATATTTTCGGCGTTTATCGTTTATATGATGTTATAGTACAAAAAACTATATCGCATACCAGGAATGACCATAGCGACAGTTATGGCGAATTTGAAACAATTCTTATAAAATCCTTTTAAACATTTTTGTGTATATTTGTTGTAGTGAGAAACCAAATTATTCATACATCTGCGTTGTTTCTGGCATTCCATATTACGTAAAGAATGTTGTTGCACAGTTATTTCGTTTTATATGTACGATGGTTGCAATAAGACATTTATACATACATGTCATTTTTGTCTAAGTAAACACATAATTCCTCAAAGTTATGCAAACGCTCCAAATATTTTATTGCTAGAAATAATATTATTTAGTAGGCTTTATATAATAAACATTGGGACAAAAGAAAATGGCTAAAGAGATCCTTACGGAAACTAAAAATTTGTGCTTATGGAATGAGAACACTTTAACTTTGCTTTAAAAGTATATTTTTAATGCAGTATAGTTAGTTAGTTACATTCATTTGAATCCTGCCTTACATTAAATATAAAAGTATAAAGCCTTCTCCGACCTTTCCAGGATCAATTAAAAAACCCTACCATTTTATAATATCTTTGCTCATTGCCAACCAAAAACAATCACATGGGACCGCAGTCTGTCAATGATTTATTAATACTCTTAAGTCCATGTAAATGAGTAAAAAGAGTAATTAAGTTCAACTGATCCAATTTAAAAAGTAATATTGTATGTCATGCATACGATGAAGGTCCAAATTGACTTGCCAGCAAAACATTGCGGTATATGCCCCACCATGTGGCACATCCGAAAACTCATAAACGTCAGCTTCCCCGCTGTTAAAAATATGTGCAGAATAATTTCCAACTCATTTGCATAATCACTTGAATATAAATATGTGACGGACGAGTTTAAAGCCTGCAATTTTGTACGACACAGGGACAACATTAAGTCGCTAAATACATAATCTGCAAGTAAATTGTAGCCCGTTAAGGGAAGTTTGAATATTTGCAAATGTGAAATGTTAAATGGAGAAATGGAAATCGCAATTTCTTATGTAAATAAGTGGGAAAAGAAAGACTATGAAGAACTAAGTTTCACAAGTGTCTACATAACTTGTCTCAGTTACTTAGTATTTTACTTTGGCATTTTTGCTATTTTAAATTAAGTTAATAACACAAACATGTAATGGGACATAAATTATTGTTATAAAGAAGGCTTATACAGTCAGTTTTATAGATATTCTTATTACAGGACATATTGTGGCAAATAGCCTGAGAGAAAGAGCCCAATGAATTGGAATATCGGAGTTTGAGATGTAATTAATTAATTTGAATTAATAACAAAGACATCCGGTATGGTCAGGGTTGTCCAAGCAACGACAGGATATTGTTAAGTAATGTTTAGGATGTAGAATGTAGTACAAAAGTATTACATGCAAATAGCATGTAAATTACAAATTCGTAAACAACATTAATATTGAGTTGACTTTTGTATGTTTGTGACAAAAAAGTGCGGAAAAGCATAACACATTACAAGAAAGTGACTTGATGAGTAAAAGTTAAGAAGTCTCCTTTTATCTTGCTGCACATTGTCCACTGATTTTTCAATATGTTCCCGATATTATCGACTGCAACTTCTGATTAGTCGTGTATGTCGCTATATATATTATTGCAAAAAAAAGCTGGCGCCCTGAAGCGTTCTTAAAATGTAGGTCGTGCTGGGAGGGTATTAAAATAAGAAGCATGCTAACTAACTCTGTCAAATGTGCAAGTGGACAATCAGTTTTTATTCCATTATAATCATAAATTTTCTTAAGAATATCGAAAAACATTTGTTTAAGTGATCAGTGATCACCAGGGTAACAGGAAATATGCAAATGCACGTTTTTTTAGAGCGAGATATTAACAAATAGGTAAGGTATTTATATGTTTCATACTCTTACAAGTGTTTGGCGCCTTTTTGTTTAAACATATTTTTTTACCCATAATGTCATATTTCAGCATATTTTAGTTTTTGATACATCACAAGAAATGTTGATACAAAATCTCTGTATGTGATGAAAACGCAGGATGTAGAAAAACTTCTTTATTAACTAAGTTTGTGAAAAAGTATTAAAAAAGTTATGTCTTCTTGAAAATGTATGATCCTAAGGTAGATACAAATGTTTTTGTTCATGTATAGTGGTAAGGGGCATGCATAAAGTCTGTCCTTATTTTGAAATAAAAATTATAAAAACGATTTTAGCACGGAATAATCAGGCAAAAAATATAATATGTTTAAATGTGACACATGTACATTAGACCATTTCACAAAAAAACAGTTTTTGAGAAATGTCAATAAGATAATATGTTTTCTAATTCTACTTTAAAAAAAACAAAAATTTTGGTGTATAAAATTTAAAAATTATCAACGTTTAGGGTCGCGCAAAATCGGCGAATATTACATATATTTGTGTGTGTACATATTTTCTATTGAAATGAAATTTGTGTCTAATAACAATGAGTATTCTAAGTACCCTAGAAATATACAAGCAAATGGCCCACCCCATAATTTCAATGAAATTTCATTTATGAAAAGACCATTATTAGCTCTATATCATTCGAGGTCAATTAATTAAATACTAATAATATACATATAACGGCGCTCCTAAGGGGGAAATAAGTTATACAATTAAAAGCCAGGAAATGGCAATATAATACAGCGTAGTATATTACTCGTATACAACATGCTATAGAAATTGATTGTCAACATATTGGCGATAAGTGATAGGAATGTAACAAAAGAATGAATTGCTAATATTAATAATTAGGAAGACATAACAGAGTATTGGTACTTTGAAAATTGCTTGCAAATATTTACGCAGTAGTACAAAAATGACGAAAGATGTATTAATAAACTGTTATGGCTGGATTTAATGGTTAATATCTGTTACGAAATAAAAATTGAAATTGAAATTGTGGTGAAGTGTATAAATCTCAGCAGGACTGATAGTGAAATGATGGTTAGAACTCGCGACTATCATGGGCTGCTAACTGATTAAAGAGGTTATACTCATATATAAAGCTATGAAGCTTTGCTATGTTTTGTATTAATTTAATTTTATTGTTTCAGATATGTATTTTTTCTTGAGAACATAAGGGCTGTAACTAGTCACCATGAAAGACATTATATAGATTGATGGTGGATGGAGTCCAAGGATGTTGGCTGACGTCTGTTGGGCTATCTTGAGGGACCAATCGCAAATCACAAATTGTAGATGATTTAAAAAAAATAACTGTGTGTTTTCATTGACCACATCTAATACCAAGAAAAAAACAATCAAAACATTTCGTGTGCCACTATAAAGCATACATTTTCATTAATGTCATTTTCCTACTGAATATGGTGTCGGCAAAAAGTGGGTGGATTTTCATTTTAATCATTCGAAAAAGTTGCGGAATACGGTTAGATTTTTCTTTGGCCTTCCGTAATATTCGTTTCGCCAGAATAAATCACGTATTTAAGTTATGTGTACACATGTTTCACAACAACGCGAGAAGCTATCCCATACCTCATTCATGGGGTGCAAAGGGAAATTAAGTTTTTTTTTTAAGTACACATGTTTCCGCTGCCTACTTAATAGATATCTCAGTAGTTACCAAAAAATATTGTTCTTGGAAATATTAATAAAAAATATTAGTATTCATGTGTAAAATATAACTACAATGGCTCATAAAATATTTGCATTGCCATTGGAAACTTTTGCTATTTGACATATGTTTAAATTAAATTATTATGAATATTGAATTGTATCGATTTTTGCGTTGATTTTTTTTATATTTATTAAAGGGTGATTATTTATTATTTATTTTTATTTTTTATTTTTACATAAAGTAAAATTATAAAACAATAGATATTTTTGTTATAGAAATATTTGATATAGAAATGAAGTTGCCACTACAAGTCACGTAATGTTCAATGAACATTCTATTAAATCAATTTGTTTTATAACTTTATATAGCTTTTGTTTTTGCCGTGTGAAGTAATTACTATCTAATTTTGCTTACATGTTTATGACGTCAAATTAGATTTTCGTTTAACACTTGGAAACACTTCGAAAACACTTGTGTTTTTGACTTTCTTAGAATTCATCCTCTCTGCCGTCGAAATTTGTAGTAAAACAACTTATTAAGTTTTGACAGCTATGTCATAAACTTTTTTTATCTTTTGTTATATCTTTTCAGAATTTACAACAAAATATAAATTGAATAATCTATATTTAATGAAGTGGTCAGTGCTCTCTCTCTTCTCTATTTTTTTTGCACGAGGGTTAAGTGAAATTTTATCAATAGCATCAGCTAAAATAGTTCCCCTTAAACTAAAAAGGGGAACCCAAATAATAAACTTTCTAAAATATGAACAGATTTTTCCCCAGTGTTAAACAAATTGATCTCAAAATAAGCGTGCACGAAAGAAAAAGAAAGAAGATAAACATGAACAACATAGCCATAAAAAACTAAACGCAAGTACGTTGTTTGGTTGCAAGGGTAGAAGTTTGGTTTTGTTTGATATAATTGGATGGTTACAATTATGTTGCTTTGCTTATCCCATTCAAAACAATATAGAACTAGAACAAAATTCGCAAGCAAAAAGTGTTATGTTAGTGAAATGTTGTTGTGACGTTTAACATAGTGTTTAGACTAGTTACAACTAAGTAAAATTTCATAAAATTGCGGCCGTGACTTGCAACATGTACCTCGGTAGTTGTTGTTAAAGAGTAGTAATAAATGCTTGAATCTGACTCATTTCTTTTATGATTTTATAGTGCTCTGCTGTGCTTTACAATACACCTTAGCACATATCCATACGGGAAAATGAACCTGTACAGAACCAGTCACGGGACCGGTTTCCTGGGGTGCATGAACCGGTTCTAGTTCCGGAACTTTTGTATGTAGAGAACCGGTACGTTTTGTATGGGGTTGGCCACTAAAGTATCAATTGACACCTAACTGATACTTTGTGATGTGTCTTGAACCGGTTCAATAGTACAAGCCCTACGACAGGTTCAGTAAAAACCAATCTGTCTTTTGGTAATATGCCCCAAAATAAGACGGAAAAATTAAATGAAACTTTTTGATAAATTACTTAGTTGTCTAGGGTTAAATTATATATAAATATTTTATATTTTTCTGACTTTTCTACATAATTACAACGCCGTTTGAAACACAACGCCGCAGTGTACTACAGAACAGTCAAATTGACTTTTCTTTAACACTTTAGAACCAGTTTGGTGACACATCCCCTCTTCACCCGTCCTAAGATATGTACACTCAGGTAAATTAACACCACTTTTCCCGTAGGAATGTTTTCTAAACATAAAGTTTATCAGATGACAATAACAGATTCACACTCAAATGCAGTATCAGTCAAGTGACTCAGTTTTTTTTATCCAATATGAACAGACTGGAGTCTGTTGGGTTTGCAATCGTATATGGTGACTGTTGTGCTGTTGTTGACATTAAGCCTTCGCACGTACCCACATGCGAAGCCAAGCGAACTTGATAATAAAGAGATTTGAAATGGATAGAGCTTCAACTGTCACAATCGCCCGTCTTCTTCCAGAAAAATGCGAAACTATTTCAGGACTTTTGCCAAATTTTTCGTTTGTTGTGATTCGATGACATTCTTTAACACTCAACCAGATGTCTAGCTCATTCTCCCCTTGTGTGCGTAAAATATAGTTTTGCAATTAAGGGTTGTAATAGACTGAAATAGCTCAATTAATATTTTGCTGTTATTGTAATTGACTTCTGCTGTTGTTGGGCTGAATTGTTGTGTTGTAGTGAAACATTGATGTAAGTTGGCAATCATAAAACTGATGTACCGTCTGATAGATGCACTAAAGGAGGCGATGTAAATTTGATAGAAGTAATATGTCACTGCATATAACATGTCTTAAAATTGTGCACAATCATATTTTTACTGTACATGTAACGGGATTATGTGATTTTTATCAATACTTGAGTTAGCGGGAGTAACCACAGCGGGGGAAGAAATGTATTGTTTTGAAAGTGTCCAGAAGATTTAAGCTGTAATGGTATTTTTGCGTTTCATAAATGAACATTTTTTTTATACAGGTTTTATCTCATGCAACAACAAATTTGAGATAAAAATTACTATCCCATTTAAGTTAATTATTTTTATTAAGTCGCAGTATAATTCTTAGACATTTTGTATTTTGTTGCGGTTAAACATATTCAAGGTGATATATGGATGTCATGTAAACATTAATCCTGTTTTAAAATTTGAAAAAAAATAATATTTGCTATATTAGATCACAAATTTCTTGCCATTTTGATGATTCCATTTTGCCTCACTTTTTGATTATTTCGGCAAAAGCGCTTTAAATTCTAAATGATAAATCGTTGTTTAATCAGCATAGACCAAAAATTTGACTTACCTTAATCCAAAGATCAAGAATCAAAAAAAAGAGGTGGCCAATTTTCAGGTCTATTTTTTAAGATAATTTGGCCTTTAGCCGTTTAGCTTATCAGCAGAAAAAATTAAATTTTTCGAACATCCAATTCTTATATATAAATGGGTCAGGTGAATTAATTTTTTTTTAAAAGTGATGTTTTTATGCAAAAAAAAAACAAGAAACGGAAATCAGAAGTATTATTTTCAGCTGTAATTGGTAAAGAAATTTGGTGGGCGTGGAAATGGTTTGATTTGAACCAAATTTTGAAATTTTCTTAGTCTGATCAAAATTATCGTGTGCGCCATAATGCATTGTGCTACGATAAATCCTTCTATTTTTTTCCAAACAAATTTTTAAGCGGCACCACTATGCGCCTTCGTGTTGAAACCATTTCTCCAAAGAATGATTTGCAATGAAACGAATCATTTGCCTGTAGCGTATGCCATTCACGGTGTTATATGCACCGGTTTCGGATTGTAAAAAAATGGGCCGATGACGACTTCTTCATGTAAACCGCACCAAACAGTGATGCTTTCGTTATGTAATGGAGTCTCAAGAGTCCCATGAGGATTGCGCTTTCTCCAGATATTACAATTCAGCTTTTTTACATAATGGACTTTTAAAATCGGTACTAAGCTGAGGGTTCCGCTCAACTATTTTTATTTTGGTTATACAACCAGTCTATGGTTGACAATGTAAATCCATATGTGACCCGGTAAGTTAAAAGGGACCTATGGGTCGAAAAAATCGGTTTTTACTTTTTTGGTGATTCTTATAGTAGACAACACGCATTTTCTAATGCAACAAACCACAGCTTTCCATCTGCATTAGTTTTGCAGAAATTAGCCATAGCCATAAAAGCGTTCAGACGCATCAAAATCAACTTTTTAACTTCAAAGTCGTTTTTCTCCAAAACTTATTTTCTGAGCATAGGTCCCTTTTAACTTACCGGGTCACATATAGTGAAATAGATCCTATATAAATATATTATTCTTGCAGTTTTGTTGGCATGGTTTAACACCAATTCGAAATAAATACGAAATAAACCTTTAAAGGGATTTTAAGTCTTAACAATTCTCAAAATTTCTGACAACATCATGTATCGTATCATCGGTGCGTACAATGACGACTAATACTTGTTCCCATATCTAACGCAGCATTGATTTAGGACTATGAATTATAACTATACCGAGAAAAAGTGCTAAAAATCCACATTGAGCTAAAAAATTCGTATGGCCATTTTTGGGGCTACTTTCAGGTGGAGTTCTCAGAATTGAGACCCAAAATCATGTGTTGTACTGTTTAATTTATGGGCGTAAAAGGAAATCTAGTTTTTTTAATTTTCATTTAATAAAAATAATAAAAAATAGTCTTTTATGGAGTATTTCAATGCATTAATGTAGAATAAATACAATGTTCATTCAATTGTGAATACATTATCCATCACGATTTCGAATATTAAAATTCAAGAGTACTTTACATCACAGATCACACACTGTCATTGAAATTTGAATACGTAATATGTATTTAATACAAATAACAACAATATGTAAATTTGTATACATTCGTAATACGAGAGTTGTAGGAAAATATTCGAACCTTGAATAGAAGCGAGTAGTGTTGCAATTAAGATAATTATGTCGCAGTTCTACATATATCAATGCAATTTTCAAAACTGAAACTTAATTTCCCTTCACACCCCATGAATGAGGTATAGGAAAGCTTCTCGCGTTGTTGTGAATTAACACGCTTTCTATTTTTAGATTCACAACTAACGGCACCTACTTGTTTATCAACGAATGCGAGCGTCACTGTTTGAGAAGCTCTTACTAGTCATGCCGATTGACTCGACACTTATACTGCGAAGTTGCTGTCAACAACATTCGAGGGGAGTGGACAATGAAAGAGAATTTTTCTTTTTTTTAAGATGACTGGAGCCAGGAGTTGAACCTGTGATATCCCGCATGGTAGTCGCGTGTTCTAACCACTATGCCACGGCCGGTCCCGATTTTTCAATACATTCACAAAATTGCCCAAAAAAATCTTCAATTGATGATTTTTACAAGGATAAAGTGGTAAAAGAAAATGAGGTGTTGCTGTACAAATTCTGGAGGTAAATATTTTGAAATGCAAAACTTTACAGTATATAATCGTAGGCATAGCTCAAAATCCCGACGCGGGCATAGCATAAAATTTACAAGAAAGAACACATCAATAATCCTAACGCTGTCAACAGCAAAATTTGGTTAAGATTATTAGAAAAATAGAATCAGTATAATAACCAGAAGAATGAAAAGGAAGAATGAAGTGTTCGTATGCCTTTTTTAGAAGACATTCCTAAGTCATAAATGTTCACAAATACTTTTGAATACTAATATCACATAATCGTTACTGAAATTTTAACAATTACAGATCATTTTAATAATAGGTGTTGTTTTGGTTTTTCTACTAGTGAATTGGTTATTACACAAACCCCCGATGTTTTTAATGATAATTCAAATGACATTTGAACATACAATGTATTATTATTGCAACAAAGTAATGCGAATTATTCAACTATTCTGGGGGAAAAACCTTGCATGCATTCATGCCATTGCCAATAAACAAAGAGACCACCACATATCATCAAATGTCGACCAGAATAACAAATAAAAGTATTTAAAATTATATATTGTGATATAATTTCAAATTTTAATTTATGCCAAATCGTCAACTCAGCACAGAACCGCTTTTTGGCCACAAAATTACGTTGGTGGTCGACCAAATTTCCATATTCATTTATACAGCCATCACACATAGATGTGAATTATTTATTTTCAATTGAACGCCATATTTCCCACAAAAATTTTAATTTGTAAGTATAATTGTTTTTATTCATGGTTATACAATGGCTTGTCATAAACTGCGTGATATCGTTTAATATAGGCTATAGTAGATAAACCACCAAAGCATATAAACACGAACACATGGAGAAATACATTAAACATTAATTTGTATTAAAATATATTCAAGAAGGTTGTTTTTGCACGTATTACACTGATACGGTTAATGCGATTGAACGTAATTTCAAAGTATTTGACTACACTGGATTATTGTAAAGGTTCTGGTGAACAACCCGCTTAATCTACAAACATACCATTTATTTAATAAAAGTTGCGTTTAACAGAAATATTACCTAAAATGACAAAGAAAACAACAATTATTTTAAAAATGTTTAGTAAATTTCGTTTACAGAATACGGGTTGTACGGCATTAGGACAGCCGCGAACAAAATTTGAAGAAATAATTTTGTTAAAAAATATGCGGAAATCCCAAAAGTAAGAGCCACAATGCAAGAGATTATAACTGTTGTAAGTATTAATAACTTCAGACTAAATAAGTCGAATACGAATTACAACACAATTTGAACAACAAAATTTATTTTAACAATCTATTACATTCGCTATGTCTAAACACTGACATATGTTGTGTTCACGGGTAAATATTTACGAACCGTCATATTATCCACGCTAATTTGACCACAGAAAGTAATGTATTTTACTTCTACAGGGAAAACTATTATACTATCCAAATGTTATTTGTCGTATGGCCACAAAGTACTACGAAAATTACAATAATTTCATGGTTATTAGTCTTACACAAAGACCGACCACATGGCTTGTTTCGTAACACCTGGTTATGTCGTAACACATAACATATCGTTGTAACCCGCCTGTGGTAGAATTAAGTGTTTTACTAATTACTTTTGTAGTCTCAATTTTGTACAGGCTAATAAAAAGGAGACATAAAACTACATATGAACGAGAGGGACTCATAAATAAATAAAGATTTAAATAAAACGATGTAAAGATACTCGTATACATCGTTAAAACATCTGACAGAAAATGGAGATAAATACGCACATGACTGTATGTACTCATACATTTTTGATTCAAAGGAATCGTAAAAATAAAAATAAAATGTTACATATTGTATAATATAAAAACTAACAACAGCGCCATAATTATGTGATTTAAGACATATGCCAAATGCACAGGACGGATATAGAAGCCTATAACTTCCTCATAAGCAACGAAATACCTGCACTTCATCCATTTCAAAAAAAAAAAAAAAAAATACAAAAGAATAAAATTAAAAAAAACTTTTGTTTTCTTTAACACTCCATGAATATGGAATTGGATAGCTTCTCGCATTGTTACGAATTAACACGATTTCTACTTTAGATGCACAACAAACGACACCTACTTGAGAAGCTTTTACTAGACATTCCGATTGACTCGACACTTATACTGCGAAGTTCCTGTCGACAACATCGAGGGGGCCGGTAATGAAAGAAACAATTTAAATGACTGGAGCCGGGAATCGAACCACAGATGTCCCGTATGGTAGTCGCGTGTTCTAACCACTTTGCCACGGCCGGTCCATGGCATCTTACTAGAAAAACTAAACTAGATACATATCTTCAGCTATGCTAAAGCTTAGATACCCTTCAGTATTTGTAACCAGTAAGAAAGATTCAGTCGGGCAACCCGACTTACATATACCCTCACCCTCAGTAAAAAAAAAAAATTCTATTATATTGATGTTATAACTCGATTTCTAAAGTGGGCGGAGTGGTACATTTGTATGGGAGGTACCGGACGGGGCGTGTCTACACTTCAATATTTTTTCTCTAAAACTTTATCCTGTTATAACTTAAAAAAAATACATTATTTGGGCACGATCGTCTCGAGTATATTGATATTATAACTCCATCTCTAAGGTGGGCTGAGTGGTAAATTTGAATGGGAGGTACCAGAAGGGGCGTGGCTAGACTTTCAATTTATTTTCCAAAACTTTATCCTGTTATAGCTTTACTAAATATAGAATTTGGGAACGACCGAGTTCGATGTATTGATATTATTACTCGATTTCTAAAGTGGGCGGAATTGTACATTTGTATGGAAGGTACCAGAAGGGGCGTGGCCCTTCTCAATACCGTAAGTAGTTTTGGGGAAATATTAACTCGTGCAAAATTTCAAGATATTTGGTTGCGTCTTTCGAAAGTTATCGTGCGAACCAGCCGGACAGCCAGACGGACATGGCTCGAACGACTTAAAAAGTCATGAATCGAATATGGTTCAAAGAAACCTAGGGTCTAAAGTCACTCCTTCTATATGTTACACTTTTGGCTCATATCAAATGATATATACCCTCATCCCTAAGGGTGATGGTATAAAAATGGTTAAAAAAATAGTTATTTACACTTAAAATATATTTTATTTAATTCTGTCCGAAAAAAGGAGAGATTATATGATATGTGGATGTTACTCTTAGCCTCCTGTTCTCATTATATCGTCCGTCACCGCTCGCGTTGGCTTTGGCTGCAGTTTAACTTTGAAAGTAACAACATTTTCTTCTTCTTCATCGCACTAGGACTTGTCTGTGCGTGGCTTTTCATTACCGGGGCATAAATCATAGAACTGGCAGCTTACTACTATGTATCGGGAACACAAGAATTAGGTGTGTTTTTTTGTAGTAGTTGAGAGAGTTGGTTAAAGTAGGCATTGGCTACCATTGTTATATACAGCTATGTGATGTTTAGATTCCTTTGCGTTTGGTTACTATCGTTTGTAACAGTACATAATCGTGTACGTCCCTTGAATGCAACTGTAAATCCGAATAAATTTTTGCACCGCGCTTCACATAATGCTTAAAACATGCGTTCCGTCGATTAGCACGTGATCAATCTGGTTAATTGCCTTTTGATCAGGGGACATCCAGGTTTTTATCTTATCTGCTTCTACTTACTACTATGTAGACTGAATTTCCGCCTGCTATGTCAATAGCATCTTCCCTTCCTACATTAGCATTTAAATCTTTCAGAACACTGTTAGTGTCATGGGCAGGTCAGAGGTCATATATTTCTTCCAGGTGCAAATAGAATGCATCTTTAATAATATCGTCTTTGGCTTCCGTCGGGGCGTTTGCATAAATCAGCGTAATGTAAAAATATTCCGCTTGGTGCGAATAGTGGCTATTCGGTCACTTACAGGGTTAAGTCGGGAGACCAGATATCGAAGTCTCTTGCCGGCTATGAATTCACACCAAATTCGAGTCATTCTGCATGGCAGCTATACAAGATGACACAGTTCTTCCGTCGTGTGCATCTCGTCTATCGTATTTCCTGTATCCCAGTGATGTCAGTCTTGTATTCGTCAAGGACATTCGCCAATTGGGTAGAGGCACTATCTCTGTAGAAAGTTCGGACATACCAGCTGCATAGCATTAAATCCAGACGTATAGTGTAAATCATGGTTGTTTTGTTTAAGGAGAGCGGCTTATTAAACCATCGCGCCCGATCCTTTTTTCTTGGAGCTGCCAAAGCCATTAAGAGATCTTTCGTGTTGGGTTTCAGTAACTTCTGTTACCTACTTCCTAAGGAGCATTGTTGCTCACCATTGCGACATCTCACATCTACTACCTCTGAACGGATGTTCACACAAAGCTGTCAGCAACATCGACGTTCTTGAATCTACTTCTTCTGCAAAAACGCCCACTGTATTTTGATGATAGTTTCAATTTTCCAAGGCTATCAATCAGTTTAATAAACGTAGTCATAAAAGAATTACATGACTTTAGTTACGGTACTATAACCTCATGTGTGTCTTGAATATTAATCAAAATATTCAAATCATCATACGTGTATTTGCTTGGAATATAATAATGCGGTACTTGCGTTGAATGCCACAGTAATGGTGTGGAAATATCGGGGTTGGCTTCAGAAGTCATATGCATCTTCAATTTGTGTGAATGCTTATTACCACTGTTATCACTTCAATTTCCCTTTGCTCACATTACCATGATATCGTCTAATTAAAATGATACTGAGAAACCGTAATGATGGCAGTTTAGACCGAAAAATTTTAATTACACACGCATGGTTTGAAGGGTGGCGTAAGAGTGGTATGAGGACTATATATATATTTGCATAAAAATTTTAGTACTCGTTGTTCGTTTATGTCTGCCACGCTAAAAATGTGCCATTATAGTATCAGTATCATAATATTGTCAATGATTTTCGGCATTAAAGCGCACAAATTACGATATTTTAGGGTTTATGTCACGAATTAAGAAAAAAAAACTGTAATTAATAAATGATATGTGAATGTATGATTTAGGAGTCTTATTGTGATATACCCGTATGGGTGTGATATTCTTTTGAACATTACACAAACTGTGTTTTACTTCAACGCATCAAACAATCTTATTGACTTGGTTGTAAGTGCAAAAGTTAAAACATTAAAAATACATTAATTAAAGTTTATGTCTGTGTGCCAGCAAAAGGATTTAGATAATTGCTGATATATTTGAAGATATTGTAGAAAGTTTTAGCCAGCATGTTGATCTGGGATTAATGTAGTTTTTTTGTGAGTACAAAGTAAAATACATTCTGTGGTTAAAGTTTAGTAAAGAGAAAAAATCGATTGTAAAAAAACTTAAAAACAAACTTCACATTACAAGCTTTTGGTATTAATGCTACACTGTGGCACAAAGTATGTTAAATTACATAGTATTTTTGACTTAGATTGAGCATAACATGAGGTAAAATATCTTGAAAATTGTTGGGCATAACATCAAGCAGAAAATGTTAATACACAACAGCAATGGCATTATGACAGCTTGTAATTAAGACACATTTGTTCATTAGAGGAATTATGACAGAAAATTCCTCAATATTAAAGCTGCTATTAAAGCTTCTGTTCCTCTAGAAATATTGGACTCTTTAAAAGTACATTTATAATAATATGTACAAGTTTTAGCTGCCAAAAACTTACAAAAATGTTAAAAGTACCTAAGGCGCGGACGTTCTCTAGTTTGCCATATTTATACTGGTTTTAATTTTATTATACCACAACGTACTATTCCCCATTAACTACTATTGCTTTAGGTTTTTAAAATATGTATCCGCGTGTGTGTCTCCACCACATATGGTGTGGTGCCTGAAACAGAAAATATAATTAATTTCCTGTGCTATATAATCTACATAATGCCACCTCTTCCATTCTATAACGCATTAACTTTGTTGTCCCATCTCATGAGCCCAAAAGCATTTTGCCTATTATGATTTTATAACATATTTTGTCTTTGTTGTGGCAACATAAAGTATGACATTTTGTAGCAAAAGCATATGAAACGTTGGTAATCCCTAATGTATCGCCATTTTTGTAAGCACATGAAACCTAAAGTATTTGACTGCAAATGCGGGAGTGTGTACTCGCAACATGTAAAGGGTGGCGAATAAAGGGGTGAAAGGATGTTTCATTGGCAATTGGTAGTATTTACAGTTCAAACGATAAATAATAATAAAAGCTTGTCAGTCAAGGTTATCAAACTAATTAAAAAAAATGTTTAGTTTTATTTGTACCCATAGATAGTCAAAGGTAGCTGTAGTGCTGCCAATACATTTTCTATATCCAAATATAAAGTGTTATGTAATCTTTTAGTCAAGAAGCGCATATCCTTTGCCAAATCACGCTCTTTCTTTCTCCGATCTTCCAATGTCATTTAATGGGTATTTTCGACACACGTTGGCGTCACTTGTGCTTGTACGACAACAACGGAATTTATTAAACTTATTCTTAACCATTTATGTTAATAGCGTGTGGTGAAAAAGAAAAACTACTCAAGCCTGATTTTGTCGTTTTTCAGGAGAGCACTTTCCAAGATTAAGCCTTATTTTGAAAACTTAATCACTTTATTCAAACAAGTGCATGAGACCACGTCGAACATATCTCAAAATAAGCTATTATTCCTAACTCATTTTTAATGAAGTTTATTCATATGTGATTTGGAAAACCTGCTTATGTTGCAATAACAGGTTTTGACGGGGAAAGTTAAAGTTACACCATTATAAAACTCCCTGGATGGCTCAACCATATTAAACAAAAATATTATCTAATATCGGGAGAAACATTTAAAAAAGTAAAAAAGGCTTTTTTTAACAATAATTTTAAGTTTTTATTTTAAATTTGAAAAAAATTAACTAATTTTATTGATTTATAGCGATTAGTAGAATCCGTAAGCAAGCCGTTACAAAAATTTAGCATTTCGTCAATTCAGACCAAAGTTAGAAAAATTGTTAAAAAAAATTCCCAAAAATTTCAATATTTTTTAAAAAAAAACGTAGTAATTCTTTTCAGCGGACTTTAGGGCACGTGTTACCAAAATTTCATCAAATTCGGAGAGGTGCACCAAAACTTTTTGTGATCGCTTCATATGGAATTACTTCATAAAGGAGAAGCCTGAATGTGTTCTGCAGATGTTTACCTTTTTTGGAAACTGTTAACTTCTAACTGTCAAACAATGCTCTCTATTTTGGCTAGATCTGCTCAATTTCTATGAGTGACCCCAGCCATTACCAACATTCCAAAGATGATGTGTACGTTTCTTGGTGACTTATGAGTAGTGTTTTTGTCCCGAGAATTCCCGGGACAAAAATCCCGGGAATCCCGGCCAATTTTTTGTCTCGGAATCCCGGGAATTCGACCGGCATTTCCCGGGATTTCATTATGCTTATTTAATATGTCAATATCAAAATGCTAAATAAGTTAAAATCCACTAAAACCATAAATTATTCAGTGTTCCAAATTTTTACCATTAAATTACCAATTGGTGACTATTTTCTTGATGTGTTGTTTATCTTTCAAATGTGCTTTATTATATAGAGAAAAATTCGAAGGTATTAAATTGCTAAAATGGATCAGCAATACTATGTCCGTGAGTTGATGGGTACTTACTTATTGATAGGTATATATTCTAAAACAATATTTTTAAGCCAATTGACTGACATAACTTTCTTTGTTGGTGTACTAGGTGATTGTACCTTTAGGTGCTTGGTCTGAGCGATGATAACACTTTTCCCCTTCTTATCCCAAGGAGTCCGAAACTCAAAAAATTACTTCATATTGCACAATTACCCTATAAAATAAGTGTTAAGTCTAATTGTCGCGATTCCACCTTTAGCCGTTTGGTCTGGGTTATGGTAAAAGTTTCCTCCCATTTTCGGGAGGAAATTCTTCATTCGAAATTCTTTCATATAGCAGAATTGCTCCATAAAATAAATTTTCAACCCAATACCCGCATTTACAACTTTAGGGTGATGATACCAATTTGATATGAATTCACAGCGCAGAACAACTCACTAAAATTAATACTCCGCCCTTATTTGCTGTTCTACCTTAAACCGTTTAATCTTGGTTTAGTTAGGTTTTTCTTTAAGGGCTAACAATTTTGAAAAATCTTCTCATGCTGATCTCTAATTCTATAGGTAGCATTCCAATATTGATCTTAGCGATGCTAGATTTAGCCTTTGGTCTGGGTGATTGTATAAGTTTTACCCGTTTTGGGGCATTTTTAGCACTGAATGGACCAATTTCGAAAAATCACTTCGTACAACTCTCTAATTCTATAAGGATATTGCTCAATGGTAACGGTTTTATCCCTTTTTAGCCTTTTTACCCCAAAAAGTACGCATTTCGAAAAATCCCTACTAGCAGCCCTATTGTTCTTTAAGAAGCTTGCTCATATACATTTCCAGGTTAATAGCTTTTGCCGTTTGGCCTGGATAATGTTACCAGTTTTCTCACTTGTTATACCTTTTTTACCCATAAAAGTACGAATTTCAAAAAATTCCTTAAGTCTATAAGGAGATTGCACAGGTTTCACGATGATTGATTGTCTTAATATTAACAAATTTTCGGATAAATCATAACATGAGATTTTTAGACTTATTTTTATGTTTCATTTCATATTCGTTTGTTTGTATTAAAATAAACCAGTAAGAAAGTTTCAGTCGGGCAACCCGACTTACTTATACCATCACCCTCAGTAAGACAAATAGAATTTCTGTTATATTGATATTATTACTCGATTTCTAAAGTGGGCGGAGTGGTACATTTGTATGGGAGGTACCAGAAGGGGCGTGGCTAAATTTCCAGTTTTATTCTCAAAAACTGTATCCTGCTATAATTTTACCAAATAAAGAATTAGGGTACGATCGCGTTGGATTTATTGATATTACTACTCCATATTTAAAGTGGGCGGAATAGTACATTTGTATGGGAGATACCAGAAGGGGCACGGCTAGTCTTCCAATATTTTTTCCAAAACTTTATCCTGTTATAACTTAACAAAATACGTAAATTGTGCACGATCGTGTCGAGTATATTGATATTATAACTCCATCTCTAAAGTGGGCGCAGCGGTACATTTGTATGGGAGGTACCAGATGGAGCGTATCTAGACTTACAGATTTTTTCTCCAAAACTTTATCCTGCTTGAACTTTACTAAATACAGAATGTGGGCACGATCGCATTAGTTCTATTAATAATATGTATCGATTTCTAAAGTGGGCGGTACCAGATGTGTATGGGAGGTACCAGATGGGGCGTGGATAGACTTCCAGTTTTTTTCCTCAAAAACTGTATCCTGCTATAGATTTACTAAAATGAAGAATTTGGGTACGATCGCCTTGGATTTATTGATATTACTACTCCATATCTAAAGTGGGCGGAGTGGTACATTTGTATGGGAGGTACCAGATGGGGCGTGGATAGACTTCCAGTTTTTTTTCTCAAAAACTGTATCCTGCTATAGCCTTACTAAAATAAAGAATTTGGGTACGATCGCCTTGGATTTATTGATATTACTACTCCATATCTAAAGTGGGCGGAAAAGTACATTTGTATGGGAGGTACAAGAAGGGGTGTGGCTAGACTTCCAATATTTTTTCCAAAACTTTATCCTGTTATAACTTAACAAAATGAATAATTTAGGCACGATCGTGTTGAGTGTATTGATATTGTAACTCCATCTCTAAAATAGGCGGAGTTGTACATTTGTATGGGAGGTACCAGAAGGGGCGTTGCTAGACTTTAAATTTTTTTTTCCAAAACTTTATCCTGTTATAGCATTGAGTTCGATGCATAGATATTATTACTCGATTTCTTAAGTGGGCGGAAAGGCACATTTGTATGGGAGGGGCGGGGCCATGTAGCCCATTTGCAATACCGTAAGTAGTTTTGAGGAAATAATAACTCGTGCATAATTCAAAACATTTGGGTACGTCTTTCGAAAGTTATCGTGCGAACCAGCCGGACAGCCAGACAGACGGACAGACAGACAGACGGACATGGCTCAAACGACTTAAAAAGTCATGAATCGAATTTGGCTCAAAGAAACCTAGGGCCTAAGTGACTCCTTCTATGTGTTACACTTTTGGGTCGTATCAAATGATATATACCTTCATCCCAAAGGGTGATGGTATAAACAGACAATTTTTATTTATTTTTTGTTTTGGACCGAGATTTCCCGGGATCCCGGGAAAATGATATAAAAATCCCGATTTCCCGGGAAATGAAAAATGCCGGGAAACCAAAAACACTACTTATGACATCGAAGTACTACTCATACGCCATATCTGTTAACTATGTGATTATTTTCACAGCAGCTCTCTTACTCGTTGTTAATTATCTCAACAACAAGCATAAACAATTCATAGGCAACATTTACTTTTGTATGTTTCCATTTTTTAGCTTGAAATAATAACCAAAAAATAATAATTTTCTGACGCTATTTAAACGTAAAGAGAATACTGTGGTAAGTTAGATATGAACAATAAGACTTAAATATATTTATCAGCAATATGTTTA
The DNA here is from genome assembly GCA_964034835.1 of Muscina levida. Taxonomy (NCBI): domain Eukaryota; kingdom Metazoa; phylum Arthropoda; class Insecta; order Diptera; family Muscidae; genus Muscina; species Muscina levida. The sequence goes on from OZ035882.1 coordinate 6,264,317, forward strand.
AGAAGAGAAGTATTTCTGCACTAAATTGAAAGGTACAAAGAATTGCGTTTTTTTTTTCAAAATTATTTGACTAAGTTGTTAAAATTTCGCTCATATACATATGAATATTTTTTACATGGCAAGGATTTTAAAACGACAACATTATTATTGTTATATATATGCAATTGATGCAGCACACATTTTTTTATTGGTGCATTTCCTTCTTCTCCAAAAATGTTTTTAATTAAAATGGCGCTAACAAGCACTTCCGACAATACACTTTCTTTTGCCAAATGAATTACGTAGCATACATTCATTTTCCACTCCCTCTGAAACTTTCTGACTTTTCAACACCAAACTCACATAGATAACAGCTCACGAAGTTGCAAAGTCACACTGTTGTTAATGGGGACAAAATGAAAGAAGCACAATACAATTACATAACAACAAGTAACTATGTGTATTTGAAGCGGTCATAACATACAGTTCCTGCAAGAGCAGTGAACCACAAAAATGGTTAATTGTTTTTTAAGTCATACACGTGTACGTACCTATTTACCCAACATATGAACGTACATATTTGCACTGCGATATTCCCTGGTGTCACCTAAGTTGTACAAGTGGTGTGGGGTGTAGCATAAGTTTGCCAAAGGTTAGATTTGATTATTTTTTTTTTGCCCTACTCAGTTTATAGCAACGTCTGTTATACAAAATTCGGGTAGAGAGAAATGTTGGCAGATACAGATGATGCTGCAGCAGATTGCAGATCCAATAATTACAATATTGGGAACTATTTGTTAACAGGTTAATTTTACTAATGTAGTAGTATGTAAAGCTTGTGACTCGAGGAACATCAATTATATCCAAGAGTATTAACTTCATTTTGTTGTCTAATCAAATAGTTCTATTATGTGAGTTCTATTTAATGGGATAGTCCGTGGCATGATAGTTGCAACACGCAATTATCAACGTTACGTGAAATTGAAGTGAACTGAGTACTTTGAGTTTGCTAAATTTTAGAGCATTCTCTATCGAAATTAAGATAAAAGATAATTATCTTCTGACCATTGCATTTATATACATGAAGTACATCAAATTGGTGTTGTTATTGTATGATTTTTATAAGATAGCAATAGCAGTTGACAACAACTCACCTTGAATTTGTTTAGTCTACAGAGAAAACTTTAAGATATTTATCACTGTTTGTATACGGTTTTCATGTCTCCTATCTGGTTTTTTATAACTTTACTCTACAAAAATATTTACGTAGCCGACAAAAATACGTTTTATAACCAACGTATGATTTGATCCAGCCTTTGCGTTACGTAGTTACTTAATCATTCCTTCGAGTATCATTATTATTTATTGTAGCTTTGGGCATTTTCGATATTATCTCTATGGTCAACTTCATATTGTAAAGATATTGCTCTGTCAATAATCGTAAGTTACGGTGGATTGCTTTAAGAATACTGGTAAAAATAATTGTCATTTTTGAAGTCTTTAAAAATATGCCTTAAAGTAAGGCGGAAGATTTTTTGTGTTCGTAAAATTGACATTACAAATACTAAGTCTGCCATCAAAATATTAATGAAATAATGTGAATTCATTGACGGTTTTTTGCTATCTTTATAAATTTGAGGTTGTATTTTAACTATTAAATTTAGCTTTTCTAAACCTCAATACTTTAAAAGCGAATAGTGCCATAAAATCTTTACTCTTTTGCGTAAAAGAAATTGTGAATACAACCATCATGTCACAAAATGCATCACCTGGCTACATTTTAACACTAAATTAACTACCAAAATGTTTCTCCAATAAAAGCTCTGAAGCTTTATACTTTATCCGTAAATTAAATAAAATATAAGAAGATTTGTCCTGTCTCTCTATTCCGCATATAGCTATGAATATACTGGGAGTGTTTACTTTGACATATTTCATTTAATTTTTGGCATAACATTTCTTGCCAATCTTTAATGGTTTGCACTAAGCTAAGTGGTAGTTGGTTTGCAACTTAATGCAATAATGTCAGCGGTATGTGAGCAAAGAACCGCACACGAAGTACGAGAAATAACTACCTGAAGTGACTATGCCAAAATATGGAAATTGCTGCATCGATAACACAAGTAGTCACCCGCAACTATCTTAGTAAGTTGATATCAGTTTTCACTTATCTGTTAGACTCCTGTATATTACTTATTTTCTCTTTGCATCCTAATAATGTTTACGCTCCCACAAACAGGGCATACAATAGCAATTGTCATACCATTCTCATAACTCTATCAGGTATTGTGTATAATTGCTATAACAACATTTAATAGTAAGAACTAAGGACATCGTGCATCACCCTCCTGTATGACGAAGAGGAAATGCATTTAAGTCTTCAACACCTAAGGACACACTAAGAGCAAAATTTTTGTGTTTATTTTTATTTCATAAAATGCATATGCACAGGACGTTATCACATATAGGAGTATATGCTTTATCTGCGCATTGCATTTGTAGAATACCAAAATGGCTATATATATATATTAATTTTTGAGCATATGAAAGTGTGTGCTATTGGTCGTACTGTATGCGAAAGACAAATTTTTCGCACAATAATTAAATGAAAATATTTTCCACATGACGCGGTAATATAATTTTTTTTGTGGAAATGTTCCGGAAAATGTAATAAAAGTTTTTTATTATTTAAATTGGTTAAATTTAAATTGTGCTGGTAGTTCGTGGCAATTATGGTGTGAAACAGTAGCGAGTGGGGTTGGAGAGACGAGATTACGTTGTCAAATTTTGGAAATAATTGTTGTAATTATTATGAGAGGTTGAGTATAGTATAATATAATATGAATTAATAAACTACGTTTCTCGACGACAGTAGTTTAAGTGTGATATGAATAGAATAACACTTGTGATCACAAATAAACTGCGATCAAATTAATTTGTATTACTAATATGAACACATAATAATATGAATCATTCGCTACAGGTAAAAATGTCAACTCAATTTGCTGATTCCAGTTATTTTCCTCTTGCTAATGCTGTGAAAATTTCACATACACAATTGTTGGCTATTTACTATTTTAGCTACATCAACTCATAACAACAAATCCAGTCTGCAAATTAATTACAGTCATATTGAATCTGGACAGTGGATAGAAGCAAAAGTCAATTACAATTGTCAATTGTGTGTTACTGATACAGAGCAACACGAATCTCAGCATTTCTCTTACACTTCCTCACACAATTATCAGAGACACGTATCATATGAAATCAAATCTCAGCCCTGGGTGTTTAGCTGGCTTAGTAATAGCCAACCAATAGTGTAATCGAGTTATCTCAAATCATATTATGTCTATGAGAATACACAATGATATAATGGATATAGTAGAACACTCATATGTAATATGGGTTAGTTGAGCACACATACACACACACACTCATCAATGGTTATTTGGTTGTTAACTTATTTGGTAAATTTTGTTAGTTTTGAATATGTCCTTAGAGCTTTCGAAATCCAGTAGTATTTGTGGTTACCGGGAACTACTTACAAAGATGAATTTTGGTTAGTATATAGTCATTTATTCGTATTCATTTATATTGAAGCGATATTGAAAAGAATAATACGTAAAATATCTGTATTGAAAGGCCTTTGTCAAGCCTCTATTCGTAGACCGAATGTTTCTAAGGACCAGCCTTAATTTTTGGAGGCAGCCGAGGCAAAATTGATTTCCTTATTTTGTAGAAGATAGTGAAAAAAAACTTTTAAACTTAACAATTCTGAAGTTGCTCATTCGTATCATCCATAAGCACTTGGTCTTTGCTTAGATGATCGATAGATGCAAAAGGAATTGAGAAGTTTTAAATAAACAGTTAAATCAATTTACATATTTATGCTTGTCTCTAAACAGCCGCATACATAGAAGATATATTTTGACAATTGTTTATCATTTAAAGAGTCAAATGCAATCGGCTTTTGTTTTTTAGCACAACTAATGCTTTAACTGGTCATCTGTGTAAAAATGTTACATAAAGCAATTTTAAGACCTTCGGCTGGTGTTTTTTTCAACATCTTAACAAGTACGGCATATATTTTTGTAAGCAGATTTGTACGAAATCACAGCTACGTGAAATTGCTTTTCATTTCTTTTACAATTACGGCGCTACATGAACTATTTTTTTCACTTAGCAAATAGAAAATACTGGTGTCGTGGAATTACAAATTTAAGTACTAACATGGATTTACACAATCTTTCTTTCTTCTTATCTCTTCATATCACTCTCTCGTTACATCCCTATTTTCCTATCACTAATTGACAAAGTGTAACAAAGAAGAAAACACAAAGAAAAAAAATCACAGTATAAAAGCCAACACAAATGGAATTAAACACAAACGAAGTGTTTACATAGATAACTGTATTTACAATGAATTCTTAAGTAAATTAAGGGACGATAAAAGCTCTGTGCAAAACCAACAATTGAGTGGTGTAGGTGAGGTCTGTGTTCTTAGCATAAGAAAGTAGTCCATGATGGCAATTCTTTACTGTGCAGCAATAATTCATACTGCCATTTTTTATTGTTGTACACACTCACATACTTAAGAGAATATTCTTGTCACTTTGTGCTTTTTTTGCCCAGTACACCTATACCTGTGTCGCACAATGGGCGGATAGAAGGGCGGAAGTGAAGATTAATTGATTGAAATTATGTTATGGTTTGTTAAATATTAGCATGCTTGTTAGATTCCGCGAAAAATCATGAGGGTGACCAGGGTTTATATCCTGTCTTAATCTTTTATATTTCTTGGATCATCAGCCCCTTTGTTTTGTTGACAGTGACATCGCAGAGGACGAACCTTGTAAAAGCTTCTTAAATAGATACCTGTAGTTGGGATTTATCATTAAACTGCAGGTTCTGCCTGACAGAGTCTATAAATCGAAGAGTGTTAACCACTCAAATATTAGGAGCTATCCCATACCTCATTCAACAGATGTAAAGGGAAAACAAGTCTTCGGATCATAGCCTGGCGGTTAGAACACATGACTTTATGAGTATGACCTGTATTCGCAATCTAAGTACATATCTTCGATCGGCAATAACTTTTGACATTTCGTATCGGTATTTGTCTAGTAAAAGCTGAACAAAAAGCTTGCGTTTGAAATCGTTGATAAATTGGAGTTTGCTTGGAATGCAGGTAGAAGAAATGCAAAATGCTCTGCCATATCTCATTCATGGAAATGCTCTCCGACTATCAAACCAGAATTTGGAATACTTAGAAAGGCAGTTATTTTGAATCAAATTCAATTAATTAAACTCATCGTATAACGGATGTCTTGTCTTATAATGACAATTTTTTGCTTCTGATAAAAAGCTCATAATGTCATACAAATTTAATTTTGGCGAAGACAAATTGGATTTAATTCACAAAAAAATATTTGAATAGCTCAATATTGTAAGTATGTTTTAGGCTTCATAGGAAGTTATGTAAAATAACGTCAATACACGTGTATGATATTCGCAAATTTGCTTTATTTCTTCCTGGGAAGTCCAATTATTATAATTGGGACTATAATTTTAGCTCACACTATAAACTTTTTTATACTAAACTCCCTTTTAAATTCTGCCCCAGTGTGCGTGAGTGGCAACATAATTCTGTGGGATTCTTACAACCAACAACTATAAGATACTAACACAAAAAAAAAAAAACAAGGAAACATTTATTTTTATGGAGTATTCTTAGTAGGCTGTAGTTCAATATCTGACTTGAGAGGATGGGTATGGAGTATAAGGTATCGTTGTAGAACATACAATTTATTTTCATTTAAAGTTTATATACATGTAAGATAGCAAATGTAGGTTAGAGTAGACATTATTTTTTAAAAATTGATATGAATAAATTAAATTATGTGTGAAGGTTAAACAATTGAAAAAATTTTTGGCACTCCCTAATTCACGATATTGTGTAATTTTAATAACTAAGACGCATCGGTGGTAGCATGCCATTTGTATGGCTAAACATTGCGCCTTATCACATTTGCTACCACCAAACAGATGTTCAATGGCAGTGTCCGGGGAATATGTAATCTCTCAGATGTTGTGAGCTGCTTGGGGACCTCCAAAGAAAGATTCTGGTTATTCCCAAGTGAATAACAATCAATATACTCAAACTAGAAAATCCTCCAATCCAATCCAATACGGCAAAAACTATTAGATGCTATGGCTGATGACACTGACTGACACAAAGTCTTCAGTGAAAATAGGCACAAATCTAACAGATGCATTTTCTACCAAGCAAGGCTTCAGACAAGACTATAGTATGTCATGCGATCTCTTTAACATCATAATGGAGATGATCATGTGGAAGGCAGCAATAAACACGACTGGCACCATCATTAACAAAAGCTATTTGCAGCTCGCGTATGTTGATGATATAGATATCATTGCCAGAGGACTGCGTGATGTAACTGCGGCCTTTTCGAGCATTGAGAGGCAGATAGCATAAGTGGATATGTTAATAAATGAGGACAAAGCCAAGTTATTAGTTTCAACGTACAATGAGTGTACTCGTTTGAGACGCTGTATTTGAAGTGGTTGATGATATTGTCTACCTTGTCTCCGCCGTAAACAAAAATAATAATGTCAGCCTGGAAATCGAAAGACGAGTATTGATCGCAAACCGCTGCCGCTATGTGCTGAGCAGGCGTTTTAATGATAAACATAGTACTCGCCGTTTATGGTGATGGGACCAAATGCGATGTATTTTTTTTCGAAGACTACCTTGTCTTTGTTCGTCAAGAGAGGACTTTGTCATTAAATCGCATAGTAGCTGCAGTTCAATACTCGTCTTTTGATTTCCAGGCTGACATTATTATTTGTGTTTACTGCTTAGCCAATGTAGACAATATCATAAACCATTTCAAAGTTATAGTTGTCATCGATCACGCAGCGTCAGAAACGAGTATACTCTTTGTACTTTAAATAAAATAACTTAGTTATGTCCTTATTTGTCATCAGATCCACTTCTGCCGACTGTTTATCAATGCTTCTAAAGGTAGCAGCAACATTCTGCAGTCCTTGAACAATGATATCTATATCATCAGCATGTGACTTCTGTTAAAGATGATACCAGTGTGTTTACTGCAGCCTTCAGCATGATCATATCCATTATGTTGTTAATGAGACTTGTCTAAATCCTCGTTAGGTAGAAATTGACTCTGTCAGTTTTTTTTCTATTTCACTGAAGAGTTCATGCCGGTCGGTGTCATCCCCCAATGTCGTATCAGCTGTAATAGTTTCTGTGATATCGGACTGTCGAATGCAACCTTTTAATCGATAAATAGATGATATGATCGATCTGCATCTCTTGGTTCTTCTCCAGGATTTGTCGTCGATTTACCAGGTCTAAAGCCATACCGATAACGTCCAATCAGGTTCGCTAGGATGGGCTTTACTATAGACCGGACCTTGAATACTATAGGAAAGAGCTGATCCCACAATAGTTGGTGCACACATTTGGATCGCCTCGACAGAGAACACTCATAATCCAATCATCGTGCACGCATTCGTTTATCCAAATCGTGTTTATGAGCTGGTAAAAAGCTCTGCCGGCAGTCCATCGGCTCCTCAGATTTATTGTTTTTAAGCCGTGCAATTGCCGTGCTGATCTCGTTTTGGATCGGTGGTGGACAATCTACTCCGTCGTAGATGATTGGCGTGATTTCCTCATATGTGCTGCGGGAACGAGCAGAGTATTAAAGTTTCTCCCTATATTTGCAGCACACTGCAACCGTGACCTTACAGGTTTGAATCCCTGTTCTAAGACCTTTGTTTTTTACTTTTTTGTAGAACTATCCATAAAATTTTCGATATTCTTTCTCTCTCTTTCCTTCCATAGACACTTTTACCGCGAGAAGAGGAAAGCGTTGCCATTGTCCGCAGTTTTACTTTGAATGCAGCTACCTATTTCTCAGACATTGTGCAATATTTATTATCGCGAGAGTTAGTCGTAGAAGCATGGGCTATCTCGGTGGTGTGCAGCTTTGCGATGTGTTACTTCCTTTGCGTTTGGTTACTAGCATTTCAGTAGTTGCACCGTGCATTATACGCATGTTTATAACGCTTAAGATATGCCTTTCATCGGTTACCTCGCTATCAACATGGTTTCTTCTTTTTTGAATCAGAGTAGAATCAGCATTTTAGCAAAAATACCTACTGCATAAAATTGATATAAGACTAAGACTGAAACGCTTTATAAATTTTTAAATTCTTGAAATTATAAAAAAAGCTTTCATAAGATTCTAACATTCTCATTTTGGAATGAGGTGACGGAATAAAAAGGTAATTTTTCTTCCTGACAAACAGCAACAATTTTGCTAGGCTGAGTACCAGGTTAAAACCTTAGCAATATTTTTTTAAAATTACAGACCGAAATATTACGCCCGAGAAACAGAAAATAAAAGATTTGTAAATTATCCTCAAAGAGGATACACGATAGGGTATCTTTAAAATAATTCCTGCATGATATTCTTACAACAATGGAGAACAATTAATTCTGCATTTACTCACACAACAGCAATAGAATATTGGTAGCATGTTCTAAGGCGGCCCACAATACAACTGTCTTTTATGTTTGTGACGTTTTTTACATTACAAATATCATGCCAAAAAAATAATAATAAACATAAATAACATAAAAAATACCTTAAAGAAGCCATAATTTTCGTTCTCAAAGCCGAATGACAAAACAGAAAGCACTAAACGTCATTGAAACTTTTAGGCTCTAAAGTACTTTTTTTTTGTTACATAAAAAAGAGTTTTTTTTATATTTTACAGTTAATTATGCTTAATAAATTGTAACTTAAATTTTTTAAGGATTACGAATTTAAAATGTAAATGCCAATAATGTCTACCCTTATTATTAAAAAAATTGGCCGAACTTTTTCATAATTTCAGAAATAAGCTTTAACTAGTAATTATCTACTTTTCTTGTTTTGTTTTACTTTTAATTGTGTAGTCATGGGAAATGTGCCTATTAATTAAAAGTTTTTTTTGTTTCTCTCTTATGAGATTACTTGTTGTTTAGGGAGTGAGGGCTTAACTTTTTTTAATGGATTCTATTAATTGGTTTTACTCAGAACCACCGCAAATGCAATTGTTTCAAGGAATTTTATGTGGGTTACAATAAGATGCAGCAATTACTTGTTCTTATTTCGTTTTTGTATTCACTTTAAGTTGTATTTATTTCAAATAGTTTTCTCCATTTTTCCTGGCGATGTTACAATGCAGCTTTCCCAATACTTTGTCTACATTGGACATAACTGTAATCTCCTTTCATTTGTTATTCAGGTAAAGGGCTTTATTAGCGATTCTATTACAAGATTATAGATATTGAAGTAAAAGAAAATATCTGTTAACCGTAAAAATAACTTAACTTAATTTCCGTTAACACCCATGAGTGAGATGTGGGATAGCTTCTCACGTTGTTGTGAATTGACACGCTTCCTATTTTAACATAAGATTTACAACTAATAACGAATGTGAACATCACTGTTTGAGATTCTTTTCTAGACATGCCGATTGACTCGACACTATACTGCGAAGTTTCTGTCGACAACATAATTGTTTAAATAAAAGATTTACAGTGAGAAAACATCGTATCACAATAGATTGATTTACTTGGCCATTTGGCTTTTTTATTGATTACAACTGTGAAATAGTTCCAATAAGAAAATGTTGTCCGTAAGGGCATTTTAAAAATGGAAGCCCGTCACCTCCCCTCAAATTTTAAAAGCAAGAATTAACCTTTCTCACACTTACAATTATAAAAAAATTCTAAGCTTTTCAAAAGTTGTCTAGATCTTTGTATCCTAAAGTTGACAATTTTGTTACAATATTACATAAAGTATGAACTAGGTTAATTCGGCAGCCACATTCAACACAGCTCACTTGGGTCCTAGTATGAGTCCCGTTGTGATACCATTTTAAAAAATATTCTGTTCGGTCAACGTCGCTATCAAGCTATTTCATTGCTCTGATGAAGGCATGGATGTTCCGCAATTCACATACTGCAGGTATTGTCTAGAAGTGTCCGATGACCAAGCTTTTCACATCTCAGGTCACCAAAAGCAGGGCAGTGACATAAAAGATGATCCGTGGTCTCCTCTTCTTCCTCATCATTGCAGCTTCTATAAAAATCGTTGTAGGGTAGTTTCAACCTCTAACCAACCGGCCAGAGACCGGTTATTACAGCTTTGATATTCCTCAGGTGGCCTCTGGACAAGTTTAGCACAAATCATATCCTCTGTATATCCATTGTAGGCCAAATTTGTTTAGTTGCTGTGCTCCCTTGTGAGGAGGATCACAATGAGACCGTAAACTTCGCCCGAGTTCACGGTTGTGGCGGCCCTTGCATTCTCCAGGGATCTGATAGCCGCTTTACTATCAGTAAGAATATGCATATTGCCACCCAGTATCATACGATACTGAATAGCCGCTACTTCGGCCTGAACTATGCTACAGTGGTCTGGTAGTCTGATTGATAGTTGCAAATTCAACTACTCGGATAGATTCCACAGCCCGCTCTTTCCTTTAATTTTGAACTGTCCATGAAAATTAGGTATCATCCTTCCCAAAGATTAGGGCACTATCATTATCATCATAGTACGACCTATCCGTAATGTTCCTTATAAAACCCGGATCGAAGAAAGGTTCTGGTATGGTGTAACCCGTGCGAAATGTGAACTAAATATCAACAGATATTTGAAAAAAGGTGAAACATAAACATTTGAAAGCTATTCTTACATCTTATTTGCATTATTTACATTATACTTCCTCAATTTCTTTTCACTCTTAAACTTCAACATAAAGCATAAATATTTCAGCTTAGGTAAGGATCAACAAGGAAGGAAGTATAAATTACGACACCCAATGTTTACAATACAAATACTACTGTAATTCGGCAACTGTTCATAAGTAAACAACAAACTTTACAAACACCGTAAATTTTAATTTATGTTACTTCCGACCAGAAGTGAAAGAGTTGTTAGGAAAAGCATTACCATATTCTCCCTATTGCCACTTTGAACAACTTCCATCTATTTGGCCATTTGTTTTCCTTCATTTGATTTTGTAAACATCTGGTTACATACAAGACATTATACAGATATCAACGTTAAGATATTACAATTTAATTAAATGCCATTATTTTGAAAGTAAACAGATACATTCAAATAGGTTTCTACATAACCGCCCGTAAAATATTTAGGCGCAAAGAAATACCATAAAAGTTTATTTGAAAAGTCTACAAAAAAACAAGATGTAACACCTGCTGGTTGTTGAATTTGCATTATTGCTGTTATTCTTAGAAGGCATTATTGTTATGTTTATTGCTTTTGTTGGGCAAATTTGTAATTTGTAAAAATTTTATACTAACAAATAATATATGGCTTAAAATTCGATAAAAAGAGATTGGAAAATAAAAATTGAAATATATAAGGTGGGAATGATCGAAATTCGCAGCTTTGAAAATTTTGATATTGAACAAAAATATTTTTATACAAATGATCATAACCAAATATTTTGTTCAAAAAAAATATCCAAAATGTTATCAGATTACATGTGGTAACAGTAAACAATATTTAGTACCTTTGTCATAAAACGGTCGAATTTAAAATGCAGATACAATTGCCACCTTCTCAGTATTCTGCCCATTGTACATAAACATTTTCATTTACAGAAATTTGGGGCTACCTTTAAATTTCTTTTTATCGTCACCAATTCTATGTTTCACAGCAATTCTTATTAATTGATTTTATTTAATTGTAAATTGCCGAAAGCTAATATCTTCGAAATACCATAGAGACTGGTATAAATTGAATTTTATTAGATCTCCGATGATATGGTAATCAAACATCACATTTATGAGGTTAATTTCCAGTTCGCTTTTATGTAGGTAGATAAGAATTCTCGATAAATTCTCGCGTAAAAACAATGATGTTTTCATTCCACCTTCAACAAAAGTATCACATTGCATGGTGTTGTTTGTGTTGATAACAACACACGCCTGAATACACATAGACACATGAGCATAGTCGTAGCATTTCGCTATAGCACCACATGACACCCCTACCCTTCATTGCATCACTCTAATCAAATTGTGCACAAAATGATTTCAGTAATATTTTGGGTATTCATTAAACATTTTTATTTGATACCTCATCAGCAAATTTTTGATTAATTGTTTTCGACAAAATGTTCCCGTGATTTGAGCCAATGTTGATGTTTATGTTATGTATATTCAGAATCCTGTTGTTTGTTTGTTATTCTCAATTTGCCATTGATTAATACGTGGGGTAAAATGTTTAGGTTTAGCCATCATGAGATATCATTTGTTATACCTTTTCTGACAAATGGAATATGCAAAATATTCATGTTTTACATGTAGCGCTACATCATAGCAAAACGAACATGTCTTGACGTCAGCTTTGTGCCCTTTTTTGTTCTATGCAGAAAAAATGCGAACATTCTCATGCGTGACAACAAGATTTGTTTTATTTTTCTTGAGATGAATGAATTGTTATTCATGGAGAATATGTAGAATCATTTGTTATCGAATTATTAATGACTAATAATGTAATTGAAACCAGGCAACAACGGTAATAGATAGCGAAAAAAAACACATATGGCTGGCAAATAATTGCAGCAACTCTTATTAGTGGTACAAATAAATGTTAATGATATTTTTGTGGCTGCTTATATTAAATGTAGAAAAAAGTATCGCATCTTATTATTGAATTTGTAGCACGCAACTAAACCAAAAAGGTTATCGTGAAAATGCTATCATACACAGGGCAATATATGAAATTGAGTGTATTCAAAACAAAACAAAATGTCATCAATTTGTTTATTGTAATAAAATAATGCACCAAATTGGCTATCGATATCAGAATGTTTTTAAGTTAACGGCCAATTCAGAGTTAGGGACAAGGATGACGCGTTTCGAACACCGTCAAGAGTTCATCATCCGATCCCTTTAAGTCTTTAAATGTTTCGATGTTAGTTGGAGTCAATTTGTTAGTCACTAAACTGTCAGTTAAACGACTTTACCTACTGCCGACAGTTTTTGTTAAGAATACCAAGTTCCTTGTAAGTCATTGGCATCCCAATGATACAACATGTAGTTAGTGAACCCTTAGCCAATCCTTTTTCTCCAATTTCGTTTCATCATCATACTTTTGGTTCATTTATTTTATTCAGTTCTCCCTGTCATCAAAACGGGTCAGCTAGATCAATCACTTGTTTGTTTGGTGATGAGAACCACGAGTGAATTGAGGGAAATCAATAAATAACTACAAATTATAAATGGTTACTATCATACCCACAAACACATTAGCAAGTATGTGTGTGTGTGCGCATGTATGTTTTCAGAAAATATTTACATGCTTAATGGCTGCAATCGGTATGAAAAAGAACATCAGAATGTGATACTGTGTTCGGTTCAGAAGTAGCTTATTTGTTTAACATACATTAGGGTGTACCGAAAACGTTTTTTTTTTTTGGGATTGAAAAACAGCGAGGTCTGCTAATTTGATGGGACGATACTTATGACCTGATATTTAGTGAACTCGTGCATATTTATTTTAATTTACAATAAAGTTTTTATGAAGACATCATTATGGAAACCTTATTATATCCTTGCTGTGGTACGAAAATCTATTAACATAGAATACAAAGCCATTTAAGAGAAATGCTCACAGTTTGAGGGTTCATTTATCTATAGTTACTAAAGTGGCGGATGTCCTAGACAAATACAAGGCTTATATCGCTACCATACCGAAAATGCGATGGACGGGACAGAGATGCACACGATGCTGCTATGCAGAGAGACACGAATTTGGATGTGGATTCTTAATAGGCAAGAGCCTTCGACATCTAGTCTCGAAGTTTAACACTGTAAGTGACCGAATATCTACTATCTGTATCAAGGCGAAATACTTGTACAAAAACGAAAACATTAAATATGTATTCTGTGAGCGCCTGGGGAAGGATTTGACCGCTGCCCTGGCCATAATATTAAAATTGTTCTGGGAAATTTTAATGCTAAAATAGAAAGTGCAGATGGTGCAGTGCTGCAGATATGAATGAAACACTTTCGTATTTTGCTCGTTCTCGAAAGCTGCTTAAGTGAGGAAATCACATCAATCATCGTCGACGGAGTAGATTGGCTACTACCAACCCAAAACGAGATCAGCACGGCAATTGCACGACCAAAAAAAAAAAACAATAAAGCTGCAGGTGCCAATGAACTGGTAACGAACAGGCACCAACTCTTAAATACGATTTGGTTGAATGAATGCATACCAGGTTATTGAAATTTGAGTATTCTATACTACGTAAAATCTTGGAGAAGACCCAAGAAATGCAAAAGAGACGGTTTTTAGTGATAATAGGCAAAAATGTGACAGACCCATATTATACCAAGCAATGATTTAGACAAGGCGATCGTCTATCATGCGATCTGTTTAACCTTAACATGGAGGAAGGCTGCAGTAAACACCACTGGTATCATCGGTAATAAAAGTCACATGCTGCGCGCGTATGTGGATGATATAAAAGATATAATTGACCAAGGGCTACGGAATGTTACTGCGGCCTTTTCAAGCAGTCAAGTGGAAAAGTGGTCGAAATAAGTGGGTCTGGTGATAAATGAGGACAACACAACGACAACTTTAACTTTGAAGTGGTAGATGATTTTGTCTACATCGGCTCCAAAGTAAACAAAAGTAATAATGTCAGCCAGGAAATCAAGAGATGAGTGTGATCGCAAAACGCTGCTACTATGCGCTAAGCAAGCGATTTAATGACAAAGACCTCTCTCGATGTATATAGATCCAACTCTATCAGGCACTGATCCAACCTATCTTGCTTTAAGTGCAGACTCCTGAGTAATGTCTCAAGGGGAGTACGGCGAGTACCGTCATCGAATGAGTCACGAGTTGTATCAGCTACATAACATAAGTATTAGGGCTTGGGCAGGTTGTACGAATGGATGAAAATGCTCGTAAATGCTTTGAATTCTTTTCTACTTGCGGCTACTGATGAATGAATTTCTGTTGTTGCTGCCAAATAAGAAGAAATATATATTACGGACAATTTGTTATACCCATAGGTATCAAACTTTGTTGTACTCGGGCCATTCTGTTCAACCAAGTGGTAGTATGAGAACCAAAGATATTTCCCTTCTTAGATGTAGTATTTATATAATGTCTATTTTTGTTTCAAAAGTTTAGTGTTTTAAAATATTAAAATGGGAACATTTTTTTGTCATTCTATAATTAAAACGGTTGTTGGGTGTGTTTTTCTTCTAGTATCACCTTGAATCTAGTATCGGGATTTTTTATACCGTATTAACACTAGTTTTTTATCCAATTATCTAGAGAGTGATAATTCACACTTTTGCCACCTTCCTTCTTAGGACTATACACCTTTTAACATTTATCGATCTTGAATTTGAGCTCCCATATCAAATTATGATATATTATCTTATTTAATGACATATTGTAAAACATTGTCATTATTCAAAAAACAGATAAGGACTTACATGAAATCACTGGAATATTAATAAATATTTATGCATATTTATTATTCAGTTAATATGAGAGTGGATCATGTGTAATATCATCTTACAGATGTCGTCGACCAATAATTTCCTTAGGTCTTACACAATTAAAAAATTATTTCTGAAACTAAAATGGAACACAATAAAAATAAATTGTTTTTGCTCAAATGTTTAGAAGTCAGCAACAAAAGAACATACCGAGGACTCCACACAGTCTTCAGACGCCGATGACACCTTTACAAATAAACATGATTTTGGCTAATATTGTATTAGTCTACATTAAACCTAAGCAAATTCTACAACCAACACTTGACATTCTATCCTGTTGCTAGAAGCGAAACCATCAAAAGAATGCTTTGGCGTTACATCCTAACAACAATGCCAGCTTTGGTGACGTCTGTCGTCTGGGATACCTCCTGTTGTCAACATTGTTTATAGTAGCTTTTTCACTTTACTTTTTTAAATGTTCTTCTCATAATGTTTTTCAACTTCTTCGGAATTGTTTGTATTTGGTTTCTAAGTAATGTTAAACATTCTGACATTCATACATATGCGCCTGTTATCTTCTTATATATAAAAATGAATTGCTGTGCAGTTGTCTCGCTAAAACTCAAAAACGGCTGGACCGATTCTCAAAATTTTTTTTTTGTTTTGTTCGCTATAGCTTCCGGATGGTTTAAAAGGTTTTATTTTTTCAAAAAGTGGGCGGCGTCACGCCCCTTTTTCAAATATCGCTCAGACGGCTTTTCTAATAGACCGATTGATACAAAAATTTTACCATGAGGTACTGTTGACCTGTAGATAGTTCCTGACTACATTTGGTTGTAATTGGATAAAGGGGCGTGGCACCGCCCATACAACTTGAAAATTAAAAAGGCTATATTTCATGAACTATCAGAGGTATGAAGATGAGATTTGGTATATATGTTGTTCGTACAGTTAGAATCACAGCCAGGGTGCAAGTGGGCGGTGCCACGCCCTCTTTTCAAAAATCGCTCTAACAGCTTTTCTAATAGACCGATTGATATGAAAATTTTACCAAGTGGTACTGTTGACCTGTTGATAGTCCCTGGCTATATTTGGTTGTGATTGGATAAATGGGCGTGGCACCGCCCATACAACTTGAAAATAAAAAGGGCTATATCTCATGAACTATCAGAGGTATGAAGATGAGATTTTGTGTATATGTTGTTGGGGAAGTATTAATTACAGCCAGGATGGAAGTGGGCGGTGCCACGCCCCCTTTTCAAAAATCGCTCTAACGGCTTTTCTAATTGACTGATTTATAAGATAATTTTAAAAAGTGGTACTAATGACCTGTTGTAAGTCACTGGCTGTACTTAGTTGTGATTGGATAAAGGAGCGTGGCACCGTCCATACAACTTTAAAGTAAAAAAGACTATATCTCATGAACCATCAGTGGTATGAAGATGTGATTTGTTACATATGTTGTTGTTGCTGTATGAATTAGAGTAATGGTGGAAGTGGGCTGTTCCACACCCCTTTTAAAACAATCAGTAATAACTGTAAAAATTCCACAGAACATTGCTGTTCGCCTAGAGATATGAACAGTAAGGTGGGCCAATTTTTTTATTCGCAAAAATCGTAACCAAAATTGGAATCTACGATGAATTGTAAGAAAATTTCACCAAAAAACTTTGTGTCTAAAATCAATTCCTAGCTCGCGCTGGAAAGCATAAAGATTTCTGTTAGAGATTTTTTTTTTTGGTTTTTAAATGAGGACAATCCGAAAACTGCAGATATTTATTTTTCGAGACCTTCTGCGTAAAACTAACTTCCCAGCAAACTAAATGAGATGTTACAGAACCAAATCTATGTATTGGTTAAAAAGTTATGGCCTCTGAGAGTTGGCATACGGAAATTAAGTTTTTAAAAATCATTTTTCAGAATATTGGGCGGGATCCCAATAAAAAAAATCAAAAATATACTATTCTTTTCGTCTTGGTCTCCAAACATCGGAATGGTAGGTAAACATTAGAGCCGGGCCCATAGGTCTGAAGTAACTGAAATATTGCTCATTGATAAAAAAATATCTCTACCTGAAATCAAACACTTTTTTTTTTTGGCGCGAACTAATTTATTCGCCCTAATGATCAGGCTATTTCGAACTAAATAAGTTAAAAGCGCCGACGCGCTGCCCACGCACTTAAAAAATTAACTTTTTAACTGTATTAAATAATGGTCCGTACACCAGGTAGTTGAGGATGCGCAGACTAAAATAGTGATTTTTTTTAATTTACTTTACAAGTATGTGTTTTTCAATTACTTTTCAGAAGAGCGAATCGGTAATAAATCATATAGATAGAAAAATTAAGCAATATTCATTGTTGTTATACTACAATGGTTAAATTTGTATAGTATATCAGAGGTAACATTAGCATACAATTGTAAATAACCTATGCATGGGGTATTTTACTTGACATATAGAACTTCTGATAGGTATAAGTGTATAAGTGCTGTCATACTAATGAAGTGTGATAGACTTTCTTTTAGTATACTTTGCAAAACCACCATGTAAAAACTAAACAAGAATAACGTTTACATATCTTGCAAATTTATTTTCAAAATGCACGTTCTGTTCGCCAAACTTATGGAGCCCTTTGTGAAGTTGAGGGTGCATATAATGATCCATCTGAGCAGCTAATAGAAGCCATCGACGCTGTAGACGTTAGTGTGACGGGGGACTCGAATTTATCGAACCGACGTCTTTCTCAGCAACTCGGTCTCTGGAAATGCTGAGGCAATATCTTGGCCTGCATCATATAAAATCCAACTGGTAGAAGAACTAGAGCCAGTGGACGATCAATTGTTTTTTTTTATTTGTCATGTCATTGCTCATTATTTGATGGAGAAATGGTTCCAACACGACGGTGCCATACAGCGCGTGAGACCATCACTTTGTTAAGCCGAACGTTGTTGACCGAATTATCTCCAAAAATGGTAATACGAGTTCAATACTAAAATTTTATTCCGGATTATTCTTGATCGGTGTGAGAAAAACACATGACAAAAGAGGTTTTTATGGCTAAAGGCATGAAGCTTCAAACGGAATTTTCATTTGCGGTTAATAGGAGCAGGCATAACAAAAATGTTTTTTTATGACCAAAGATATAGTTAGTATATAGATGGTTCCCGCTACTACGGATCAAAATAAATAATTTTGATCTTTAGAGGAATGTCTGTTTCCGATTTGTGGAAGAAGTGGTTTTTCGTCCTACATACAGAAAAAACTTAATCCACATGTCGGCACTATAAATATGACTTTGCTGATGAACTTTTTATTAGCATTTACAACAATAAATCTTAATTAGTTAACTTAATTATTAAGGAGTTATTTTAAATAAGTTACATAAGTAAATAAACCAAATATATTATTGTAGAGCTTAAGTACCGTTTTTAAAGTACTTTGTAGACCTAAATGTGAAATATATTACAAGTTAATATGCAATAGCGAAGCATTGCCGGGCCCACTAATGATCCATCTGAGCAGCTGAAAGAGATATGGTTCCAACACAACGGTGTAATATGCCATACAGCGCGTGAGACCATCACTTTGTTAAGCCAAACGTTGGTGAATGAATTATCTCAAAAAATGGTAATGCGAGTTCAATACAAAAATAGTATTCCGGAATATTCTTGATCCGTGTGAGAAGAAGACATGACAAAAAAAGTTTTTATGGCTAAAGGCATGAAGCTTCAAACTGAATTTTCATTTGCAGTCAAGGCACAACAAAAGTGTTTTTTTATGTTCAAAGAGATAGTTAGTATCCGCTACTACAGATCAAAATAAAAATTAAATGTTGATCCTTAGCGGAATGTAGGTTTCTGATTAGTGGAAGAAGTGGTTTTCGCCCTACATACAGAAAAAACTTAATCTACATGTCGGTACTATAGATATGACTTTGCTGATGAACTTTTTATTAGCATTTACAACAATAAAACGTAATTGGTTAACTTCCATGTTAAGGAGTTACTTCAAATTAGTTATATAAGTTAATTAACTCAACATATTATTGTCGAGCTTAAGTACCGCTTTCAAAGTACTTTGTAGACCTCAATGTGAAATATATTACAAGTTAATATGTAATAGCGAAGCATTGCCGGGCCCACTAGTTAAGTAATAAAAAAATATGTGAATACATCATATATGATTAATTTTTCTAGTATGATCCTTATTGCTATCATATCCCGTTTTATCCAATTTGTACGCACACAAAAACCACATAACCTTATATTCTTATATATATTAATATTTTAAAGAATGTTGTGGGAGCATTCAAACACGAGCTGCAAACAATTTGTATATGGTTAGATGTGGTGACAGAAGAGTATTCTTAGGACACTGCTAGCATATGAAGGCAATTCACATACGTCAGTTATAAGAAAAAAGACAAGCACAGTCCAAGACAAGACAATCTCACATTTTATCAGTGTAAACATCTTTTACGGAAATGGGACTTTGCCCAGAGGCTGAAAGTTACTGATTGTCACTCACTTGGGATTGACCAGAATCGATTCCTTTGCGGCACTGTCCAAGCAGCTAACTACTTCCGGTTTTAGACCAAGTATTCCCTGGGCAATGACTTCAAAGCAACCGCTTAGAAGTTAGCTAGAGTTAGAAGGCAAAACGTTGAGTAACCTAATCGGCATGCTACCACCGATGCGTCTTAGGAATTAGGTAACAGAAGTTACTGAAGCTCAACACAGGCTCTCCTAGTGGCTTTGGCAGCCCCAAGAAACTAGGATCGGGAGCGGTGGCCTAATAAGCCACTCTCCTTAAACAAAATTTATTATGAAAACACGGAGAAAAAATAAAACAAGAACCCCCCCAAATGTTGACGAACCCCGCAAACGATATAAGGACCATGATTTAAGGATATGCACCTGGAATGTCCGAACTCTTTACAGAGATGGTGCCTCTATCCAACTGGCGGATGTCCTCGACAAATACAAGGCTGACATCACCGCCATACAGGAAATGAGATGGACGGGACAGGGATGCACACGACGAAAGAACTGTGACATCTTTTACAGCTGCCATGCAGAAAGACACGAATTTGGATGTGGTTTCATAGTCGGCAAGAGACTTCGACACCTGGTCTCGCGGTTTAACCCTGTAAGTGACCGAATAGCCACCATTCACATCCGGGCGAAATACTTTTACATCACGCTGATTTGTGTACACGCCCCGACGGAAGATAAAGACGATGAGACTAAAGATGCATTTTTCGAGCGCCTAGAGGAAACATACGACCGCTGCCCTGGCCACGACATTAAAATTGTTCTGGGAGACTTTAATGCAAAAATACTAAGGGAAGATGTTCTTGGCCCATCGATCGGTAAATTCAGCCTGCATACCGACACGTCAGACAACGGGTTTAGGCTGGTTATTTTCGCAGCGGGAAGGAACATGGTAGTGAGTGGAACCAAGTTCCAGCACAAAGATATCCACAAGGCAACTTGGCTATCCCCCGATCAAAACACCAAAAATCAAATTGATCATGTGGTAATTGATGGCAGGCATGCATCTAGTGTCATGGACGTGCGTGTGATCCGTTGTGCTAATATTGGCTCGGATCATTACCTGGTTGCAGCCAAGGTGCGCACAAGATTCAGCAGAGCGAAGAACGCACGTAACCAAACACAAAGAAAGCTGGACATCGCGAAGCTGCAAACCCCAGAGATAGCTACTGCCTACTCCAACCAGCTCTCCCAACTTTTACGACACAACGCCTCTACTTCTGACGTTCCCGATACACAGTGGCAGCATATTGCGCATTCCATGGCAACCGCCGCAACAACCGTACTAGGATATGAAAAGCGGCGCTCAGACGAATCCTGGTACGATGAAGAATGTCGCATAGCGTCTGAGGAACAGGATGCTGCTTATATGGCAACGCTACAGCCAATTGTAACCCGTGCTGTTAGGGAACGGCATAAGGAGAAAGTAAAACGGGCGAAACAGCTATTTAGGCGAAAAAAACGTCAGATGAAGGAACGGAAGAGCGAGGATATAGAGCGATACAGGGATAGAGGTGAGGCCCGAAAATTTTACCAGAAAGTAAGAGCAAATGGATACGGTAATGGCCTCCCCACCTGTAAGGACAGTGATGGAAATCTGGTCACGGATACGCAGAGTGTGCTGCACATATGGAGAGAACACTTCCAGCAACTGCTGGTCCCAGAAGGCAGCGCACGTGAAGTTATCACGCCAATGTAAGCGTGTAAGCGTATTATGTCCTGTGCTGAAAAAAGGTGATCCAAGTGTGTGCTCCAACTACCGCGGGATCAGCCTTTTACCCATCGCATATAAGGTCCTGTCGAGTGTGCTATGTGAAAGACTAAAGCCAGTGTTATCCAACCTGATCGGACCTTATCAGTGTGGCTTTAGACCTGGAAAATCAACAACTGACCAGATTTTCACACTTCGGCAAATCCTGGAAAAGACCCAAGAGAAACAGATCGACACGTACCATCTTTTTATCGACTATAAAGCTGCCTTCGACAGCCCGATACGGCAGAAATTACTTGAAGCCATGGCTGAGTTTGGTATTCCAGCGAAGCTGATACGTCTTTGCGGAATGACGCTGACTGACACGAAGTCTTCAGTGAAGATTAGCAAGGACCTTACGGAGCCATTCTATACCAGACGAGGCCTAAAACAAGGCGACGGCCTATCGTGCGATCTCTTCAACATTGTGATGGAGATGATAATGAGAAAAGCTGCAGTATACACGAGTGGCACTATATTCAACAAAAGCCACATGCTACTCGCGTACGCTGATGACGTAGACATCATCGGTCGAAAACTGCGGGATGTGACTACAGCATTCTCGGGTATACAGAAGGAATCAGCGAAAATGGGCCTAACGGTGGACGAGGACAAAACGAAGTTATTAGTTTCAACGAACAAAGAATCTACTCGTTTGGGAAACTGCGTGAACGTTGACAACTATAATTTCGAGGTGGTAGATAATCTTGTCTACCTAGGCTCCGCCATCAACAAAGAAAATAATGTCAGCCTAGAAATCCGGAGAAGAATCCTGCTTGCAAATAAATGCTACTACGGACTAAGCAAGCGTTTCAATGACAGAGCCCTCTTTCGACGAACAAAACTCCAGCTATACCAGTTACTGGTTCTACCTGGCTTAATGTATGGCTCAGAATCCTGGGTTATGACACAAGCAGAAGAATCGGTTCTGGCGGTATTCGAGAGAAAAATACTCCGTAAAATATATGGGCCCATCATCGTTAACGGAGAGTATCGGCGTCGTATGAATCATGAGCTGTACGAGCTGTATACTGACATTGACGTGGTCAAACGCATTAAGGTTCAACGGTTGCGTTGGCTAGATCATGTTGTACGCATGGACGAAAAAGCTCCAGCTCGAAAAGTCTTCGACAATGAACTCGATGGACGGCGCAGAAGAGGGCGACCAAAACTCCGTTGGAAAGACCAGGTTACTGAGAACCTTACAGAACTCGGTGTGACTAACTGGAGAAGAAGCGCAGAAGATCGAGGCGCTTATAATATTTTTCTACGTGCGGTATATAATCCACTGGGATTGCATAGAAGTACTAGTTAAGTAAGTAAGTAAGTAAACATCTTTTACGTGCATATATTATCCGGTTATGTTTTAATATTTGGTGAAAGATGTGCGAAAATGAACCGCGAAGTTGCAGCACAAAAAGTAAACGATTTAAATTCTGTTTGTATTATGGCATATTTTACATAGTAACACTTTTATCCACAGTTTTGTCTATATTTTTTTCATATGTTCTATTTGCTGCCTGTTAGATTATCGTTCCGTATAGGATTAATTATATATTTGATCAGTCCACCGTTTTCCTAAAAAGTCCTAATGTTCTGTTAAAACAACACGAAATCATTTATTACTGACCGTTTATACTTTCATAGTGCACCTCGTACCAAACTCAACAACATTTCCATATCCCCTTCTCCATTGCTAACTTGTTATTTTTGTTAAAAAAAAGTATTTTATTAAAACCTTTTTTATCTTTCCCTAAGGCTCGAAGGGTTTTTTTTATCATGATGCATTTCCAAAGCCGCTGTAGGCTCAACCACTGTTAGTGTGTACATTTGGCATCCCCTCTACGTCCTACTCCCAACATTAGCATTAAAGGTTTGATGAATTGACAGAGTTATTTTGCTATGAATAAAATATGAATGCACACGAAGGCGTAAATCAGGGAGACAACCACGACACGCAGAAAAAAAAGAAAAACTAAAGTGCAGAATAGGCAAAATAATATGTTAAAGCTAAAGTGAATGAAAGGAGAAAGAATTCAAAAAGGCAGCTAAAAGAATATTCAATTCTTTCTTTACAACGATCAATTGAAAAACGATGTTTGTTGAGAATGTGATTAAGCAATGCTTAGTGAAGATGAAGGTGGCAAGAGGAGGCTACTTCGTATCACGTTAGACCATATTTTTTTGAGCAAAGTTAAACCTACTATTCAAAAATTTGCATATAAGGAATCGTGTAATATGAGCATTGATTTTTTTGTATTACTTTAAAGTACTTCCTATAGATATAGTTCTCTACCTTAAGTTGTCACACAAAAGAACAGCTCCTAAGCCATTATCAAATACCTTGACCTCAGTGAGTATTCCATAAAGTTTTTCACCTTCATTTCGCACGACTATCTGTTGTGTGTACATCGTTTTCATAGCACACACACAAGGTTGTAGCCGTCTGCTAACCATCAGCGTTTTTTTCTATTAAAAGGACATTGGCAACTGTAGTGGATGCATTTAGCTGTCACTCATACAAGCACCGTAACGATGGTAATTTCGAGGTTATTATCTCTCAATTTCAAAAGTTGTGGGCTTGGGTATAATGGACATTATTGTCATGAGTGCAACCAAACAATTTTTATGATATGATAAGTGCAATAAGTTCAAAGAAACCACCTGTCATGACGTGTAAAAGAGAACACCTGGGAGTATAGCACAATTTGTAGTATATTTCACTTTGTAGTTATTTATTAAATTTCAATTTTATGTTCACTTAGCAACACAGGTGACACTTTCTCTGATGTGATATTTATGAATATGATTGGAACATGTATCCAATCAACACTCTTAAATTCACTGATTCGCAGGCTTAGTAAAATTTTTCTTACTACTGCACAAATAGGATTTTTTGAAGGATAATATAATGCAGTTCATTTAAAGTAAAAGTAAATTAAGCATTAAAAAGTAAATTTAAGTATTTGAAAGTATCTTAAGACCAAATTCGTGTCAGGACACTTTAAGACGATTGAGGCATGTCCGTCCGTCTGACTGGATGGGTGCTGGGCAGGATAACTTGAGTAAACCCTAACTGATCCCTATACATATTGACCAGTATTAATATTTTCTAAAATTAAGTTTTGGGATTGTAAATGGGATAAGGACGGAGTAGTCCCACCCCTTATGGTAACTCCTATACAAAATTACATATTTTTGCATAATTAATATTTCTTCCATAACTTTGCTATAGTGGACAAAGCTTTAGAAAACCGAACCCTTTGCCACAGCCTCCCATACAAATGACCGAATGCACCCTCATAGTTCTTTTATTAATTTTTTTTCGAATTTGATACAAGCCACCTCCTAATTTTGTGAAGTTGGGAACAAAAAACATTAATCAACATTTAGGGGTAGTGGAGTGGTGTTAATGACATCGCATAGTGGTCAAAGTTGGTAAGAAAAATTTAAAAAATGTTAAAATATTTTTTCAAGAAACCATCTCCTGGTGCTCCCGTAGAGGGGTAAAATGTATGACCCCAGTCAATTTTATTTCCTTCATTTTTTTTCAAACATCATTATCAAACGGAACAAGAGGCAGCATTGCTCCGGATCTATTGCTGTCTTACATCCGTCGACATCCCACGTAGTGTCAATTCGTATATTGATTGCTGCGGCATGAGCTTTTCAACTTGACCCAAGAAAAGACATCAAAGTTGGTGAAATTTGTATATGTGCACTGAGACGGCAAAATGTTAGCGAACTTACAAGGCGGCAAACATAAGGTGATCGACATCCTGTTGAACTGTGGAACTTCTTTAAGCGATAAAGATATGGGGAAGGGTAATGAATGGGGGGTCGGTCATACATTTTACCGCTCTAGGGACGAATCCGTTGCAGTTGCGAGTCTTGATGTGGATTTTTATCCCTTCCCCACCAACTTTGATCACGATGCGCTATCATTTACCCTCACCCCACATCCCCAACTATACAAAATTAGGGTGTGGTTCCTATTCAAATCTTGTTACCAAGAATCTCCATATAACACTACCTCATGCCTATTTTACATACACATCTTTTTTGTGAGTACACTGAATTTAGTCATAGTTTTCGTAACATATACGGTTGTGTTGTTTTACTATAGAATGAATATGTACTATGTTGGCCGTTACCTGCTTTACAAAACTACATATTTTTATATTATATTATTTATATTATTATATTTTATTTATATATTTTATTTTGAATTATATTTCTTCCATATTTTCCTAACGGACAGCGGAGGATATTTGAGTTTAAATTGTTGCAGTTTATATTTCAAATGTTAAACTTTACTTACGATAAAACATATAGTTTTTTAAATTATGTCTTCTACAATTACAATTCAATGTTTTATCTAAGTACATTACGTATTATCAGGTTTTCCGTCGAAAACGATTTCTTTTTTTTTTATTTAATCCAACTGATGACATATTTTATGCAACTTCTTTGTTGCAATGTAATGTAAATACATTATTTGTTATTAAAACATTGTTTCGTTACTTATTTCATGTCCATGTGTATACTCTCAACCCTGAAATATAATATCATATGTATATCAATATTAATGATTACACTAGTTTACAGCCATTTTGCTGCAGAGTTCTAAATAATTTTTTTCTATAGATTTCGGCCTCCTAAACACGAATATGAGATTTAAAAATTTTTCCTCTGATTAGTTTTCAAGATATGATTTTTTGAATTATTTTGCAAATTTTTTATGAGATACATCAGCTTTTTGGAGAATAATTCGTAAACGCATACAACGATTTGGACAAGAGTGGTCTCCAATTAAAGGTAATGTGCTCCCCTAAAACATTTCTATACAAGCTTTTAACATCGGTTGGGTAGTTATGATGGTAGGAGCAATTAAAGTTTAAAAAACAAATTTTTTTGTGCAAAAATCACTGATTTAAATTGATAAAAAAATTTATAAAAAATATTAATCGCAAAAATAAATTTAATTTCATAAATTGAGTATAAAGATTGGACTTTCCCGAGGAAAACAAGCCATCATATATAAATATTGGGTGATAAGAGGGAGAGTTACACGTTTTTAAATATGACACTACAAATCATTAATTTTTTGATTTTAATCATATCAAGGTAGGCTTAGAGCTAAACTTTATGTTGCATGACAATGACGATAAAAAGTGGAAATGCCACTGTATTATGGGTTGATTATGCATGACGAAAATGTTTAATTTGAAATCATAGCTGATTATTTTTAGAAAATATCGATATTTTTCATTTCCGCCGACTGGACCAAAAGTCTTTTTACTTTTTAAACGACGACAGTAGAAAACTGGACATTTGAGATAAAAACTGTTTATTTATTATAATAGTACACAAACAGGGATTTATGCATGATCATTGACTATTTTGTCATTGCTGCAGCCTGGAGATTTAAAGTGCATTTTAAGCCTACATTTTTGAAAAATATCGATATTTTCCATTTTTTAACCAGATATATATGCTTATATTGTAATTAATAAATATTCTACTTTTCTAATACTGAACAAATTCTTCTTAGGCGGTTACGCGGTTTAAAAATTAAAAATATAGAAATTTTTTAAAAATATAGGCTTAAAATGCACTTCCAGCATCCAAATTGACGCAATGCCAAAATAATCAAAGATCATATAAGAATCTCTGTTTGTGTGCTTTTATAACAATCAAACAGTTTTTATCTCATTGGTCCGGTTTTTTACTGTCATCGTTTAAAAAGTAAAAGGACTTTTGGTCCAGTCGGCAGAAATGAAAAATATCGATATTTTCTAAAAATGATCAGCTAGGATTTCAAATTAAACATTTTCGTGATGCATAATCAACCCACAATACAGTGGCATTTCCACTTTTTATCGTCATTTTCATGCAACGTAAAGTTTTGCTCTAAGCTTACCGTGATATGATTAAAATCAAAAAATTAATGATTTGTAGTGTCCTATTTAAAAACGTGTAACTCTCCCTCTTATCACCCAATATTTATATATGATGGCTTGTTTTCCTCGGGAAAGTCAAATCTTTATACTCAATTTATGAAATTAAATTTATTTTTGCGATTAATATTTTTTATAAATTTTTTTATCAATTTAAATCAGTGATTTTTGTACAAAAAAATTAGTTTTTTAAACTTTAATTGCTCCTACCATCATAACTACCCAACCGATGTTAAAAGCTTGTATAGAAATGTTTTAGGGGAGCACATTATCTTTAATTGGAGACCACTCTTGTCCAAATCGTTGTATGCGTTTACGAATTATTCTCCAATAAGCTGATGCATCTCATAAAAAATTTGCAAAATAATTCAAAAAATCATATCTTGAAAACTAATCAGAGGAAAAATTTTTAAATCTCATATTCGTGTTTAGGAGGCCGAAATCTATAGAAAAAATTATTTAGAACTCTGCAGCTGATAAAAAATAAAGATTTGTAAACTGGTGTTATTTTTCTTAATTCATATTTGCTTGCCGTTCGTATGAATTAAGTTTAAGTTTTATATTATCAAACATTTGTTTTGCACTTATATCAAAATACTTTGTTTGCTCTGATAAATACAACACAAACTTAGAAATTTTTCAATTTGTTTAGATTTCTTATATTTTATAGAATTTTTAATTAGTTTTTCAATAAAAATAATTTTTTCATTATTTTTTCGCTCTCAGACTTTTCACGTCTGTATAATCAACTGAATTTCAATTAGAATTTTGTGGTTGATTATTATAACAAGTTTTTACTGTTTTTTTATTTTTGTTAAATTA
Organism: Muscina levida; assembly: GCA_964034835.1. Lineage (NCBI taxonomy): Eukaryota > Metazoa > Arthropoda > Insecta > Diptera > Muscidae > Muscina > Muscina levida. Next base: position 6,292,980 of record OZ035882.1, read on the forward strand.
ACCTTGATTTTCTTTCTTTTAAATATTAGATGCTGTAATTCCATGTAAGTAATTAGCTCTGAAATCCACACCTAGTTGTTCACATGTCGAGCAAAAATTATTGTTGATATTTTATTCTAGCGACATCAAAATATTCCACGCATTTTGACGTTCTATTTATTTACTTTCCACGCTACATGATATTTAATTCATCCACTGACAACTTTAACATAATACAGAATTTCTTTAAATCAACAACTTTTTCTATTTGCTCACATTGTATTAAGTTACACGTTGCATATGTTTAGGCACACGATTCTTACTTTCTTTTACTTTTCTATCCAGTTCGGCACTCTTAAAAAAACTTAATTTCCCTTTGCACCCCATGAATGAGGTATGGGATAGCTTCTCGCGTTGTTGTGAATTAACACGCTTTCTATTTTTAGATTCACAACTAACGGCACCTACTTATTTATCGACGAATGCGAACGTCACTGTTTTGAGAAGCTCTTACTAGACACGACGATTGAATCGACGCTTAATACTGCGAAGTTGCTGTCAAACAACATTCGAGGGGAGCCGACAATGAAAGAAAATTTTATTTATTTTTTTCTTTTAAGATGACTGGAGCCAGGTTTGAACCTGCGATCTCCCGCATGGTAGTCGCGTGTTCTAACCACTATGCCACGGCCGGTCCCGGTTCGGCACTCACTTTCACTTTTATCACATTTCTGCCAAGAAATGGGTTTGTTTAATCTCCACGTAAATATAACGTGCATATGTCTGAGTAATGTGACAATGGACACCATTGACTAGGGACCGTGACCGTTCGTAAAGACATTCGAGAAACGACTGAAAGAGCAAGTGCTTATCGTTTGTTGTTATCCATTTGTGAGAGGAATGTTTTTGTCGCCTCACGCAATAGTGGTACGTTGTTCTCATATCAATATTGAGAGCTTTGCTCTCTTGAGAAATACGATAAAAATTCACCGTTTAGATTTTCAGTGATAGAAGTAGAGGGTTGCCTGATTTGGAAATTTTTATTCTCTCCTTATTAATGTACTTATATCTTGATGATGATTGAGTCACTCATTGCGTAGAGTTACCGTTTAAAACTTACTATTGCATCATTGTTGCAGAAAAAAATGCTAAATTATTTTATTTGTTGCCACAATGGGTGTACTAGATTTGGAGGAAATTAGAAGTAAATGAGGAACAATTGGATAATTTATTGAACTGTATGTTTAGAATTTCTAACCTTTTTGTGGGGTTTCAAATTTCTTGACAATATGTTCATAATTAAAGTCACATAACACTTTTACGAATAATGTGTGACAGTGTATATACCTTCCGTCCACTGTTTGCAAGTGCTTAAAGGTATAATGGACATTTAGACTCTTTACACCTGAGCTAAAATAATTGTGATTTAAAAATAAACCCGTCTTAATTTACGTTTATTAATTTTTTATGCGAATCTTTTTCCACATAATTGAATAAAATGAGCGTTAATGAAGTAAGCTTGTCATTTTAATCAATTATTTATTATCTTTATAAAGCAATTTTAATCCACTTCCTGTTGGTAAGTTTAATTTTATGTCATCAGAATAAAACTGAGTTAATGAGCAACAGATAATATCACTATGTATTACTGAAGATTCCGCACATTTTGTGGCAACGTTGTGAAATTGTCCACAAGTAATTAGCATTAGTCCTCCTTAAGTTTTAGGATGTTCATTAATTACAAACAATCAGAAGAATGCTGTCAGATAAGAAAATTGTTCATGATTTGGTTTGGGGTCCGCTGTTGAAAATAAAATCAGGGTGTAAATTACTAAATGTTGAAATGAAATGGCAGATAGACCTTGAAAATAAGTGCAGTAAATTAAGATGAGAGTGTTATACATCCTATTGCAAATATACAACTACATGACTTACTTAAGCAAAGCATCAGTTCAGCTCACTGCTCATGTGTTTAACATTCTTAATTAAATAGTTAACTATTAACTTTTAAACTGAAATATTATTTATTATTATTAAAATCTTAACATTTTTTTATTTAAATTTGTTTTCTTTAAATTTTTTTTATTAATTTTTTAATTTGTAGACGTATTAAATTATTTCGACTCAACACTCCACTCTGACTCGGACTGCCTTACTAAAAAAGGTTGCAATTGCAAACCGACATGATGCCTAAAAATTGCAACATAGTAAGCAAAAGCAGCTGAAAGCAGCAAATGTTGGGCATTTCATAAAGTAGCCGAAATATATTAACATAAAGAACAGTCTCTTCACCGGCCGATACCGGCTAACTTAGTTATACTCTACAGATGTTAAAATTCAGTCACAAAAAGGGTTAAACAAATCTGTTGATTTCTACCACAATTTTCTAGCACCTCATATATTGCACAGGTTACGATGCACTTTTTTTGTAAACTACATACCTTTATCTTTTAAAAAAATCAAAAAAATATTACCACAATTGTAAAAACGCGCTAAAACGTTTTTGTTGCAGCTGTTTTGGCATTTGTTGTGTTTGAAAGCATACAGTTAAATAATTATAGCACATTTGTAAATTTGGAAGTTATAGAATTGCTAAACGAACAGTTAGATATCGTCGGGAAATAAAATTTTAGTAGATTTCGAATGTCCAAAATTTTAATTTTGTTACGCTATATCAGAGAAATGGACCACTGTGCGCTCTGCTGAAGCACGTGTAGCGTCAATGTGAAAGCCGTTGTTAAATCAGTAGAATCTACTTCTAAGAAGTATGTAATTCCATCGTTCTCTAATGGCAAGTACACCCAACACAAATCAGATAAATTCAATGAAATGGTAGAATGTCGATGATAAAGATTTGTTAAGAATGTGACATAATGGATTTTCTTACCTTTGGTGGCAGTAAGTACAGAACAATTTGATAGCGTTTGTAAATAATACTTTTATTCATTTTCATAATTATGACAATTTATTTGGGGCAAATCAAGATGTGTTCAAAGTTAAGAACATGGTTTCGTCAGTATGACTACAGTAAATGGTGATCTTATCGGCAAGAAACTACGCAGTAGTTCAAGGCATACAATAGTAATTTGAAGCTGATATTATTTATTTTACAAAAGGTCCTAAGCGATTATTATAGAGGACACGGTTTGCTAAACCTGCCTAGAATCCATCTAAGGAACATCATTGCTGTGATAGCCGGTCACTGGCCAGTTGGAAAATACGCTAAGAGGTTGAAACTTCCCTACAATGATTTTTGTAATAGCTGCAATGATGAGAAAGAAGATGACATAACAGAGCATATTATTTGCATTGTTTGCCATTACTAACGGCTGTCTCGAACACTTCTTAAAATGGTGTCAGCGTTCTTCAGGGATCTGATAGCCGCTTTACCATCAGATAGTATATGAATATTGCCGCCCAATATCCCACGATACTGAATTTTCTCCACGAATATTCTAATGGCCGCTATTTCGGCCTGAACTACGCAACAGTGATCCGGTAGCCCGATCGAAAGTTGCAAATTCAACACCTTTGAAAAATGTCCACGGACCGCTCTCGCGATCCGCGTATCATCCCCGGCTTTTTTAGAACAACGAAATGGCTTAAAAGCGTTGTAAAAAAATCGGTGCTAAAATAAAAACGATTACACTTAAGGCGCCTACCAAATCAACCTAACGTAACCTAGACATTTGGAAATGGCCATCACATTGTTAAATATAAAAGTTTACATTTTACTAGTTTTTCAATGAAGCAATTACTGAAATGTTGTCTTATAATTATATCATACAAACGCTATAATATTTGTTATTCATCTAAATGTAAATTAAAGTGTCGATAAAAATCTACTAAATCACAACTGTGATGCGAGATCTATCAACAGAAAAAGGAAATGCTAAAATACATTCTTATTTTACCTCTCTGCGCAATTAACAACAATTTTGGTTAACAGACGCCGATCTTAACAATATGCTTACCCGTGCATGTAAATTCGTCTTCATAAATTGGCTCGAGCCAAGAAAGAGGATGGAATGAAGAAAACAAAGTTTTGAATAGCAATTTTGGCGGTAACCACTACTCTTCAGTGGCGTATGCTTCCGCGGTTGTTGGTTGACTGCATATGATAAATTTTCTGTTACATAAAACTGCTTCATCATCATGATAGACATCATTGTTATGGCAGCAAGTGGAAAAGTACTAAAATGTTAAACTGCGGAAGCAAGAGCGTTCTATTACAATAGCAAAAACACCCTGGTTATGACTCATTTTAGTTTTTTGTCTCAGGAGGAGTTCTACGGTACGAGTATCAGCTGAGGCAGATGCTGTAACATTAGTAGGGTTGTCAAAAAGTTTATGGTTTGGCAAGAAGAGGTTAAATTTTTAAGATGAATGACTAATTGTAAACTAAACTGATCCGCAATGGTAAGGCAACTGAAATTAAATTGGCGATTGTGTTTTGACTACTTATCTATCTAACTAAATTACACTTACTTTGTTTAAAATAACTTCTGTTGTCTTGTAATTGGCTCAAATTCCTTTTACGGTATTGTAGCAATAAAAGCATATGAACCGCCGTCAAAAGGAATGCTATATATTTGTTGTTGCTGTTAATTTAAACTACTTTGGTTCCAACAACCAGCTTTGAATAATTATAATATTATTATCGCAATAAAACCATTTTGACATATAACCTTCGATCAAGCATTATACTTGTAAGCATTATCAGAAATCTCTAATAGGAATTATACACGTTAAGAGTACCAAATGATCACAGACAATTCATTTCTTATCCAAAGTCATATGAATGTTAGCTAATTCCAATTGAAGGACTTCCAATATGGATTCAATAACGTTATGAAATGTCCATAATTGAAAATGTTTTGTTGGTATACCAAAAGTTGTCCATATATTAAAAGTTCCAAATTGCAATAATATTATCTTTGTGTTTTCACATGTGGTTGGGTAGCCAACACTACGTCTCCTTGTCGCCTAAATGAACAGTCTGATAGTCATCAACCATTCACTATTGTGTTACTATCGTATTATTGAAACTTGTTTATTTATATGCACTGGCATACATATGACTATGACTCGTCTTGGTAATGTCAAAATAGTTTACCAATTCTGCCGACAAATTATTGTGGAAACAAGCCAACAATCGTACAAGTTTACATAAATAGCCCATAAGGCAAAAGAGACCCATTCATATAGTTGCAGCAGACACATTCATATGAATGAATATTTATATAATTCGAAGCTTTGTTGCTCGAAATACGAACAGAAAGTGAAAAGTTTTTTACATTTCTTTCTTTCCCCCTGTTGTTGCTTTTGTGTGAATATGTGTCACACAAACACATATAGTCAAGTAGTGACACATTCAAGGTTGGCAGCACAAAGAATAATAAAAACATACACAGAGGCATGTGAAGACCATTGCACATATCACTGTATTTTACAGTGACATTTGTATTTGTATTTGGTATACTGCGTAAACAGACCAACTCCATTTTGATCATTTGGAGATCCATTAACTTTAACATACAATTGAATTGTAAATTAAATTTTTTTATAATTTTAATATGAAAATGATTCACATGACCCTTCTAAGGATCTAATGTGTCGCAGGGGTCTTATGTTACAATTTGGAACTATTTTTTCTAATATTTAAGTTTTTGAAATTTCAAAAGTCTGCAAGTGGCTTAAGATTTAGTATATGCAAACATCCCATGAATGAGGTATGGGATAGCTTCTCGGAGTAAATATAATATTAAAATTTAAAAATGGTTACCAGCAAAAGAAACAATTTTGCAGTCCGTTAAATCATCAAGGAAACTAAGAAAAGCTTTGGACATTTTAATTTAACAAAATTTAAGTATTCGTCTTTACTAATATAAATCAGAAATTTTTTTTGCCAACTTTTAATTTTTCGATCACGGTTGACACTTCTGTGGAAATACCCATATTCAAACTAGCATTCAATAAGAACCAATGTTGCTCAACATAGTATTTTACTAGCTTTTTAACAGCCAGCAGATTAAAAGCCATGAATTCGGTTATATGCTTTTACATAAATAAGCAACTATACACATATAACTGTTTTTGTGATTCACAGCAAAAGCATGAGCAAATGAAAACAAATTCAATTCAGGTTACCAATTCACATGGGTCGCTTGTGGCGTATACGTGTTATGAGTGTACTATGAAAATATCACTCATACGTAGCCGATATCATTGTTTTGGTAGCTATGTGGTATCAATAGTGTGGGAAAATATTGAGATGTTTTTAGTCAAATACCGGAGGAATCCTTAAATAAAGCATACAATGGCTTGTATAGAACATGAACATATACTAGACAAATACACAATGATATGTTAGAAACAAAGCACAGAAGCTTTAAAAAACACCAATAGTCGTCACACAAAGAACGCTAAAAGAACGGATTCGTCTCGTGGGAAAATGTATCTAAAGGATATAACAACTTTACGCAAACGACTTCGTTGTTTGTGCTGTTTTTGTTGAGTATCATATGTTTGCTTTTCTTTCTACCTCAGTACTCATAACAGATACAGTGGAAACGAAAGCCATAAATATACATAGAAAGAACAACAAAGCAAACAACGTCGTGTAAACAAAATGCACTAAAAACGCTTCCAAGGCAACACAGATAAGTCATTTATTAGGGGTGGCAAGACTGTTGTTGTTGTTGATGCGGTTACTGTAAACAAACAATATGAAGATGGGCCTGGAAATTTTTGTCGTTGTAACATGGCAACATTGTTATCAGTTCTATTGCAAATTTTTGCTATACTAATATGGAAAACTGATTTTGTAGCTGATAGTAAAAGCGTTTTATAAATTCTTTAAACTAAATAACTTTTACAATAACAAAATTGAAGACAAAAATAGGCTAATCTTCAGCAATATAAAAAACTTTCAAAGCCAGAAAATTTGTATAGAAAACGAATTTGTTAGCTACATATCGTCGGTGTGCCGCAAAAAGACCTCAAGTCCACTAAGTTTGTGTTGTGAACATAAAATGACTTGTTTTGATAAAATAATAACAAAACTACTTTAAATAGACATATGATTTTTATAGGGTATAGACAATGATTTATGTGACACTTTTGCATCATTAAGTCCATTTCACAAAAAAATTGACTTGAGAGCTTTCTGCAGAATAGAAAACAAGTTTTGTGACATCTAGTAGATATAAGCCAATATTGCAGCAATTATGTGCTTCAAAACTAAATACATGTGTTATAACCACTAATTTAATTTAATAACATTTGCAATTTAAGGAAATATTGTTTCTACTAATAAAGAAGTGCCTATACAGTTATCGTGAAATAACATATGTTGAGTTTCGCACAAACGTGCAGGCGGAGGTAAATTCCATGAACAAAAGATGTAAGTTATTTCTCGGCGTTTGCACAGAAGAGGGATATAAAAAGGACTTGTGTGAAGAATTATTCACATACATTAGACCAAATTAACTGCAGATACTTAAGAACGTTTTGCTTTTCCTTTACGGTGTAATTTTCTTGTTAAAAGATAGGCCAAGATTCAACAATTATAATACACTAAAAAATTGCTAGTAAGTTTACAGATGACTTTCCATTTCAGGAATATTTTTATTATTGACAAAAGTTGGTTGGAGTAAACTAGTGTAAGTGATACACTTAACTATTTGTAAAGCATATTATATAACACTAATGACAACTACTTCTTCTTTTGACGTCTTATCCAATAATTTCACAAATCCCATTCAGTTCCTATTTCACTAAAAAGTCTCTATTAAACAACTCATTTGGCTCTATTTCAAACTACAGTGCACCTGAAGTCATCCAAAGCACAACTTAATTTAGCCACTCTTTATTAGGCATAGCAAAAGTGTTGCACTAGGCGTTGCCTATGGAAACATTGTTGTTTGTGCAGGTGCTAGTGATTTTGCAGCTATGCTGGGATGTTGCTTTGGTTATGGATCATTATTGCTAGTTGCACTTCAGTACACAACTGGGATTCAACTAAAGTTGAAATAGTTGCCAAACCATTGCCTTCCTTAAGACCGAGCTATCTTATATTGCTGTTTTGACTGACGTGCAATTAGGTTCCAAGAATTAATAAGAATGCAGTTGTTTCTATTTGGCTTCTAGAAGCTTGAGTGATGTTATGCCATGTTAACCAAATATTCTGGTTGGATGTCGCAGCTTTTCTAAAAGTGGTGTTCTTCGAAGGCACGATTGTCATTTACTATTGTTGTTTCATGTGGCAACAACATAATATTCTTTTGAAATTGTGCAACATTGTCATCATTTTGTTAAAAGAAGAAATACTTAAGAGAAGCAAAGTAGTTATAAGTCCATAGTTTCAAATAAAGCTTAGCTTTTTAATACAGTCAAGCTTTGCAGCTTTACATGGAGCACAACTACAGGCTAAAACAAAAAATATTAATATTTCAACTTTGTTTTCAAAGTAAAAATTCGAAATATTTTTGTATTCGAATATTCTTGAAAAAGAAAAGTAAATTTACTGAATTTATACTAAATTTAAACTGAAACACTCCCCCGATTTAATATAAAAAACGATATAGAATTCTTGTGTTACATGTAAGTTTTGAAATGAAATTTGACTACTCAAGTTTACAGGATATTGCATGCAAAGCCAATGTCATAATAAATGGTGCCAAAGTAAGAATAATCAGTATGAAGCTTTCAAATATTTTAAGGAAAATATAAGTGATCGGTAAACCGAGAAAAAATAACTTTAGGCTTGTAATCAAAAGCTTGCCGAATTTAATAATGTGAACAGTATAAGTTTGAGAGAGAATTTTTATAAAGAAGGTCAATACATCGATACCTTAATATAAAAAATTCTCAACTCATAAAAAGCAAAGTATGCAGAAAGAGGAAAAAACGTAATAAAATTGTACAAACTATAACAATAAAGTTTCTATATGCAGTTTTTATTCAAATAATTAGCTCTATTCGTTATCTAATCAGCTCGAGATTTTAATACAAGGTGTATCAGGACGTAATCAACATGATTCAATAAAAAAACCAATTTCGAAAATATATGAGTTTTGTCTAGTAACGATATATAAGTTTAGTTAAAAAGACTGCTCACAACTTTCTTTACAGTAGTTCGAAGTTTGATTTTTTGTTCAAAATTCAAATCGAAGAATATGTAAAATCAAGTGTACAAATATATTTGGGACAATTTATATCTTCGAAAATCAATATTAAAATATATTTCCCCGGAATTTTTTAATCCTCTAGCTCCCACCCGTATGCAGTTATCTCATAATTTTTTACTAGTTTTGGCATATCTCTTGAAAAATTAAGGTATATATTTAGTTGATTTGAAGATTACTCTATTCGAATATTGAACTCCTTAAAGGATGTATCTAAGTCTTATCTGAAATATGTTATGCCAACAACTTTGCATCTACTTTTTGCAAAATGTCTTTAATGTCCACCAGTTATTTGTTGATATCATTACAAATGGAGTACGACAATACCTGAATACCTAAATCTTTAAAAATTATTTGTATATAAAGAATAGCTAACCGCAATGATACAAATTATTTAGTGAACATATTCCTCTTAAGAGTAAGTAAATCTACATCACCCTTCACTCTTTTCATATTCTTAAATCTTCATCATATTCACTTGCAGATAAATGTCTTGGGTATTTTTTCTACAAAATGCTAACAATATTTCTACAGTGACAAGTATAGTGTTGTGGTATGTGAATATTGGAAATAGTTTATTACTTACATTCTACAAGGATATGCGAAACTGTGTCAACTAAAAATACATGTAAAATATATACGCCAACATAAGGATCAATTCTATTTTATGGTGCCTTTTTTGTCATAGGAGTGCATGTGATTATATTGTTGTGCATGTGCCATAGCATCAATGCGTAGGAGCTTCTCTTCATGGGAGAAAGGAATGTGATAGGTTTATATCCATAGAAATGATTAAATAACAGATGTTGCTGGTATGAAGCTGGATTGTGTTATAAAAATGTTAATAATTTGTAAGGAACTGCCAGATTTATGTTTAGGAAGTCCAAGGAGTTTTGTAAGGATTTGAAAAGAAGGATTTCAAGTTGTACTTGTAATTGTATTTATATAAGGTTATATGCTCGATCAATGTTTTTTGAAGGATTATTTCTAACGGAACAAACAATACATTGAGTACAGTTTCACTGGATGATAAAAAAAACCAAGTTAATATATGTTTTTTCTCACACGTTACAGATATGTGAAGTTTGGACTTTTTTTCTAACATCTAGCGTAGAAAATGAAACTTAAATTGTAAATTAATATAATTCAGAATTCAATGAATTGAACTGTGCCCCTTTTAGGTCGACTATATTATAGTCACTTAATGACTACAGTGAACCACCTAATTACTTCGTCACAACAAAACACCAATATCTTCAATTCCATTGCATTCGTATAAAGCCCATTGCAGCAAAATTAAGCCTTCAGATTTGAACACAAATTGTCCGTACTTCCCGGAATTATTTATTATTCACCATGAGCCCATTTACACCCATTTGCATGTAAGTATAGTACAAGCATAGTGTTATTGTAATTGTCTATGTCTATTCAATAATTGCCAGTTCTGTACAATTTCAAAGTAGAGATTATTGTTTCTTTTGTTATTTACAGTGGCATTGCTGGTAAAAGTTCTGTTCTCAGTTGACTGCTATTGAATAAAGACGTGTACAATGGACTGCCCACCAAATACTCTCTGTGCAAAGTGCTTTAAAGGACTAAAATCAAATTTTATTGCATGCCATATTTGCAGAGCAAAATTCCACTGGTTGTGCGCGAATATCGATGAAAAACTGTGCAACTTATTTAATGAAAATAAAAACATTGTTTTTAATTGCAACGATTGCTTAAAGGCATCATCAGAGCTGTTTAAGTTAATATCTTCTCTGTCAACGGATGTAAGAGAACTAAAAAATCCAATTGTCTCTTCTTTAAATGAGAGCATAAGTGAGTTGAAAGTGCAGTTCAACGATCTTGTAAAAAAAGTTGAAAATATAAGTATACAACCGAAGCAGAGTAATAAGCAAGTTGTTAATAACAACAACACTATAGATGCTGCTGTAAACCAACGGTCAAGCAATGACGGTGTGGTTGTTGTTAATAGATCGAGCGTAACTGATGCAGTTAATAATGCATGTGTTCCTAATGCTGTGCAACAGGTTAGATCGAACATGCATGAAGCTGATGATGATACAAATAGTTGGATAGAAGTGGGAAGGCGTAAACGCAAAAACCGTGTAGTTATTGTTGGTGAGAACGATACAAATGAGCTAGATGTGGTTGCGAAGAAGAAATACCTACACATCTCTTCGTTCAAACCTTCAGTAACGGCTGAGAAGATAATTTCATACATCGAGAGCAATACTGAAATTGGTAAACAACATCTTGAATGTACGAGGTTGGTAAAGAAAGGTGTTGATGAAAGTACGTTGAAGTTTGTGAACTTCAAGTTGGGCGTTTCATCAAGTTTTTATGATGACATTATAAAATCGTCGTTATGGCCTGTAGACATAAGGCTTCGCCCTTTTGTGTTTCACCCAAGGAAACCAGTGTTGCTGCCGGACCTACAGTGAAACATCATGCAACAGATAATAGTACTACAAACTATTCAATATATTACCAGAATGCCAGCGGAATAAGATCTAAAGCCGATCAGTTTTTCATTATGACATCGTTGAAAGACTATGATATTATTGTTATAACCGAAACATGGTTATCGGAGGATGTTCTTAGTTCAGAATTTTTTAATAATTATTATAATGTTTATCGCTGTGATAGAAGTTTTACACCAGAAGGACCAAAAAAAGGAGGTGGTGTTTTGTTAGCGGTGAGGGCTAATATACCTAGCCGGCCTATATCTTTAAAGTTTGTTAGCGGTATTGAACAACTTTGCATTGAGGTTTCTTTTTCAAATAATGTTAACAAATCTATATTCTTTTTTGTATCATATATACCACCAAATAGTAATAATGAAATTTATAACAATCATTTGGAGAATATTGAAAATGTTTTAAATTCTAATTGTAATGACTAGGAAGTTATTGTTTTAGGTGACTTTAATCTTAAAGACATTATGTGGCTATATGATGATAATAACCTTCTACCGTTCAATAAGAAATCGGATATTGATGAGTTTGTTACCAGCTTTTTTCTTACTCATGGTTTAAATCAAATTAATTGCTTTAAAAATGAAATCGGTAGAATTCTTGATTTAATTTTTGTCTCAAATGATTTAAAAACATCTTGTAATAAGTGTTTAAATCCAATATCGAGAAACACTGTCCATCATAACGCAGTTGTTATCAATTTTGAATTTTATATTTTTGAAAATGAATTACCAAATAATATCAAATCATACAATTTTAAGAAAGGTAATTATGCTGCAATTAATAATTACCTTGAAAGTGTAGATTGGTCTCACATTAACAGATGTACCGATCCAAATTTAATTTCGGATTTTGTTTCTGATAAAATAAATTATGCAGTTTCGGTTTTGATTCCTAAGTCTAATCGTTTATTAGGAAATAAGCCTCCTTGGTTTAATAAAAGGCTTGCCAATTTAAAAAACATAAAAAATAAGGCTTTTAAAAAATATAAAATGTTTAATGAAGAAGCGGATTATAATTACTTTCAGCAAATTCGGCGGGAATTTAATTTTTTGCATAATTTCTTGTATAGGAATTACATTTTTAGGACGGAAAATGAAATTTGTTCTAATTCCTCAGCATTTTGGCATTTTATAAATGTCAAAAGAAAGAATAATGGTTATCCTAATAGGATGTATTATAATGATAGCTTATCAAAAAATAGCATTGAGTCGTGCAATTTATTTGCGTCTTATTTTCAATCAACATTCACTGTCCATAACAATTTTGTAGCACAGTCTGTTCAGACTATACTTCCTAGTCTTGTAATTGAAATTACTGAGGATGACGTTAAGTCATCAATTTTGGATTTAAAAGACAATCCGAATTGTATATTTAATGATTCACTTCCACCTATTTTCTTTAAACAATGTGTTAAATCATTAGTAGTTCCTATTAAAACTTTATTTAATGCGTGTTTAAATGAAGGTGTATTTTTTGCTAACTGGAAAAATTGCTGCGTCGTCCCTATCTTTAAATCTGGTGATAAGGCTAATGTAATGAATTACAGACCAATTGTAAAACAATGCTCATTAGCTAAAATTTTTGATAAAATCCTTAAAAATAAACTTTTTGAACATGTTTCAAGAAGTATATCTTCTTTTCAGCATGGTTTTTTTCCAGGTCGTTCAACCTGCACGAATCTTGCTGTTTTATCAAATAAAATTTTAACCTCTATGGAGAATAAGACACAGGTCGATGTCATTTACACTGACTTTGCAAAAGCATTTGATTCAGTAAGTCATGATATTTTGTTACATAAGCTTTGTCAATATGGTATAAATGGAAAATTATTGGAATTTTTCAAAAGTTTTTTATTGGATAGAAAACTTGTAGTTAAAATGGGATCTTGGTATTCCAGCATTAAAATTAATGCATTTTCAGGGATCCCGCAAGGAACGCATTTAGGGCCCTTATTATTTTTAATTTTTATTAATGATTTACCGAATTGTTTAAAGTTCTGTAAACCTCTCCTTTTTGCGGATGATTTAAAGTTGTTCGCGGAAATTTCAAATATAAATCATTCTGTTCTCATACAGAGGGACTTGTTTGCTTTAAATGAATGGTGTAGTAGAAACCAACTATGTCTGAATCTGTTAAAATGTTGTACGATATCATATGTTCGCAGTCGAGAACCAGTTATGTTTAATTACTCCATTGGAGACTATACATTAAAGAGGGTTTTGGAAGTTAAAGATCTAGGTGTCATATTTGACTCAAAGCTAGAGTTTAATAGTCATATTGATTATATAACTTCTAAGGCTTATTCAATGTTGGGTTTCGTGAAAAGAAATGTTAAAGATTTTAAAAATCACCGTACTCTGAAGACTTTATATGTTTCATTTGTTAGGAGCAATCTTGAGTACTGTTCTCTAATATGGAACCCATTTTATACCACTCATTCAGACAGAATTGAAAGAATCCAAAAGTTATTCTGTAAATTTGTTTTCAAAAAGATCAATTGGTGCTTAGATGGAAGTACATATGAAAATAGGCGAAAACTCCTAGGTCTACAATCTTTAAGAGATCGTAGATCTAGTTATTCTATAATGTTTATTTTCAATATTTTGAATAATGTAATTAAATGTAATGAATTGTCTGATTTGGTAATTTTACATTCTCCTCCCCGTGAATTGCGGGTAGAAAGGCTTTTTTATGAAGATTTTCACCGTACTAACTATGGTATTAATGAACCAATAACAAGGTGTTTAAAACTTTGCAACAGTTTTTCTTCGATATTGGATTTTAGTTTGCAAAAAAATCAATTTAAATTAAATTTGCTCAAAATTTTTAATTAAATGTATTTTATAATTAACTTTGTATACTAGTCTGTAAGATATTTATCAGTAGACTAAATAAATAAATAAATAAATAAATAAATAAAATTAAGTAGAAACTCAAGAGGGATTATTAAATTGTAAAACAGAACATGCTGTGTTGCTTGCTTCACTTAATCTTTTACTTTTATCTCATATTTCAGTTAAAGTGCCAACAGCATTTCATTTACACTATAATTGCACTCAAAGATGGAATTCAGTGCACACGACTTCAATTATTGAGGGACTGTCTCAATAGAAAGCATTTGCTTGATATGAATACCATCAGGAATAATAACAAGAGAATGATTTAATATTTAAAAGTAAATAATTCTCAAAAATTTGAAGGATATTATGTTTGGGCAATACTGCAAAAATTATTGATAAAGAGTTGGCTTTAATTCGGCACATGCTTGAATGCTTGTGGTTGTATTGAATTGTAAGTGCGACTCTTCTTGTTTATTACTTTGGAGATCCAATCAAAAGAGAATAACGATATTAAAGATATAAAATTGTTTATGCACAATCTGCTTGTGGTTTCAAAAATTTTGTATTTTTGGTTCCTGATTTTTTTTTTATACTTTGCCTTACAATGATTTTTTATATTTGTTTTTACCATAACCGGAAATACAGCATCATTTTCCTACTATACCGGTTAATCCAGATTGAACCAGAACTTGTCTGAAAGGGATTATTCACACTTAAGTAAGAATATATATATCACAAATATCATATGGACAGCTATATCCAGATCTGGACTGGCCGTGGCATAGTGGTTAGAACACGCAAATACAATGCGAGAGATCCGTGGTTCGATTCCCGGCTCCAGTCATCTACATTTTTCTTTCATTGCCAGCCCCCTTGATGTTGTCGACAGCAACTTCGCAGTATAAATATAATCGGGGGCGTGCCCCCCACCGCATTCGTCTTTTGATAAAGCTAAAGAGAGAGTATAGAAACTGATTACGACGTTTGCGGAGGGGGGCGTGTCTTTTAATAATGCTAGATTTGTTTAGAAGAATATTTTTTTGGGGTATTTTTCATAAATTTGGTGGTTTATTTTTCATAATTTTTGGGGAAAATTTCGTTCTTGAGTTTTGGGTCATTTTTCATTTTTTTTCGCCCAATTTTATTTTGGGTAATTTTTCATTTTTCATAGAGCCGTGTTAATTCACAACAACTCGAGAAGCACTCCATACCTCTTTCATGGAGTGTAAAGGGAAATTAAGTAAGTATATCCTGATCTATGTTAAGATGAATTTAAATGACATAAATGAGATAACAATTTAAAAGGCCGAAACCCTTGGAAACACTGCCAATAGCAACGCAAAATTAGACAAATATGCTTCACTCAGCATAGATGGAAAAAAACTTAAGTTGCCGGCTTACAAAACAACAACATTGTTACTGCGTTTATATAACAATCAATTTCCGTCAAGACTGTCAATTATATGTTTCTACTGAACTGTAAACAACATCAGTGTCACAGTTTATGTATACGGAAAGATTCCACTTTTATTTTGTAATTACGTTGTTTGTTTTCAAGTAAAATTTAAATAAAGTTTCGTTTTTCCTAGCCAGTGTCCTCATTAAATTAGTGCCCAAGCAAAAAGCAATAATAAGTGACCCAAATACATTTTGAATGGTGTTAATAATTACATTTGGGAAGTGATAAAAATATTGAAGCGTTACAATTTAAATATTCGTACAATTGATGATAATCTTTTTATGGGGTAACATTAAATTTTATGTTAATGTTTTGAACATAAAAAATAATCATTATTGTGAAACAAATAATATTACAACTTGTTTTATAAAGTCTCAATTTGTTGGTATTTGTTTACAAAGTGAGAATTGTTTCTTGTGGTTTGGAATGAGTTATTCTCTCAGTTAATTTTCAATTTAGCCATTATTTTAATTGCCCTGACATAATTGTAATATTTTAGTTAATCGCCTTTTCAATAAGTACGGGTCGATATTGTCATTGAATAAAAAACTGAGAAATAAAATAATTTCTTTTCATATCTGAAATGTTTATGTAAGCCAAATGCGTGGGAGACAACATCGTTTTAATGTTTGTCGCGAATGCTCACAGAGCCACGGATCCAAGTGGTTAAATTTACAATGTCTCTGGAATGGCCTGGGTTATGTTAAGTTTGGAGCATTGGACAATTGCTTAGTATTATAATATAACTGCATTTTAGAAAACCCCACAGTAAAAAGTCTAAATCTGGGTGGCCATTTTACGTCACCTCTGCAAGAAGTAACCATCATTGGTTGCCATTATTCTGTAATGCCAGTGACTGTGATAGCCTCATCAACATCGTTATCGAAACAATTTGAACCAATGGCGATGCTGACTATAAATCCGTATTAAGTAGTAATTGATACTAGGAAAACCTACTGTGCGTCGAGTGGCCCATATCATACAAAAATCGGCCCCGTAATTTCAATTTTAAAAAGAGTTTTATCATTTAACGACGCTGCTTACTTGTGTAACCTATCGTGGTATTTGTCATCGGTAACAGAAAAATAAACTATAAAGTAGACATACGCCGCCAATGTAACGTAGCCGCCCCAATTAAAATCCCTTTAAAAAATTTTTTTAAGGGAAGAAGAAGACTTAAGGTTTTGCGAGTACCAAAATATTAGGACCGATCCAAGTACATCCATAATAATGTGTATCATAAATTTTCATTCGCACTGCTTCTTGGTCTAATCTGGACCAAGTTTTATTTCAAATCCAAGTTAAATTCATTGATTCACTTTTAAAGTACCTCTGTATAACATGGATTGTTGTCGATGCTTTTTTTAGGATGTTCTCTTTCATCGCTGTGTAATAAACAAATAAATAAAACTAGTGGGCCCGGCAATGCTTCGCTATTGCATATTAACTTATAATATATTTCAAAGTACTTTGAAAACGGTACCTTAGCTCGACAATAATATGTTGAGTTTATTTACTTATGTAATTTATTTAAAGTAACTCCTTAACATTAAAGTTAACCAATTAAGTTTTATTGTTGTAAATGCTAATAAAAAGTTCATCAGCAAAGTCATATCTATAGTGCCGACATGTAGATTAAGTTTTTTCTGTATGAAGGGCGAAAAACCATTTCTTCCACAAATCGGAAACAGACACTCCTCTGAAGATCAAAATTATTTATTTGGATCCGTAGTAGCGTGAACCATCTGTATATTAACTATCTCTTTGGTCATAAAAATTTTTGTTATGCCTTCTCCTATTGACCGCAAATGAAAATTCCGTTTGAAGCTTCATGCCTTTAGCCATAAAAACTTATTTTGTCATGTCTTCTTCTCACACGGATCAAGAATATTCCGGAATACTATATCTGTATTGAACCTGTATTACCATTTTTTGAGATAATTCGATCACAAACGTTTGGCTTAACTAAGTGATGGTTTCACGCGCTGTATGGCATATTACACCGTCGTGTTGGAACCATTTCTCGTTCAAATAATGTGCAATGACATGATAAATAAAAAAATCAATTGATCGTCCACTGGCTCAAATTCTTCCACCAGTTATATCTTATATAGATGTAGGCCAAGATCTTTCTTCAGCATTTGCAAAGACCGAGTTGATGAGAAAGGCGTCGGTTAGATAAATTCGAGTCCCCTGTCACACTTACGTCTACAGCGTCGATGGCTTCTATTAGCTGCTCAGATGGATCATTATATGCACCCTTAACTTCACAAAGGGGTATAGCGAACAGAACGTGCATTTTGAAAATAAATTTGCAAGATTTGTAAACGTTGTTCTTGTGTAGTTTTTACATGGTGATTTTCCAAAGTATACTAAAAGAAGCTTTTATCACACTTCATTAGTATGACAGCTAGATTTAAACTTATAACTATCAGAAGTTCTATACGTAAAAAAAAATTACCTCATACATAGGTTATTTACAAATGTTTGCTAATGTTACCTCTGACATACTATACAAATTTAAATTGTGCCCTAATAAGACAAAAGGTGTTTTCCAGTATAACTACAGAATATTGCTTTATTTTTCTATATGATGATTTATTACCGATTCGTTCTCCTGAAAAGTAAATGAAAGTAAATAAACTGTCGTACGGACCATTATTTGATACAGTTTAAAAATTTAACTATTGAAGTGCGTGAGCAGCGTCTCGGCACTTTTTACTTAATAAGTTCCAAATAGCCTGCTCATTAGGGCGGAACAATTTGTTCGCGTCTAAAAAAACGTGGTAATCGTATACCAGTATCGAAATGTACGATGAATTCTTAGAATTCTTATATGTCTACAATCAATTCCTAGTTCGCGCTGAGAAGCATAAAGATTTCAGGTTGAGATATATTTTTAGCAATTTTTCAGTTACATCGGACCTTCCATTCCGATGTTTGGAGACCAAGACGAAGAGAATAGTATATTTTTGACATTGTTTTGGATTCCGCCCAATATTCTGAAAAATTATTTTTAAAAACTTAATTTCCGTATGCCAACTCTCAGAGGCCATAACTTTTTAACCAATACATAGATTTGCTTCTGTAATACCTCATATAGTTTGCTGGGAAGTTAGTTTTACGCAGAAGGTCTCAAAAAAGATATATCTGAAGTTTTCGGTTTGTGCTCATTTAAAAACCAAAAAAACTTCTATCTGAAATCTTCATGCTTCCCAACGCGAGCTAGGAATTGATTTTAGACATAAAGTTTTTTATTGAAATTTTCTAACAATTCATCGTAGATTCCGATTTTGGTTACGATTTTTGCGAATAAAAAAATTGGCCCACCTTACTGTTCATATCTCTAGGCGAACAGCAATATTCTGTGGAATTTTGACAGTTATTACTGTTTGTTTTAAAAGGGGTGTGGAATAGCCCACTTCCACCCTTTCTGTAATTTATACTGCAACAACAACATGTGTTACAAATCACATCTTCATACCTTTGATAGTTCATGAGATATAGTCTTTTTTACCTTTAAGTTGTATGGGCGTACCACGCTCCTTTATCCAATCACAACTAAGTACAGCCAGTGACTAACAGCAGGTCATCAGTACCACTTTTTAAAAATATCTTATAACTCAGTATATTAGAAAAGCCGTTAGAGCGATTTTTTAAAAGAGGGTGTGACACCGCCCACTTCCTCCCTGGATGTAATTAATACTGCTTCAACAACATATATACCAAATCTCATCTTCAAACCTCTGATAGTTCATAAGATATAGCCCTATCGATTTTCAAGTTGTATGGGCGGTGCCACGCCCCTTTATCCAAACACAACCAAATATAGCCTGAGACTATCAACAGGTCAACAGTACCACTTGGTAAAATTTTCGTATCAATCGATCTATTAGAAAAGCCGCTAGAGAGATTTTTGAAAAGGGGGCGTGGCACCGCCCACTTGCACCCCGTCTGTAATTCCAACTGTACGAACAAAATATATACCAAATATCATCTTCATACCTCTGATTGTTCATGAAATATAGCCTTTTTAATTTTAAAGTTGTATGGGCGGTGCCACGCCCCTTTATCTAATCACAACCAAATGTAGTCAGGAACTATCTACATGTCAACAGTACCACTTGGTAAAATTTTCGTATCAATCGATCTATTAGAAAAGCCGTTAGAGCGATTTTTGAAAAGGGGGCGTGGCACCGCCCACTTCCTTTCTTTCTGTAATTAATACTGCTCAGACAACATATATACCAAATCTGATCTTCATACCTCTGATAGTTCATAAAATATAGCCTTTTTAATTTTCAAGTTATATGGGCGGTGCCACGCCCCTTTATCCAATTACAACCAAATGTAGTCAGGAACTATCTACAGGTAAAATTTTTGTATCAATCGGTCTATTAGAAAAGCCGTCTGAGCGATATTTGAAAAAAGGGGCGTGGCGCCGCCCACTTTTTGAAAAAATAAAACCTTTTAAACCATCCGGAAGCTATAGCGAACAAACCAAAAAAAAAAATTTGAAAATCGGTCCAGCCGTTTTTGAGTTTTAGCGAGACAACTGCACAGCAATTCATTTTTATATATAAGATATGTCCCTTCCCTCTCTACAACCTGCAATCACCTTTATTTTCTTTCACTGCAATGTGTAATACCCTGATTTGTTTACACTGAATTTTTTGCAGACATTGCTGCGTTCTCATCTCTTTTCTTTTTTACCTTAATTCCGTAATTGATATTAAATTACAACATCACCCTAACTAATGAACATAAAACCTTTTTGCATCTTATTTGCTTTATTTCTATGCAAACGTGTTCAAAAGACGTTTAAAGGAATTTGTAAAAAAGAAAAAAAAATACTAAAATTTATTTGCTGGTCCATTGTTGCGGCCATGCTATTATCACTCTTTGCACACAATTCAGTGTAAAATGCTTAAATTGTTATTTTTATGTCCGGTTTGTTTTCTGTGAAAAACGCAATAACAATAATAGTGTATGCTAATGTCTTTATAGCGAAGGTTTCCATAGCATTACAAAAGCAACAGAAAACAAGATTTTGATTGTTAAATAATAATACAGTACAATATTTTTCTGCTCATTGATATGGGACTCTATTCTGAGAACTGCACGTGAAAGTAGCACCAAAAAGAAGACGTTCTGCATTATTCGTTTGGTCAAGTTACATGCCATTAAAATTTAATATCGATTTGAAGTTAGTAAGTATCGTATAGGGGAATTTGTCACGTTTGTCCAGCACAAAATTAACTTTTAAAAAACAACATGTGATCTGCTCAACTATATTCTTTAATTACATCTTGCGAATACTTGCGATTATTAAATATATATACATTTTTCCAAATATATGTATGAAGAATATATGAAGATGGTAATATAATCTTAAAGTGCGGGCTAGACATAACTGACACTTAATGTATAATTTTATTTTCACAGCATAAAAATACGATTTTAAATGAATTAATAATTGTTTTTATTTGTTAATTATAAGTTAGCAAAGCAGGAAGCAGAACTTTGGAACAATTAAGAGGAAAAAATTATACATTTGAAAACATATAACATATTAATTTATTTCTGAACAAAAATATTACTTTCTAAACTTAAATAATTTTGGCCAGAAAAAAATTGATTTGAAACCATTGTGCAATGTCGTTTAGTAGACTAAAGTTAAATGTTTGAATTTTGATTTTATGTACTATCACAATGACAATATATTTGACCATAACAATAAAGCCATATGGCACTTAATTTCCATTATTACTCTACACTTCCCACATTCCAAATTTAAAGCTATTATTTTATTTTGATACTTCGACCTTTAATGCTGCTCCCGTCGTCCTGCTGGGGTTTCATAGGACAGACACCTTAATAACTTTACGCCATAAACAGTTATCCTGCAGTGAATTTTTCATGCCATACTTTTACGATAAATCTCATGCTTTTTTTCTTGCTTTATATAAATTGAATAATCTATATTTAATGAGGCGGTTTTAATGGGAAATGACCAAAATTACATCCTGTCGGTCAATGACTTTTTATTTGGTTGGATGCCTGTTTTAAAATGGTTGGGTCATAACGTTATTCACATAATTTGTGAAATTTCCCTTCTCTCTAATGAACAGTCCATTATGTTTGTGTTCTTTTGTATTTTATACGCAGTCATCACATCGATGCTTTGTCTGCCGCTATTGTTTTATCTTTTATGCAGCATGGATGTGAACGTTATCGTTTACATTACGAGGGTGATGAACAAACAAGAGTCTTTGCAAAATGTAAACTACTTGGAGGGTCGTTAACATCGGGTTGCCGAAATGCTAGAAAGTTTAATTTTAAATCGTAAATTTTTAATCTTGAACAGAATTTTTTTTGTTGAATCTACTTTACTAGTATGTGACCTACTGCTACTTTAACAATTTTGTTTTAAAATAGTTAAGTATTTTAAAATGAAAACAAATTCATATTCTACTACATAGATGAACAATACAAAAGAAGAGCGAATGTGTAATTTTAAAAAGCACAAGCTTTTCTGATTTTTTTGGCAATAAATGGTCTATGATTAAGTGAATTATATTATAATGGTTTTATAAAGAAGTGGTCAAAATTGTATTTAAACAGCATAAGGAACACATATAGATATCAACGAAAAATCAAATTCATCATATACTTCTTTATTCGACCTTTTACATTTCATAGCTGACCCCAATCCCTAGTAACATCGTTTATGTGTTATTTGTTATGTATTTGCGACCTTTCACAAACAAGACCTATATAGTGTTGCCACAGTATTTTCATAAAAATCATTTAAAATTATTAAGGAAGAGATTTCAAACCCTAAGCTGGTTTTACCTAGAGTCATCATGTCCAATGCGCCCGTAGTATTATCATTCTTTATTCCTGGTGTTGTTTTTAGTCATTGTGAAAGTACTGCATTGTCCATTTTCTTCTGTGGTTCAGCTAAACGTAAAATGGCCTTCTGACCATTTGAAATGTAAATAATCCTTATTGGATTTGTTCACACACATGCCAAAGAGGTACTTCAATTCTTACGTAGATAACCTTTAAGATCAGGGTGTCAATATGTCTCTCTCTAAAGGGTAATATACTGTAGTATCAACGAGTTTATGCACAAAACCAACACACACTTGACTACTCTTTAGCAAGAAATATACCAACATAAAACTAGAAATCTACATGGGAATCCATAAATATCGCAATGCATCCGTATCGATAGTTAGGCATTTTTCACTATCGCATATGAAAAATTTCCATAGAATTGATACATTTTTGCATTTTCATTTATTTGTTATCACATGAAACTTAAGCTTGATATACAACAAAGCTTGTCAGCAAATTTGTATTGCACTGTCATATATTTACTCATATTCCATGTGCATTCATAAATGTATTGATGAATGAAATATGATTACAAAACATAGAATACAAATTAATCATAAGCTATGTTGTTGCTATTTTTAGATATTTCTATTTTTGGACCTCTAAAAAAAGATAGATTTGTTTTCACCGCATGCATTACGACAATGTGTTTCTTTTGCTTTAAAAAAGCAAATAAAGTTTACAATAGAATAAGACTTAAGCAAATAGCATACTTACGTTACGTTACGTTTTAACAATGCACTACAAAATGGCAAAACATAAAAGAGCATCATCAAAGTGCTTCCGTTGATACACAAATATAATTGCATGAGTAAGCTATGTCTATGTGTGGAGAATGTAGACTCAGATATATTCCCAATTAGGTACAAAAAATTAAATGAAAATTGTTTACTTAAAAGACTTTTCGTAGAATTGCAAATACAAATATAAACTTTGCTTTGGTTTTTTGTAATAAAATCAGCAGAGAATCCTCAAATTTTTTTAAATGTTTTGAATAAAGTCTAGTGATAATAACAAATATGTTAAATTTCTGTTAACGATCAGGGGTTTTTTTTTAATGTTTAAAGGATTTCAGAACTATTTAAAACAAAAAATAAAACCCATAGTCGGTATCCTGCAAAAGGGTCTTAGGGACTCTTTTTTGTGAAATGGGCTTAATTATGCCAAAGTGTCCCAAAATTATATTCTACGCCCTGAAAAAATATTGCATGTATATTTAAAGTAGTTGTGGTTATTGTATCAAAACCAATTCATTTTATGTACAATAACACAATAATAAAATAACTGGACTTGTGAACTTTTTGCAAGTTACCGACGATATGATTTACCTAACTTTTAAGAAATTTTCGAATTGTTATATAAGAAACATCGTTTGAAAATAAATCTAGTTATAAACCCTCTTTGGTACACTGTAATGTCAAATTATAATTTATAATTATAGGTGGAAAAGTTCTCTCAGGTCTGTCCGTTATAATTGCAGTAAGAAAAACTAATAAGAAACACCCTAACATGAGTAAGATTTTACACTAGTATATAATATATTAATAAAAAGCTCCACCCAACACAAAATACGAACAATACTAATGTCTGACGTATGACTAACTTTTTATAGCCGGAATTTAATGCTATCGTTTTATTTAATAACCATATTTCAATTAACGCTTTACATCAAATAGTGTATTACTTCATTGATCACGAAAATAAACCTAAAGCTGTCAATTGTATTAACTTATATAAAATACATTCGACGTCTGCAATGAATAATGCTTCAAAATAGGATTGAATCATTGCATTGACCTCACGAATTCATGTTTTGTTGTGACCAACGCTTCGTTTATATATATTAATTCGCTCTTTGCATGTTCACGTGTAATGTAATCACAGTTTATTTATAATTCAGGTGGAGAGAAGTTTTAAATTTAATTTGATTTTTAAATAACAAAATTTAAGTAAGAATTTACATATGTCAAGGTGATTGCAGCTATTTAAAATATTACATATACGAAATGGTGTTTTAAGTTAGTCACATGTATGTTACTACTGTGTTTTTACATATGTGTTAAATATATATAGCAGTAAATTTTACCGATATGGAACAATGTCAGTATCCTAATCAAGATTATTCCCAAGTTTGATTGTGATTCCAAACAAATCGGTAGACTTTTAAAGTCTATTGCACATTGCAGTGATACAAAAGTTTCTCACATGTGTGTGCGTGTTAGACATCATCCTTAAATGTGATAACATTCGATTATAAGTTTCAATGGTTTACCTCTGCGACATAACTGCGAAATACAAAGTTTTACGTCTCAGTGACAACCGAAACCAAGTTTTTATATATGTAAAATAAATATAGTTCCTCTTACTTTGTGATATGCCTCACGCTCAAATGATTGCAATGTTATTAAAGCTGACATGAAACAAACTAAAATGGCAGCTTCAGGAAACAGCTACAACAAATACTATTGCCATTACCCCACGCCGCAATGGCTTTGAGTTAGAAGTAGACGATTTTGTTGTTTTAGTTTGAGCACTGGACGCGTTTAAATTCACACAAATTTATTCTTATAGATGGCAACACATATATTTCGAAGAACAAGTTATAAGTGTAATTGGATTATTACCAAGACTTTTAATATTATATCTTACCAAACACCTTACCTATCAACCAAAGCCATTCATTAGGAAATTGTTTGTAGTTCTTAGTAAGCCAACAGGTGCATTAAATAAATTGAATCGCAATAGATCAGGGAAAAATACAAATCATATCGTCGGCATCCAGCAAAAAGTCCACTTTTTTGTGAAATGGACTTATTGATGCAAAAGTGTCCCAAAAGTAAAAGTCTGTGTCCATGTCCATTTAAAGTAGTTTTGCAGTTATTTTATCAAAACATATGTGGCCATAAATATGAAATTATTAATAACTTAAAAGAGCATAAAAGTGGACTTGAGACATTTTTGCAGGATGCAGACGATATATTAATTACACCCTTCTTCAGAACGGAAATATGAAAATTGCGTTCCTCAAAAAAATTTAACAACCTAAATACCCACTGGTTAAAAATATGTTTTACTCATGATAGCGTGTGCTCTCTGAATAGATTAATAAATTTTAGGGTATCCTAATAAAATAGTAGCTAACAACTTTTTAAATCTTAAATAATAATGAATAAATAAAAAAAGTTTGTGATTTTGGGAAGTTCTAAGATTCGTCTTTCGTAAACCGTAAACAATTTAGAAATCGGAATTAACAGGTGTTAGGGACATTTGATACACTGATTCATGTTGTAGTCGATCAGACATTTAGAGGTTTGACTACATTAAACTAACTTCTTCTGATCGGTTTAACTTGGCAAACCCAGAGTGATCCTTGCCAATTGCACTTCAAGTCTACTCACAGAGCTCCGTATTCGTAGTACTACTGCGGACGGAGTCCTCCACGTGGTGACGCCTGGAAGCTGGCCTCTGACACCCGTCAGAGCACGACTAACTGTGAGGGGCGGAACCTAAAACCCAGGCACGTCTGCTCAGAGTGAGCGGTACCCTGGTCAGCGTCTGACTCAGAATGGGCGGCTGTAATAAAATCCTGGCAGGAGGAGAAAACTGCGACGTGGTGCGCTGGGCTTGAAACCCGTCACCGACGTATAAACTATTGCAATGAAAAGAAGTAAAAAAAAGAATAAAATGGACCCCCCAAAATGTTGACGACCACCGCAAACGAATTAAGGACCATGATTTAAGGATATGCACCTGGAATGTGAGAACACTGTATAGACCAGGTGCCTCCATCCAACTGGCGGAAGTCCTCAAAGAATACAAGGCTGACATAACCGCTTTACAGGAAATCCGGTGGACGGGACACGGGTGCTCGCGCATGAAGACGTGCGACATCTACTATAGTGGCCATGCGGACAAGCGACAGTTTGGATGTGGATTTGTGGTTGGCAAGAGACTGCGACACCTAGTCTCAAGGTTCAACCCGGTGTGTGAACGTATAGCCACCATAAGAGTCAAAACAAATTTTTTCCACATAACACTTATATGTGCCCATGCTCCGACAGAAGAGAAAAGCGATGAGGACAAAGGCGAGTTCTACGAGAGCCTAGAAAATGTATATGACCGTAGCCCCAGCCATGACATAAAAATTGTACTAGGCGATTTTAATGCTAAAATAGGCAGGGAGACCGCATTTGAGCCTACAATCGGAAAATTCAGTCTGCACACCGAAACGTCGAACAACGGCATCAGACTGATTGATTTCTTGGCGGCAAGAAATATGGTAGTTATCAGCACTAGATTTGATCATAAAAATGTTCATAAGGCAACATGGTTATTTCCAGATCATTTGACGAGGAATCAGATAGATCACGCATCGAGTGTTCTGGACGTACGAGTGATCAGGGGTGCGAACATTGACTCCGATCACTTCCTTACCGCAGTAAAGGTACGCACAAGGCTAAGCATGGCGAAAAACGTACGTATCCAGGCACAACGAAAGCTGGACATCGGTAAACTGTGGACCACAGAGGTAGCAAACGCCTACTCCAACCGCCTTACTCAACTGCTGCGGAATGCTCCAACCCCTGACAATATAACCTCGCAGTGGCAAAATATAGCCGACTCCTTAGAACGGGCTGCGAGAAGCGTACTTGGGTACTCAAAGCCGTCTCAAGAAGATGCCTGGTACGATGATGAATGTCGCAATGCCAAGAGAGAGACGGTTGCTGCATACAGAGCGTAACTGCAGCCAATGGCAACGCGAGCTGTTCGTGAACGGCACAGGGAGAAGAGACGACAGGCAACTCGTCTTTTTAGAAGAAAATAGAAGGAGCTGAAGAAGAGGCAGGATGAGTGCACTGAGTTGCTCCGATGTAGAGGGGAAGCTCGAAAATTCTACAAGAGAGTTAAAGCAAGAATGCGTGGAACAGGGTTGCCCTCCTGCAAGGACAGCGATGGACAGCTAGTGACGGACCCGGATAACGTCCTGAAGATATGGAGAGATCACTTTAGAAATTTACTGGATACTGACACCACTCCAGAAGACCCCGCTCCAATCCATGATGATGGTATTAACTGTCCACCTCCGAGCCAGAGCGAGATACGTATGGCCATCTCCCGACTTAAAAACAACAAAGCTGCTGGAGCCGATGGTCTCCCTGCTGAATTGTTTAAGGCTGGCGGGGGGGAGCTGATTAGGAGCATGCATCAGCTCATGGAGAACATCTGGCAAGAGGATAGCATGCCCGGAGATTGGAGTCTCAGTCTGTTATGTCCCATATACAAGAAAGGAGATCGTAGTGAATGTAAGAACTACCGTGGAATAAGCCTATTACCGATTGCGTACAAGGTCCTTTCATGCATATTGTGTGAACGTTTAAAGCCAATTGTAGAAAAACTAATTGGACCATATCAGTGCGGCTTTAGACCTGGCAAATCTACGACGGATCAAATATTCACCTTACGACAAATCCTGGAAAACCCCATGAAAAGCAGATCAACACCTACCACCTCTTTGTCGACTACAAAGCTGCCTTCGACTCTCCGATAAGGAATAGGCTTTATGAGGCCATGTCTGAGTTTGGTATTCCTGCAAAGCTGATTCGACTTTGCAAATGTACCTTAGACAACATCAAATCCTCGGTTAAGATTGGTAAGGATCAGTCTGAACCATTCAATACGGAAAGAGGTCTCAGGCAGGGCGATATCCTGTCCTTTACACTATTTAACATAGTTATGGAGAAGGTGATGAGAAAGGCTGGTGTCAACATGTCTGGCACCATATTCCACATGCCGATGCCGATGATATAGACATCATTGGCCGAAATCTGCGGGATGTTACTGCAGTTTTCTCATCACTAGAAAAGGAGTAAGCAAAAATGGGTTTAGCGGTCAACGAGGACAAAACAAAAATAGTGATTTCGACGAACAAAGAGTCCTCTCGATGGGGACGCACCGTGAACGTTGACAATTATTGTTTTGAGGTAGTCGACAAATTTACCTACCTCGGATCTTCCGTCAACAAGAAAAATAATGTCAGCCAAGAAATTAAACGGAAAATAGTGCTAGCCAATAGATGTTTCTACGGACTTCGGCAGCACTTTAGTAACACCACCTTATCTCGGAATACTAAGAAACAGCTATACTAGGTGCTTATCTTACCCGTTCTTTTGTATGCTGCCGAATCATGGGTGCTTACTACAACGGACATACAAAACCTGGGAGTATTCGAGAGAAAAGTACTCCGAAAAATATATGGACCTATCTGTGTCGAAGGCCAGTTTCGCCATCGGATGAACCATGAGCTGTATGAGCTTTACCACGACATCGACGTAGCTAAAAAAGTCAGAATCCAACGACTTCGATGGCTGGGACATGTTGCTAGGATGGATGTAAATGCTCCAGCGAGAAAGGTGTTTGAAGGCGAACCTGAAGGACGGCGAAGAGCAGGGAGACCCAAACTCCGTTGGAAGGACCAAGTGGTAGGCGATGTGCCATCATCTGGTAGGACTAACTGGAGAACACACGCAGATGACCGAAGCGTGTGGAATTCTTTATTACTTTAGGCTTCAAATTTATGAACTAAGTTTCGTAAATTGTAATTGGCCACATAAGTAAGTAAGTAAGTAATATTAATCCACAACAAATGTGTTTGTTATGGGGTGGACTTATTTTAGAAAATTTTTAGTACAAATTTGTGTGCGTATGTTTGTGTGCCAGGGGTACATTTATAATTTTTTGTTGGAAAAGTTTCGTAATAATTTTTAAATGTAAAGTGCGACAGGGTTTAATGAAATATCACCATACGAATTTGTATTCACTTAACCCTGCTATTATGTTGGGGTCATTTGATGACCCAAATCGAATATAACGTTATCTTATTTCTTAATGTTATAACATTTTTGAAAGTTCTTACTGCTCAGTGCATAATTTTTTGAAATACATCGAATTTAATTAATTTCAAAATAATTTTAGGCTTTGAAGATTTGTTATGGTTAGTGTACACACATATTATGTTGGGGTCATATTATGACCCCTATATATTTAGTAATGCTAATAATAAATTTATTTTTGAACGACTGCATTAGATGTAATTTTTTTAATTTTTCCTCTGCGTTTGAACTGATAGGCTGATAAAATGAACAACCATACCAGCTTTAGATTGTCTGAGACTTTCAAAAAGTGAAAATATTCTTCACACCAAACATGGAGTGACTTCTTATGCTATTCATCGTATTTCGGAAATGTGTGGTACATTTGATTTACAACAGCTTTGAACAAGGATATAATTCACTACAGGAACTTACAAGGCACCGCTGTTTTCAAAAGTTTTCAAGCAGTAGATGATATTGAGTTCGATGCTTACATAGGGCTTCTTATATTTGGAGCGCTTTATCGATATTTCTCGTGTATTAGCATTTGAAATGGGCAACGAAGAAGATCAGAACAAAGGGAAGATATACTTGCTCCTATTCTTAATTTTTATGAGCAATGGATTCAAAATGTGCAATTGCTTTACGTTCCAAATTCTTACATAACGGTTGACGAACAGCTCATTCATTTCCGAGGTAGATGCCCCTTCAAAGCATACATGCCAAACAAACCTGAAAAATATGGTATGAAAGTATAGATAGCTGCGGATTCTGACACAGCGTTTTGTTTGCAGTTTCAAATTTACTTGGGCAAAGAGGGAGACATTGCTGAACGGAACCAAGACGAATGGGTTGTTCTTCACTAAGCATCTTTATATCGTCGAAGAAATGTAACTACCGATAATTTTTTTAGTCTTGCCTTAGAATTGATATAGCAAAAAATTGCTATTGTTGGATTCATGGAACAGCACAATAGCTTTCAATTTACTCGACCAAATTTTTGATTATATGAAAAAGAAACTGTTGTTATGTATGTGCCGAAAAAATACGGACTGGTTTATTTCCTTAGCACATTTCATCATAATAGCAATATTTTGGATGATCATCCAACAAAATTCCTGAAATAATTGAATTCTACAACTTGACAAAAGGCGAAGTCGACACACTGGACCAAATGGTTTGAACATATTCATGTAAAAGAAAAACCAATTGGTTGCCAGTTGCTCTATTTTCTAACATACTTGATATTTCTGCTCTCAATGCATTTATAATGTGGACCGAAATTAATCCTCAGTGGCATAAAATAAACTTCACAAACGGCGCATATTTTTAGAGCTACTCGGCGAAGACTTAGCTAAAGATCACATTACAAGGCGTACTAGACTTCCTCGCGCAAAAGCCTATGCATCATTAGTCAGAAGAATTCGAACAGAGGACAGTGCATCGCCAACCATACGTTCGCCTTCTCCAAAACGCCAATCCCCTAGCAAACGTAAAAGGAGCAAATTTTGTTCGTCGAAGAAGGAGAAGAAAACCTTTGCGGAGTGTATAACTTGCAAAAAACCTGTTTGTCCATCACACCGACACACAATTTCTGCAACAACAATTTATTGTAACGATCACAAGCCTTAAACATTTTTTTTTTATTATATAAATTTAAATTTTTGCAATAAAAATATATGGGGTCATAATATGACCCTAACATAACGAGTGTGATTTTTTTCTAACATAGTAGCAGGGTTAAACTGACATTATTTCACAAAACCACTCTCACATATCCTTGTATTCTCCTGCTTTTGATACAAAAATTTTAACATTTTACGGTAATTATGTAGTTGTTCTGTGTATTAATATGTCAGTATTATACACAATCATCATCAAAGTCTTCATTGAGTACCGACATTACCGCATACTCATATGTATGCTTGATACTGACATCAGCACCCAATCATAGCGAATACCTCCTTAGGGCTAATATCTATTTATAAACCCTAGGCACATATATTTCATAGCATCCCCCACAGTAACATAGTTCCAGATCTAGTATTACGACAGTAAGTTCGCTTCTAGTAGAGAAAAAGCTTACTTTTTTTGCTAGCAGATAATAAACAAGGAAGTCAATGAGTTACATTTTCAAGAGAACGGTGAATTTGAGAATTGGGTATAATAATTTTTATGCATAAACCGGCGAATATGAGAGCAAATGTGTACAACATGTACATGTTTGTTAGACGCATTATACGTTCACACCATATGAGAAGGCAGTCGGATGTTACACTGTCCTTTGGATATTACTTTTGTGTTGGTTTATTTGAATCCTACACATTTCGGTTATCTGAACATACGTATATCTGTTGTACAACTCAACTGCGTGGCAACTAGGATTGAGGTCCATATTATATTATAACGAAATGAAAATTGACTAATTACTTTGGGGGTAACATGTCTAATGGCTACCTTCTATAAATTTGACTTTTTGTTATTCAGCTGAAGATATATGTTATTCGTAGTATGCAAAGGTGAAATCATGTATAAGATACGGTTTTATCTGTTTGTGTTATATTATCTACATTGATAACAAAGTCGATTTAATTAGAAAAAAAAAATATATTTGCCGACAATAAATTCGCAGATCTTTCAATATGCTCTAATTTTTCTAAATCGATGCATTTAATGGACATCCACCCAAAAATACTAATTTCTTTACAATTTACACAAATTCTGCGAAATTTAGCTAATTATGAGATACAGTGTTACATTTGAATGCCATTGCCATGAAATCTACACGAAGAAACTAATTATAATGAAAAGTCTTATCATTATTATTGCAGAATAGAAGGGTATCTGCGGTGGCTCTTAATGAATGTGTTGTATAAATTAACATTGAAAGTGTGACAAACTGGCTGTGTTTCAAAACTTACAGGATGTTTATTAAAGTGGTCAATATATATGATTTGTAGATTGTTTTCACGCCAACGTTGGTGGACATTGCATTTATCAAGGCAATTATTTCTGCTATTCATTTACATTTACTACTGATATACATGAAAACTTCGATTTTAAATAATTTTTTAAATATTAATTTGTATTCGCACGCATTTTCATTTATCTACTAATTGTAATATTATATTCCAGAAAACAAAGGAAATTTATACTTTTACATTATTTCATTTTATTATATGCTATTAGTCGATATTGTTGTCGGTAGTATTTTAATTAAAATTCTTGGTATTGTACAATAGTAAAAATTTTACTATACAGACAATTTTGTTCCTTTAATTTATTTTCAACAGTTCCTTTTTACATATCAAAGAAGATATATTGCAGTATATATTAGTTTCAATGCCAACATTGGTGACACAGTAACTGTTCATTGAAATTGCAGGCCTTTGTATTGTTATTTGTTTTCTCTCATTGTAAATATATAGTTATTGTTTTATGTCATGAGTTATCCATTTAAATAGTTCTGGTTAAATAAATACAGAATATATGCATTGAAGTACAGTAGTAAAAAGTTTCATAAATGAATCATGCTACACATGTTGAGTCGACTGAAACAGTGAAATCTTTGGGGTGGATAGAAAGACCCATTATTACTTACATGCCTACAAAATTCAATTGAACAGGGAACAGATGTCTAGAAACCAATTGAAGCAGAGTAAGTTTGAATAACAGGCAGTTGGGCATACATGTTTTTGGAGTACTTGAAATTCAAATGTTAGTCGAGGAAACACTATGCACACATGACGAGTTTATGTGTTGTGAGAGTTTATGTAGGATGGCGGAGTTATCGCACAGTACTTTCTGAAAATTATTTTCTTTAGAAGTCAACCAACAAAACAATACCATTGTGGAATTTAATTCCACAACTATTAAAATAATCTGGATATAGTAATACCCCTTATATGTTTCTACATCGAAAAATACGTACCCATGAATTTAGTTTCTTTCGAAGAAGTAATAAACTTTATACGTCCTAATAAATGATTTTGTATACCCATTATAATGTGTATAATGTAACATTATGTTATTAAAGTTTTTATACTACAGTGTCTAATTTTTTTACCTCTGCTAGCTTTATTGTTTGTAATAGCATAGAGTATATTTCTGGCAAAAAGAAATTAACTTCTATAAATAACTAAGATACAAATTAATTTAAAAAACAGCCATCATGAAATTTACCTTTGATTTATGGCATATAATCCTTAATTATTTTGCAACGCAAAGTGCGCCTTTAGCAGCACAATAGGACTTTTCCTTCATTCATTAAAGTCTATACATTTCCGCCATCTTATTACACGAAACATAATGAGTGTACTGCACGCTTTAAATAACACAATATCCTTGAACTTGACTTCATCTAGATTTACATGCCTTTAAAGATTTCATTCTCACGTACACAAGCAGGTTATTGTGTATGCGTGCGTTGTCTTTACCTCTATTCACTTTCACTGCTGGGGATATACCAGTATTTGGTATATATATTCATGTACGTTTTTACGTAAACTTAAGTAATCTTCTGTATGAATGAATGACGAATCACAACCGGTCATAAAAATGTTTGCCAACAGACTGCTTAAGTCTGCAAACATCGTTGTTTACATCTTTGTGTGAGATATGCAGAGAGAGAGCGAACTTCTACAGTGGTTTTCATACATTTTGTGACTATTTCCTCTCATTTTTAAACACTACTTATTGCGCTTTTAATGGCGTTGCAGGATTTCCTATTGTTTGTATGCATTTCGCATATTCATTGAGTTATTTTTTTCTCTTTTGGAAAATTACTTATTTTGCTGTTTATTTTTATTGTAGAAAAAGAAGGTCAAAATTCAATATAAAAGTAAAATACTTTGATTTTATTCAATATTACTATATTAAACGACCTTAGAAAAATTATTATTCGATGAATTGGTACAAAAATAATTCGACGAATTGGTATAAATCTTGCACCCGTTATAGCTTCAAAAGTGGAAAATCCATTGTTGATATTTTTTTATATAATTTTTTAGTGTTTTTGCTTGATAAGTTTAATGCCTTGTGAAAGATAAAGCCATAGCTAAATAAATATCTTACAATTAATATAATTTTTATATTATATTATTTGTAATCTACATAGGTTAGACCCCCCTGTTTATTAAAATATTGCAATAAAATTCTTAACAACGATTTAAAAGCGACCATGTCCAAATGTTTTATTTGCAAGTATAATTTAATTGAAGACGTTGTTTTTATTTTGTTTTTATGAAGCATTATATGCGTGTAAATGTTTCACCTTCATTACGATTGTTTTATATTGTTTTAAATTTTTTTCGGTCTAATCTTACTAGTGAACAATTGCTTTTTCGATAGTTTTAAAGAATTATAACAAATTATTATTCATTGAAGTTCAGAAGATAGTGACCATGGATATATGAAAGAAACATTCATCATCCAAATAGTGTAATTATTGCAAAATGTTGTGTCATAATTTAAAATTATTGTCGGCAAACATGTTAAATTTTAAATATGACTCCCACATATCTGCAGTATAAATCTTATAAGAGCATGTCAGATTTTCCAGGTGAAACAGAAGCCAGACATTTGCGTTTTAGTATCCTTTGTTCTTTGTTGTTCACATGAAAAGTCAGACAGTTATTATGTATTCAATTTACAAAAGAGTCTTATTTTACTGTTTTTTTGGTTGTTCGTGCGTGTGTGTGAAAGTTTCGTTTTCTTAGCATAGCCTAATTTAATTCTGAACTTTGCAGCTAAACACAAAAGAACATCAACCACACAAAAACACACACACACGCAAATGACCCAGGTTATAAAGGGATTTATTCAGAAACATATGCGTAATCTTGTATGATATTCACATTTACATATGGTTGCCTTTTTATTATCATTACTGCCGTAGGTACACAATACCGAATGGTACGTTTATATAGAAAAGCTTATGCGTCTCAGTTGTCTCGTTATTGTCTTTGTGAGCAGGCTAGTGTGCACAGAAAGCTATCTTTTCGAGAAATACATACAAATTTAGGGAAACAATACGTTCTATGGTTGTATAGCAATATGTCTTAGAAAGAAGTTAAAAATCATTGATTTTCATCAGAAACTGACTTCAAGTTAGTATAACAAAAGATTTGGAAACAACAGTTTTCGACGCACAAGCTAGTGCTAGTTTTTAATGATTACAAAACTTTAAAACTGTAATGCTTTGGAAGTTTTCTTTTGTCAGAAAATGCAACAGAATAGACTACTTTAAGAAAAAAAAATACCGACATTTAATAAGATAAGCCCTGTGGTAACATCGGATGTTATGTAACTTCAAAGAATTTAATACATTCTATGAGAATGTGGTGTCGTATACTTATTGTGAAAAATTTTGAATATTACTTATACGTAGATATACTGGCATGAAGTCTCTTTATGAAGTCTGCTGATGTCTCCTGATCATTCGATATGGTTTCGCTTCGATGAATGGTGCTGCTGAAGATAAGCTTTTTGTTAAAAAATTATCAAAATCGTCTTTTATGATGAAGCTCAATTTCACTTCGAAGGCTACGCTAACAAAAAAAGTCTTATTTGAGGGTGGAAAATCCACACGTCTTCGAGGAGCAGCCGATACATTAACGACGACAATATGAAATAAGTTATTAATTTTTAAAAATTATTCTACGCTCACACTGAAGGAGACGTGTTATATCCAAAGTATCTTAAGACTTAATTGGTTTTAGACCGTATGTCTGACTGGCTGGCTAGTGGGCAGAGTAAACCTAGAGTAAATCTTATCCCATCCTAATGGAAATTTGTCAGTATTAATATTTTTCAACCGGCCGTGGCATAATGGTTAGAACATGCGACGGCTCCACGAAAAGCCCCCCCAATGAAATAACCCCCAGGAAATAACCCCCAATGAAATAAACCCCAAAAAATTGGAAATAACACCCAAAAACAATGAATGAAATAACATCCAAAAATAAATGAAATAAACCCCAAAGCGAAAACGAAACAACCCCCAATATTTGGGAGTTATTTCATATGAAATAACACCCAATGATGAAAATGAAATAACCCCCAATGAAATAAACCCCATCAGCAACAAAAATGAAATTATGCCCAAAATTCATAAAAGTCAGTTTCACCAAGGATTTCATGAAGTCAATATGGACCATCAGCAAAGTCGTAAAATTATTAAAATGAATCGTGTGGATAGTAGATCATTGTAGCCCAGCTCTATTTTTGTAGTTCGGAAGATAATTTGCCTTTTACATTTGGCTTTTACACAACCACCTCCAGTTTTCACAAGCAACTCAAACTCTCTGCTTTTATTGAATTCTTCCTTTTGAAGAACTCTTAAAAATTTAAAAAAAAAAAATCCATTCTTAGTGTGTGCTAACCGAATTTTGCATTTTGTTGATTTTCTATCCGTCAGTATGAACATAAATGGAAATATCTGTAAAAAGTCAAAAGATATGCTAATATATTCACAGGCTAAAAGTTTTCTTGTAAAAGGCCTATTTTTATATAATTATATAATTATCACCCCTTAAAGCCAACAACTTTAAAATGAAACAACCCCCGAATAAAAAATGAAATAACACCCAAATTATACACGATATGAAACAATCCCCCAATTTAAAAAATTGGTTGGGTGTTATTTCATTGGAGATTATTTCATAATTTGAAAACCCCAAATGAACAATGAAATAATTCCCAAAGAAAAATGAAAAATGGCCCAAAAAAATTGGGAGTTATTTCATATGAAATAACACCCAAAAATGTATGAAAAAAATTTGGGGAATATTTCATTTCTCGTTTGGGCATTATTTCATTGGGGGGCTTTTCGTGGAGCCACATGCGACTACCATGCGGAAGATCCCAGGTTCAACTCCTGGCTCCAGTCATCTAAAAAATAAGAAAAAAAATAAATATTTCTCTCATTGCTGGCCCTCGTCGATGTTGTCGACAGCAACTTCGCAGTATAAATGTCGAGTCAATCGGCATTTCTAGTAAAAAGCTTCTCAACCAGTGACGTTCACATTCGTCGATAAACAAATAGGTGCCGTTAGTTGTGAATCTAAAAATAATAACCTTGGTTATTCACAACAACGCGATAAGCTATCCCATGCCGCATTCATGGGGTGTAAAGGAAAATTAAGTAAGTAATATTCTTCAAAATGAAGTAATGGGATATGGATAGAATTGTCTAACCCTTCTTGTAACTCTTACACCAAATTACCCATTTTTGGATACATAATATTTCATAGTATCCGAATGGATAATTGGAGTATACTTAAATTTGGTCCTTTTAGTTACATATCTTGTAATAGTAGCCAAGGTCTCGAAAACCGAAACCTTTGCCAAACTTTTCTGGTACCTTCCATATAAATGTCCGAAAGGACTGTATAGTTTTACAAATATATCTTTTTGGCAAGCACACGCTTGTGAGTATTTGATTTTTTTAAGTTCTTTTGCGAATTAAAAAGATTACCTTATGACCAGAAATATTGATTTGACTCTATTCATACGGTCTTTGACGATTTCGTACGCTGCAACGTTTTTCACTGTTGTTATACATGTCTGCGACCTCTTCAACTTTCAGCTTCAGGATCAAGAGTTGTCCACAAAGGTTAGCAGCATTTATTTACTGTTAATATTAAATTTGTGAAATTTTTTTAAGTTAACGTCTTCTTTACTTCTCTAATGTATTTCACAGCTGTCTTAGTTTCATGTAATCATCTCTTAATGTCGGCATATTATTTATTTGAAAGCGTTTTACTCTATGTGGTTTTGATAATTACACTAGTTTACAGTCATTCTGCTGCAGAGTTCTAAATAATTTTTTTCTATAGATTTCGGCCTCCTAAACACGAATATGAGATTTAAAAAATTTTCCTCTGATTAGTTTTCAAGATATGAATTTTTGAATTATTTTGCAAATTTTTTATGAGATGCATCTGCTTATTGGAGAATAATTCGTAAACGGGTCCAAATTTGTAAAACAGTGGTCTCCAATTAAAGGTAGTGTGCTCCCATAAAACATATCTATACAAACTTTTAACTTCGGTTGGGTAGTTTCGATGGTAAGAGCATTTTAAGTTTAAAAAACTAATTTTTTTGTGCAAAAATCACGGTTTTAAATTGATAAAAAAAATTATAAAAAATATAAATCGCTAAAATTAATTTAATTTCATAAATTGAGTATAAAGATTGGATTGGAGAGTTACACATTCTTTAAGGGGGCACTACAAATGGTATTTTTTTTTTTGATTTTAAGGATATCACTGCAGGCTTGAAGCTAAACTTTACTTTGCATGAAAATAACGATAAAAAGTGTAAATGTTACTGTATTCTGGGTTGATCATGCATCACAAAAATGCTTAAATTGAAATCCTATCTGATCCTTTTTAGAAAATATCGATATATTTAATTTCTGCCGACTGGACCAAAAGTCTTTTTACTTTTCAAATGATGATAGTGAAAAACTGTACAAACGATAAGTAAAAACTGTTTACTTATTATAAAACTACGCAAACAGGGATCCATGCGTGAGCATTGATTATTTTGACATTGCTGCAACCTGGAAAATTAAAGTGCATTTTAAGCCTATATGTCTAAAAAATATTGATATTTTTCATTAAAAAAAAAATTATTTGTGTAATATTTAAATGATTTCGCTGAGAGCACTTAAAATTTAATGTATATTTTAGCATAAATTAAAATAGTGACAGTTATATGTTGTGTAAACCAATCAACAACTGCGTTTGAGAAAATTATCATTCATTATATTAATTGATATTTAAATCTTTTAAAGTAAAAACAAATGTAATGAGTGATTTGTGGCGTCTTAATTGAAAATGCGAAAAAATAACACCCCCCAAAGTGTCTGTGTCAATAAAGTGTCAATTAATGTACGTATTCTATATTTAGGTACGAGTTAATGCTAATTGTAACAATTTCAACGTATGTAATAAAATGAGACGACAGCAGACTCTTACCTGCTGAAGCAGACTCAAAGGGAAGACATATTTGAGATGGCGCATATTTTGTATAGTTACTATTTAAATCTAAAATTTAAATAAT
This sequence comes from Muscina levida, assembly GCA_964034835.1. Lineage (NCBI taxonomy): Eukaryota > Metazoa > Arthropoda > Insecta > Diptera > Muscidae > Muscina > Muscina levida. The sequence continues at coordinate 6,332,772 of OZ035882.1, forward strand.
AAGTAAAATTAATGAATGTATAAAGGCTGGTACTGAGTTCAGTATTTCGCATTTGTCAAACCCCATACAAATTATTTTGCTTCGAAATAGATGTGGAAAAATGTTAACGAAGCAGTACTAAGTTGTTAGCAAGAACAGTTTTAAATGTTCCCAGCAACTTTTTCAGTTTTATACGAAGTAATGAGCTTGCCAGTAAGTTCAAAACGATGTGTAAATTTGAGCAAAGAAAACATATGTAAAATATTTAAAGAGCTTGTGTGGATTATGTTGACGTTGTCTTCGTTGATACCATTTTCGCACCAATGTGTGTGAGCTTCAAATTGATTGTGTGAAGCTTTTAACACTTAAGGTTGTGATAATGAGTGGAGAAGGCACAGCAAACGGCACTGATGATGATGGTTTGGCAACCATCGAAATAGCTATCTGCCCTGTCAGCTGTCAACATAATCCATTTCACACAACTCTTGTAAAAACAAATTCTATTAGCAATAATAGAATAGATCTCAAACCGAACAATGAAAAACATATTAATATTTAAAATATCTATATATATAAAAAATTGTTGCAAGTGTGTTGTGACTTCATAACTCACGAACAGCTGGACCGATTTGCATAAATTTTTTTGTATGCGTTTGGGTGGCGCCCCAGGTGGTTTATATTTACAATTCGGTCCAATTAGACAAAGGGGCGTGGCACCGCCCATACAACTTGAAAATCAAAAGGGCTGTATCTCATGAACTATCAGAGGTATGAAGATGAGATTTGGTATATATGTTGTTGGACCAGTATTAATTACAGCCAGCGTGGAAGTGGGGGGTGCCACGCCCCCTTTTTAAAACCGCTCTGCAGGCTTTCCCAATAGACAGACTGATACGAAAATTTTACCAAGTGGTACTGATGACCTATAGATAGTCCCTGGCTATATTTGGTTGTGATTGGATAAAGGGGCGTGGCACCGCTGTTACAACTTGAAAATCAAAAGAGCTATATCTCATGAACTATCAGAGGTATGAAGATGAGATTTGGTATATATGTTGTTGGAGCAGTATTAATTACAGCCAGCGTGGAAGAGGGCGGTGCCACGCCCCCTTTTCAAAAATCGCTTTAACGGCTTTTCTAATAGACCGATTGATACGAAAATTTTACCAAATGGTACTGTTGACCTGTTGATAGTCCCTGGCTATAATAGGTTGTGATTGGATAAAGGGGCGTGGCACCGCTGATACAACTTGAAAATCACAAGGGCTACATCTCATGAACTATCAGAGGTATGAAGATGAGATTTGGTATATATGTTGTTGGAGCAGTATTAATTACAGCCAGCGTGGAAGTGGGCGGTGCCACGCCCCCTTTTCAAAAATCGCTTTAACGGCTTTTCTAATAGACCGATTGATACGAAAATTTTACCAAATGCTACTGTTGACCTGTTGATAGTCCCTGGCTATAATAGGTTGTGATTGGATAAAGGGGCGTGGCACCGCTGATACAACTTGAAAATCACAAGGGCTATATCTCATGAACTATCAGAGGTATGAAGATGAGATTTGGTATATATGTTGTTGGAGCAGTATTAATTACAGCCAGCGTGGAAGTGGGCGGTGCCACGCCCCCTTTTCAAAAATCGCTTTAACGGCTTTTCTAATAGACCGATTGATACGAAAATTTTACCAAATGGTACTGTTGACCTGTTGATAGTCCCTGGCTATAATAGGTTGTGATTGGATAAAGGGGCGTGGCACCGCTGATACAACTTGAAAATCACAAGGGCTATATCTCATGAACTATCAGAGGTATGAACATGAGATTTGGTATATATGTTGTTGTTGCAGTATAAATTACAGTAAGAGTGGAAGTGGGCTGTACCACACCCCTTTTAAAATAAACAGTTATAACTGTCAAAATTCCACAGTATATTGCAGTTCACCTAGAGATATGAACAGTAAGGTGGGCCAGTTTTTTTATTCGCAAAATTTTTAACCAAATCTACGATGAATTGTAAGAAAATGTCACCAATAAACTTTGTGTGTAATATTCCTAGCTCGCGCTGGGAAAGCTTAATTTAGTGCAGAAAACTTAAATTTTGATACAAGTGTCTTAAAGCTGAAGTCTGTACGCTTTCAATAATCATGGAGCAACGAACGTAACTTCTAAAAGAAGCGCAAAACGGAGTAAATAAACGAAAAATCCTTTTATCTTAAAAAAAGTATCAGCTAGGATTTTGATTCATGTGGATTTTTAATGTACAATTGACCCCCAACAAAACACCATTTACCGTTTTTGTTGCCATTTTAGGTCAACCAATTCGTCATTCAGGCGAGGTGTGTGAAGTGTGATAGACTTTCATTGAGACTTTCTTTGAAAAATCACCATGTAAAGACTACACAAGAACAACGTTTACAAATCTTGCAAATTTATTTTCAAAATGCGCGTTCTGTTTGCCCTTTGTGAAGTTTATGGTGCATATACTCATCCATCTGAGCAGCTAATAGAAGCCATCGACGCTGTAGACGTAAGTGTGACAGGGGACTCGAATTTATCGGACCGACGCCGTTCTCAGCAACTCGGTCTCTACAAATGCTGAGGAAAGATCTTGGCCTATATTCATATATCCAACTGGAAGAAGAACTAAAACCAGTGGACGATCAATTGATTTTTTTTTTATTTATCATGTCATTGCACATTATTTGAAGGAGAAATGGTTCCAACACGACGACGTAAAATGCCATACAGCGCGTGAGATCATCACTTTGTAAAGCTAAACGTTGGTGACCGAATTATCTCATAGAATGGTATACAAAGATAGTATTTGGAAATATTCTTGATCCATGTGAGAAGAAGACATGGAAAAAGAGGTTTTTATGGCTAAAGGCATGAAGCGAAACGAAATTTTCATTTTCGGTCAATAGGCCGAGAAGGCATGTCAAAAGTGTTTTTTACGCCCAAAGAGATAGTTAGTGTACAGACGGTTACCGCCACTACATTGAATTTTGATCTTTAACGGAATGTCTGTTTCCGATTTGTAAAAGATATGACTTTGCTGATGAACTTTTTACTATCGTCATAGAGCCTATGATATTTAGAATTTAAAAAAACAACACTTAATTTGTTAACTTTCATGTTAAGGAGTTGCTTGAAATTAGTTACATAATTTAATAAACTCAACATATCATTATCGAGCTTAAGTACCTTTTTCAAAGTACTTTGTAGACCTAAATGTGAAATATATTACAAGTTAAAATGCAATAGCGAAGCATTGCCGGGCCCACTAGTTGAAAATAAAATTTAAAAATATTGTGACACATTTCGCAGCGAACAAATCCTTGTTGCTCAACAATAAAAATTTTTATGGTTTATTAATGTCTTCCTCATGTATTTGTTTTGTGCAGTGGACCTGCGTAAATAAATTTCCAATGTACAACTCCTAAATTTAGTTTAAAACTGCGCTAAAATCTACTCCTGCAGCAAATTGTTTGCCATTAAAGTGTTGCAATATATTCCAATTTAACAATTGTGTGCACACAACAGCTTTCGCTTCACTAACCCAAAAATGCTGTTGTTATAAATATTTATATACTACTATTAACAATTTCGTTGGTAGCATTTCGTTAGTTCACAGTCAGAATCGTGCCAAATGAAGACATATGTAAACCACTACGGAGTCTGCGGTTGCAGCACAACAAATCGGGGGCAAGCACTGAATGGTGGCGATAGTGGAGGTTCCATAAATGAAAGAGTAAACACACATCTGTACTTCGAGGTAGTATTTTAAAGCGCGCAAAACTATTTATTTATTAACATTTAAACTTTCACCGACTCTTAACCGCAGCACATGTGTGTAATAAATTAATAGCTTAAAAGCAATCGTTTAGGCCTGTGTGATTTCAAGTAGTGGTGAAGAAACAAAAACAAGCTATCCAGGAAATATTTTAGAACATGTCGATTTGTGTTCTTAGAACACCTTTCAGTACAATTTTCAAGGCAACATTTTTGTAAAAAAAAATTTAAATCTTCTAAAAATTTAAATGTTCTAAAGTACCCTTTCCCGGGTACCCTTTTAATTTTCAAGTGAATATATTTGATGGATGCAGATGGTTTACAAAGCTCAAACATTTTGACAACTCTTAACTTTGAATTGTTTCTATATTTTCATAGGAGTGGGTTCATGTTATCCCTTTAGAAGGGCGTGGCATATCGATATTCTTTTTACAAAATAAAATCAATGAAACTACATGAAATATATTTTTTTTTGGAATACAATTTTCTGAAGCTTAATTCTTCGAAAAATGTCCTAATTTCTTTTGGGAAGATAAACAATAAATTTTAGCGCTGATAATTAAATATTCTGTAGCTCTTAGGAACAACGTACATGATTTTGTCTTTTTTATGTTATTTCATGTTTTACAAGATAAAATTAATACTGGGAAAAAATTATTTGAGACTAAATAAATAAAGAAACACTGATAAATGTATAAAAGGGAACACTTGAAGTAGGAAATCATTGGGGATCTAACATGCAGGTGTTGCATATGGGATGATTATTTGAATGATCGTTACAAACAGGGTTAGAGCAAGCTTTTCGTGTCTTTCTTTTCTATTGGTCCTTTATAGCTATTTCCTGCAACTGTGGTATGACCACTGTCGTCGCAATTTGAAAGTGGGATATATCTTCTTTTAACTTACTGCCAATTTCTCGTCCAAGGACTTCTTGCATTGCTGATCGAGTAAACAATTTTGCACATACCTTTGGATTTTGAATTTCTCTTAAATATGTATCTTACATATGTCAAAGCTTAAATATTTCAAAAAAATTTTTACGACGTTCACCTGAGTTAAATTTTGTTCCATATAAATAATGTATGCTGCTACATCGATAGCAGGGTTGAATAATATGTATGGAATAATTATAGGCTTGTCTGCGTTTAGTTGTTTATTCTCCCAAAAGCTTATCTATATTATCAACGCCTTCTTTAGTTTTGTTGTAATATATTATAATTTCAGGTTCAGCAGTAAAATTGGCACTGCACCAAGGAACAAAAAGTCGCCTCCCTCGGATTTTTATATATAAAAAGGTCTAAATGTGTTCTTTTGCCGAAGTTTGTTTGACGATCGCCTTTTGTTAACTTACCTGCGTATAGCTGACCTTGAAGTGGATATGAATTCTTTAATATGTCAATGCCGACAATATTATTTTCCCATATTTGTTTAGTTTTGATATCATTTATTGTGTGAAGCGCGTACGTCCTCGATATTCATACAATTTAATAATATTTATATAATCGGCAGGCTTGTAATATTTCTGTAAATTGGAATTTAACAATGTCCAAATATTTCGGATTGCAGCAGCTTTGTCATTTGCGGCATGTGCCTGGCGAGTTACCTCGTTATTAAATCGAATGAAACATAAATGCATCGTTTTATATCGATTTTACGTACAGTGCTATAAGAAATATATCCAAATTAGGTGTTTATTGTTACTCACATAAGGGTTAAGATCATATTCGAATTAATCGAGATAAAGAGTGTAACTGCTCCACAAAAAATCCTCATTAAATTACATTGAATCGAAAATGCACTGAAACAATAATAAACATACATACTCTGACAACATTAGGTCCCTATTCACACACTGCTTTAAAAAAAAATAAAATGAAAAGCTGAAGTATTTTTAAGCACCCCAAATATAATTTTTTTTTTCTCGAAAAAAGGATGAAAAGAACATGTAAATAGTCGAGATAGTGAGTCGAAATGTTCCACAAAAAAAAGTCCATCTTAAAATTCATTATATACATATGAAATATTAAATGCACTAAAATAATAAAAAAACATGGTTTTTTATGACCTATTTCGTACTCTATTTTATTAGCTTAAACTAAAAACTTCACCGGATTCACGAAATTTAAAATGTACTTTAATTTATTTCAACAAAGTTTGTGGTTTTGAAGTCATCATAATTTAATCTCTAATATTGCGTGGAAAGTTTTCGAAAGTTAAAACAATCTTAACAGCAGCATGTAAATAAACACAAATAACTTTAGCTACAAATAAGGTACATTTTTAAATTGTTGTTGCATATATTAGTCAGCAAATATAGGATAGTAAGAAATGTGACACATATTAGAAGTTAATATGCAATAGCGAAGCATTGCCGGGCCCTCTAGTTGGATAACAAATTCTTGTCTGGCGGTGACAAGTTTACTTGGGAGCTGGTGGCATATCATCTGGACAACATAAGCTTGAACAATTAAGTGATTATTATAGAAAAATGCTTTTATCTTTATTGGTTGGTGAGTTTAAGATACTTAACTAGCCTATTTGAGAGTATTAATCCATACAGTGATTTGTTATCATGTGCGTTGACATTGAGTGATAAATGTTTTCTAGTTAATGAGCAGTTCTCAAAATTACATTAATTAAAATTGTTCAGAAAAAGTAAAAAACTATCGAAAAGTGACAGAATATTTCTCAGTCTCTTATGGAGAAATATAGATAAAAGATCAAAATAAGAAAAAAATTTAATAATGAAAAAAATTGTTTGTCATTTTACCATCATTAAAAGAGACGTGTTAGACACCAAGTGTTATAAGACCAAATTCGTTTTTTGACTCTTTAAGACTATCGATCATTGTCTATTTACTGGCTGGTTGGATGGGTGCAGAATAACTCGAGTAAACCTTAATTGATCTTAGTCAAAATTTATCAGTATTAATATTTTCCAAATATAGTAACGGTATTGTAAATGGAAATGCAGAACAGCCACATCCTTCTAGTACCTCCCATATGACCAATTTATGTAAAAATTATATTTTTACAAATAAACCCTCAGAAAACCAAAACCTTTGACACGCCCTTTATGGAAGCTCTCATACAAATGACCGAGTTCACCCTCACACTTGAACATTAGGGCGTTTCACTAAACGCGTTTTTTGCGATTTTTGCAACTCTTGAAGCGGAATATTAAGGCTTGTGATCTAAAAGAATTTCGAAAAAAAATTTGGATTTTTTGAAGATGGGTATGGGGTCGCTGATATAGATTTTATCAAAAAAATGAGGTTATGGAGAACAAAATTTTATATTATTTTTTTTCTGGTGCTTTTTGTTCATACAACTAAACAATTCTCTTAGCAAGGATCCGATCCCACGACAAAAAATTATTGGTGTGAAAAATTATTATATTATGGACCACTTTGATAGTCTTAAAAGTGAAAAATTATTTTTCCTAGATTTCAAACCTCGATAACTTGAAAAGTTTTCAACATTTTTTCAAGATGTAAAATGCGTTGGAAAGGTCGTTAAATTACCTTTCATTCGGTACATAGATTTATTTTTACTTGTTGGAAAAATATAAGAAAAAAATTAAAATTTGAGAATTTTTTTTTTATTTATCAAATTTTATGAAAATTAAAAGAATTTCATTATGTTTCGTTCTTGGTTAAGTAAAAAAAAACTTCTAAAATACATTGCTTTAATAAAAATATCAAAAATATCATCAATATATTTGTATTCCCATACAAAATCAAAAGATATTAAATAAACAAAATCATCATATTTAAGGAACAAATTAAAATTAAAAAGTAAATTTGTAGATATAATTTTTTGATTGTTATCAACTCTAATCAATAAGTTTTGAAAATCATCCTCATTCTTTGTAATTTTTTTGTTGTATATTGTAGTCGACGCCACGCCTCTTTCTGATAAATCATTCACAACACATAGTTTTTCTAGCTTTTTCTTTGAAGAAACAAAATCATCATCATTTTCCCATAAAAGTGTATCTTTCGAAAAAAGGAAGTGGGCAACTTTAATTCATCAAAAACCCTTTTACTGTTTGAGGTTACAAAATTATGCATTATGAATTTTGTTACATTTTAAAAAAGGTATATTTCACATATTTTAAAATTCAAATAGTGTGAATTTAAAAATAAAAAATATCTCTTTTTGTCTATTTTTTATTTTTTGCAACATTTTTCACAAGTAAGATATAAACTTATATATACCAAAATAAAGGTATCTAAATTATCTTTCTAACGCATTTTACATCTTGAAAGTATGTAATCATCTCAAGTATGGGATGTTAACACAATTGTAATCTTGGATGCTTAAAAGTTATGCTTACATTTATCACATTATTGAGGCTGTCGCTAAAGCCGTCTAACTATTTGATTAATTTTAATTGAGAAACATTACGAAACATCCCACAGTGCTTGATACTGTATATTAAGGAAAGTTTATTAAAGCACCTACGGTGTATATTACTATAGTTTGTCTCCTAAGACCTTAATAACTGCTTAAGTGCCAGTCTGTGTATACAAGGATTCCTTGTCCTCAATTATTTTTCTTTGCCATTCATTTCACGTTGTCGCTTGTAATTTATGCCGCAGAGACGTTGACTAGGTCACTGCGATACAGCTACTGCAGCAATTTACTAAGACGTTTCTACCACTTGATTTGCTTAGGTATGTGATGGATGTCTTGTACTTTTTAATACCAAAGGTGTGGCAAGCACTCGGCCACAGACAATGTGGAGAGAATGGCCATTTCAATGCCACACTTTATTTTAACGCCAATCAACAATTCTTCCTTTTTAGAATTTATTACTCTTCACTTATAGGTCAAATGAAACTCATTTTAAATTGTTGTACAAAGTTAACAATCAATTAATCAATTTGCATTTGAGAAAGCATAAAGTTCTGATGCACTTAGCACACAATACCAAAATATGAGATTTAAACTATTAGTTATTAAATAACTTTGGTATTTATATTACATACGGAGATGAAAATTTAAATGAATTTAAAATATTGGTTTTCTCATTTTCATCTCTTTGCTTGAAATAACATTTCATGAATACACAAATCTTATCATTTCTATAATGAGATTTCTACATATTACTACAAAAACTGGTAAATTTATTCAAAACTAAGCTACTTACATTTCTAACTATAACGAAATGATTTAAAATGTTTTAGTTGAAATGGACATATTAAAATTTAATTGGTTTTGTATTACCTTTTCCTGTTAACGAAGTTGCAAAGTAAACAGAGCAATTTTAACAATAACTATGTAAATATTGGTATAGGCTGGTCAAATAGCAAAAGAATTATATTAAGAAATGTATTCTATACTCCCATCAGTCTACTACTCTTTCCTTCCTATGGCTGTAAAAAGTTTACGAAAATTAGAAAATTATTATTAAATTGCTTAATTTAGTTCAATGATTCTAATAGTTACAGTATTGTATTATGCAACAAATAATGAAATCTTTTATTTCAACGAAATTGATTCATCTTTACAGTTATTATGCAGTTATATATAATAGCTTAATTGCATAGCGGCCGATGTCTATATTACTCTGTAATAATATTTAAACTTTACTCTTTATTAATATTCGTACTCTCTGATCGAAAGTTAAATCATCAATGTTCAGAACACAAATACATTTTGGCTTAAACATAATGTGCAATGATTTTTACATAGACTTATTGAACATGTGAATCGTTTATGAATATTGTTTTCTCGAAATTTGCTTAAAAATGGTTTATTTACCTCATATAAGATTTTATGAATAATAATAATATGTCTCTTAAATGTAATTCCTAAATTCGGCATGATAAATTTTCCTACTTTAGGCAATTCTACAAATTCTACACATAAATGTAGAATATTTTCTTGCTTTCCTTGTGTTCATTAAATAAACTATCAAAGATAAAAAGCATTTAAATTTAATGGCACTTCGAAATAAAATGTTTCTTGTGTATATTTTTATTTAATCAATAGTATGACATACATAACTTTTATGAGCATCATCATATATATATTTATATGTGTACATGTGTTTTTATTGCAAAATTTCTTTGCATTTGGTATTATTTTATTGCCCCAAAGTAGTTATGTTCTTTACCGCACTCAGGTCTCTCAAAACAAAAAAAAAAAAAACAAAATAACTAAAAAGCTAGCACAACAGCATGTGTTTGAAACTTTTTTTTATTGAAAAAGTTTATAAAACAATCATAATTGGAACATAAAAATATATAATTTCAACTTTTATAGCAATATAGTTTCAAAATTCATATGTGGTTAAACAATAAGAACAAAATAGATGGGGAGGATGTTATGAGAAACTTTGTCACCAATTGATATTCATGGGACCTTTGGGAGCGTGGCACTTGCAGTGAATGCAAGTATGTATAAGTCTGCGGAATGTAAGTTTAATCCAGCCGTCGACAACATTAAATATACTTTCTCCTTGCCTCTGCAAATGAAACGTGGCACAATCTGGGAATCCTGATCTGATATCGAACCAATTAAAATTATTTTGTTTTTGGCCCTGTTCTCCACTCGAAGTTAAAGAAACTTATGTGGGTATTTCCTAGCGTTGCGGACGCAACGTAGTTTTCTTTTTTTTTTCTTATTTTGTAGTTTTCTTGAAAAGTTGAAATATTTTGAAGAATAAGTTCATATTAAAAAATGTAGATTTTGGACATTACTTTAACAGTCTATTACTGAAACTTTACTTTATTAAAATGTTGTATTCAAAATTATGACTAATACAAAGTGCGTTACGGACACACACAATTTTCCACAGCAACTTGAAGTGTCTATGACAATTTGTGAAATTTAGCGAAATTGCTTATGTGATCAGTAGGCTCTATGAAAAATGCCCCAAATGCAAAATGCCCCAAAAAAAAAAAAACGAAAAATAACCCAAAATAAAATTGGGCGAAAAAAAATGAAAAATGACCCAAAACTCAAGAACAAAATTTTCCCCAAAAATTATGAAAAATACCCCAAAAATATATTCTTCTTAACAAATCTAGCATTTTTAAAAGGGGCACGCCCCCCGCCGCATACGTCGTTATTAGTTTCTATACTGTCTATTTAGCATTATTAAAAGACGAATGCGGTGGGGGGCACGCCCCCCACCGCATCCGTCGTTATGAGTTTCTATACTCTCTCTTTAGCTTTATTAAAAGACGAATGCGGTGGGGGGCACGCCCCGAAGTCAGTATCGTAACTATCTCTCTGTCATATTTCATAAGTCGAAAAATAAAGAAATTCCCCAATTTTGTATGGACATTTTTTTGGGTAATTTTTCGTTTTTTTTTTGGGTCATTTTGCATTTGGGGCATTTTTCATAGAGCCTGATCAGTATATTCTCTGTTGTAAAATAAAAAATACGGCTCTATGAAAAATGCCCCAAATGCAAAATGCCCCAAAAAAACGAAAAATGACCCAAAATAAAATTTGGCGGAAAAAATTAAAAATGACCCAAAACTCAAGAATGAAATTTTCCCCAAAAATTATGAAAAAAAACCACAAAATTTATGAGAAAATACCCCAAAAAAATATTCTTCTAAACTACTCTAGCACTATTAAAAGGCACGCTCCCCGCCGCATTCGTCGTTATTAGTTTCGCTACTCTCTCTTTAGCATTATTATACGTCGTTATCAGTTTCTATACTTTCTCTTTAGCAATAATAAAAGACGAATGCGGCGGGGCGGGCACGCACCCCTCCCAAAATTAAAAACGAAATTTTACCTAAAATAAATGAAAAGTTCCCCAAAATGTATGGGAAATTATCTATAGGAATTTTTTTGGGTCATTTTTGGTTTTTTTTTTTGGGGGGGCATTTTTCATAGAGCCAAAAAATACATGTTGGGGTTTTATAAACAACTTACTTCATATTTAAAATATTTATACCTTTTATGCTACTTCAATCTAAATGTGCGTTGCGGACACACATTATTCTATGGATAACACAGAGCGACTATAAAACAATATCTGGGAAATTATACTATTTTTCTGGTAGGTGCTGCTGAGCACTACAAAAATCAAATTTCCCAAAACCCCCAAAATTTAGAGTTACGGGTAAAAAAACAGTTTTTCGGACTTTAACGGTTTTATAAACCAAATGATAAATATGAACCGATTTTAAGTTTCTCAGCAGATTTGGAAAGAAGAGACTTTCTAACAATACATATAGTTTTTTTTTTTTGTAAAAGTTCCACATATTCATTATATGATTACAAAAACAAAAAGTTATAAATGTAGCAATTTTTGGCTATGAAATCGTCCGTCATTCCGCTGGAAATACCCGTATATATATTCCATTCAATCAATATAAAAGTGCATCATTATTGGCTGCTGTTCCTTTCGTTTAAAAGCTCTCTGACCACTATAGAGATACTATATACATAGCTGCGTTCGACAGGTGGTGTTTACAAAATAAACTTTCAGTGGTAATATGGAATAACTTTGTTACAACCATATGAATATGTTTTCCCAAAATTAAGAGTGCATAAGTGATGTGGAAACATAGAATAACATCAACAAATTTTTACATTAGCTTTATGCCCTATGATCAAATCATGCACTTTATAAAAATTGGAACAACTTAATGAGATTGTGGCTAAACAACCATGAAACTGTTGGGTTACCACGGATACTGCGAGTCATGAACACCAACACCAACATATCACTTTGATATATTACAAATTGCATAATAGAACATACAGTGGGCTTATACTTGCCGAAGGCTGTGAAAATTTGTAATACTTGTAATACTATTGATCTAAAGATAAATGTACTAATGCTGATTTGCATGCGATATGTTGTACACATTATAATTACGTTTTAAATTATGTCAATATGTGACATATGCATTTGACATATATTGTTGCACTGCTTTACAGTTCTCACAACCACAGCAAAAAATTAAATTTAATAACAATTAGAAAAATGCATAATTACAAGAGGTTGCTAGCCCGATATAATACCAGCATAAGCGTTTTGTATTTTTTAGTTGTTCTTTTACTTTAGCTGCAGAGGAATGCGTATTGGAGATATATTATACAAAGCACAACATCCTCTCTTACAGATGTGTTTATAATAAACCCACCATCTCTGTTGCCTTAAGTGTAGGAACATTTGACAAAGGCTCTAATTGAACAAATTACATTACAATGCCCTGTTACTGCATTTTTGATGGTATATCTTAATTATATTACAATGCCACTGTAAATACCTTTTAAGTGGTATCATCTCTATCTGTGCGGTAATTGTGAAAATATTGTAAAGCTTATCTTATTTGCATTACATGTTTTAGTTTAAAATAAATATTTATTACAATAACACACTTGTCTACTGTCTACTTCTATGAAAGTTTCGAATCCTTTTATATTTATGCATTCATATGCTAATTGCACATTCATATGCTAAACACACAATGTGTATACATGGTAAATAATACCTATGGTAACTGTTAGGATTTATATCTCAAACCTAGTCGAGTAGATGATTGAATGTAGTTGGTATCCATTTGTTGTGGTAATTAACGAAACGAAAACAAACAATTACATTGTAATAATGGGTTACATATATGGCTTATTAGCACAACAATTGACAGGGATTATATCGTCGGTATACTGCATAAATTGACTAACTGCACTTTTTGTGTTTCAGAGTTATTGATGATTTAAAATTTATAGGCCATATTATCTACAATAACTACAAAATTACCTCAAATAGAAATAAGATTTTTTTAGAGGGCATAGACTATGACTTTTGGAACACTTTTGCGTCATTAATCCATTTCACTAAAAAGTGGAGTTGATCAGTTTACGCAGTACACCGTTTCTTAAGGCTACATATTAGTATATTATGATTTTATAAATTTAAAATGTAATTTAACCTAAGTTATGAAATTTATGAAAGACTGACGACTCACAATATTAATAAAGTAGTAACACTGGTTTTATTTAAGTTGTTCAAATAGAATAATAGATTAAGAAAACTGTTTAAAAATAGTTTAAGTAAAATAAACCAGAAAATAACAGCCAGCTGATACATTTCGTACCGAACAAATTTATCTGGGGCTCTACAGTTTCTTGCAAGCGAACATAGTGCCAAACTTTATACTGAAGTTGTAAAATTGGTATTTTTTCCTCCCTGCTTAGCGATTGAAAATTTCAAGTTATACTCATTCAATATGCCCCCTAAATGTTCAAAATATTCAGCAACCACTCTATAGGCATTAGCAACAAAACTTTGGTGAAAATTCTTCCAAATTCCAAAGCAACATGAACACTATGTGTTTACGCCAGAAGGTGGCTGCATTTATCTTATAATCTTTTCCGATTTTCCATCGGATGGTAACTCTATTTAAGGACTTTAACTTTGTTTAAATGATCCCTTCTTGGTACTAAAGTACGTTGTTATGTCAAACTGATTGTAACGAGTAACTGATATTGCTGAATTAAGGCCGCCTTTCTCCATCTCTTTTTTGGTTATATTGTATTTTATTATTCGTAATCGAGAGCTCTCTGGAAAGGTAATATTCGCCAAATAAAGCCCTACGGCAATTTATTTTGAAAAAACTCTAATTCCTTTTGTGTTGTTATTTTTCCTTTATTCACCCCCAAAAACCATTTGCCTGCGCAAACATTTGGTCCTTCGAGCCGGATGAACAAGTCTACTGGATTTCTTAGAAAAGCTGCCTAGCGATCTACATCGGCTGCTCCAACTTCAATCCAACCCATTATTCATTTATACAGTCCACTAAAAAAAATCGTGTAATTAAAGGTACGTACACTCGGTATTTTAATTAGTGAGCATCGCGAGTGTTTTCGGAAAAGAAAAGAATTAAAGACATAAACTAACAAGTGTATCAACATACACACTGGCATGTCGTTCTCCCTTTGATTATCGCAATAAAATATATAAAAAATAATTTTCTAACAGAAAAATAAAAAGAAATATCGGGTTGATCACAATATCGGTAATTTTATTACACAAATAATATTACATTTTCAATGTTTAAAATATAATATTGCGCCGATTCCCCGGAGTGTGCAAACAACAGATACATTGTGACGAGCGAGTGATATTTAGACGGACAAGTAATATCTACGCGTAACACTGGTGGTGATATTTATATTTTTGTGTTTTTAAACAAATAATTTAAGATTTTATGGTCGCGTTTGAGTGCACTACTACTTAAACGGTGTATTCGTATTAAAATTTCAATAATTGTAATTTGTCCACCACCATTGTCGTCAGTTGTTTTGGTTATTTCTTGTAATAAACTTTTCAGCTAACAACCCTGGTTTTGATTGCTTCATATTTAACCTCTTTAGTTTCGCATACAGTGAAGGGCAAATATTAAGCAACGTTTTAATTTTGTAATTTCTCTTTTATTTTTTTTTCTCTCCGTACAGTGAAGTGCAAATATTTAGCAACGTTTTTATTTTCTCTTTTACTGATTTTGCTTTTGTTGATAATTTCACTCAATTTAGATATCGGGTTCCTTATAGTAATAGTTAAGCAATAAATCCATGTTAAACACTGACATTTAAATTGTTTTTCGAATTACTTCTTACTTTACCACCACTTTTGAGAATATTCTACGATATTCGGTACACTGCGTGGTAAATTTGAATTTTTGTGTCGTCGGTGTTTAGCGGATTGTTTTTTGAGTCTCGAATTTGCAGATAAAAATAACCATATTCTACAATATTCTTTGTTCTAGACATTCTTTTTTAAATTTTTTATTTCGAATAAAATACTACATTCGGGAATTTGTTTCGAAAAGTGCGCTTCGTTTTTATTCGATCGTTGTTCCTAGGAATTGGTTAATTTGCCTACGCAAATTAAAAATCTTCTGATTTTTGTGTATTGGTTATATTTAGGTATTTAATTTGAGTTTTTTTTTTGTGCATTTGGGTAAAAAGTGTCGATATGCCCCTTAATCCTCGTGATTTTTACATTAGAGCATCAGATGCTCTAGTGAAGTTCGATGCCAATTTTAGTTCGAGTTTAGACGACGATCATACAGTTTTCACACTTGAAATACAGGCTGCTGAAATTAATCGAATTTGGGGAGAGGTTAGGTCCACATTTAACGAATGTCTAAATTACCTGGCCACACTTGACTCTGCAGAAATCGGGGATATTGAGAGCGTAGAGGAAAAATACCAGGTTTCTTCTCGCGCATATGTTCGATGTCTCGCATCAATAAATGAGCGCCTTCACGTTTTTCGATGTGCAATGAATGCCGACCCCCCTGGTGGGAACGGTGGCACTTCAGCTGTGGTCACCCCTGGCAATGAAAACCCACTTGTGCTACCGAATGGAACTTCTTCCACTTCGACGCCATTAGAGGTCCCTATTAGCCGACTTTCAGTGGGTGTATGCCCGGAGGATAACGTGGTACACAATTTGGTGCTTCCGCCATGTGACACGGACATCTTTAGTGGCGATGTTCTTTTGTGGCCTACATTTAGAGATTTATTTACGGCGGTCTATATCAATAATTCGCGCCTTAGCGATATCGAACGACTTTGTCACCTACATAGGAAAACGATAGGGGAGGCTAGGGAAATTGTATCGAAATTCCCCCTTACTAATTCAAGTTTTCGCCTAGCGTGGAAGGCCCTTGGTGACGCATTCGATAACACGCGTTTGTTGGTTAATAATCAACTTAAAATACTTTTTGCTTTACCGAGTCTCGACCAGGAAACATGCTCAGGTTTAAAGGAGCTGCGACGTGGTATAAATGGATGTCTTTCGGCGATGTCTATATATAAAGTCTCGACCTCAGATTGGGACCCACTACTAGTTTTTATGTGCATTCAGCGATTGCCGAACAGCGTGGTTTCTCTATTTGAACAGACAGTTCGCAATAAATCGGCCCTTTCTACGTGGAAAAACCTTGACCAATTTTTGCTAGAGAGAATTCAGACGCTCGACTGTCTTTATGATTTAAAGGGAAGTGACAGTGCTACAAAGCCTATAGATCGAAAGGTAAAAACACCGGTTACAAATACAAGACCTGTAGAGTCGTATCGGTCAGCGACAAAAATTTATTGCATTTTGTGCCCAGAACAAAGTCATTTTTTAGGCCAGTGTTCAAAATTTAAAAATAGTCCTGTAAGCGAGAGATTTGCTTCTGTCAAGCGACATCACGTGTGCGTTAATTGTTTGGCTCAGGGGCACGAGGTCAAATATTGCCGAAGTGTTCACAATTGTTCGGTTTGCAACAGAAGGCATCACACTCTTTTACATCGTGATGACCAAATTAACGCTACACTTCCTTCACAAGATTTAGGTACCCCAACGGGGTCTGCCGCTAACGAACAGTTAAGGCCCCCCGAGAATTGCGCTTTTATGGAGAATAGGCAAGTCTACCATACCTCTTTTAGCGGCTCTATTTTGTTAGGAACTGCCATGGTGAATATCATTCACCAAGGCACTACTTATCGCGCTAGAGCTCTCATCGATCCCGCTTCAGAGGCTTCGTTTGTTACCGCGCGCTTCCAAAATATGCTCCAATTGGTAATACGACCTAATGAGGCTAGAATATCGGGAGTTGACCAGTCAGTTTCTACCATTTCCCAGAAAATATGTTCCCTACGCATAGGTTCCCCCATAAATTATTCGTTTACTTTGGAAACAGATGCATTTGTGCTACCACAGATCTCTGCAAACATTCCTTCGTTTAAGCCCCCTGCTGCGTTAATTGCTCGTTTACCACCCCTTCGGTTGGCTGACGAACGTCCCTTCGACTGTCGGCCGGTTGACCTACTACTAGGTGCGGATGTTTATTCGCAAATTATTCTTGATGGCATTCAACGGCATGTCATGGGTTCTCTTCTGGCCCAGAATACAATATTTGGATGGATACTCACTGGTCCTCTTACCACGGGTTTGAATAGTTCCTTGCCTCTAAATGTTTTCTCTACAAGGGTAAAATTTACCGAGGACATGGCACCGCTCTCATCTATCGCACCGTTGATTCCTACGACCTTAAGTGCGTCGTCGATCAGCACCTCGTCTACAACGCCGCTTACACCGATCGCGAACACAATGGTGGTTCCTACGACCTCTGCGTCGTTGAATACCGTTCCATCTATGGCGCCCCATACGGTGGTTTCTACGACCTCTGCGTCGTTGATCACTGTTCCATCTATGGCGCCCCAAACGGTGGTTCCTACGACCTCAGCGTCGTTGATCACTGTTCCATCCATGGCGCCCCATACAGTGGTTTCTACGACCTCTGCGTCGTTGATCACTGTTCCGTCTATAGCTCCCCAAACGGTGCTTCCTACGACCTTTCGTGCGTCGTTGAACACCGTTCCGTCTATTATACCTACCGCGGTAATTCCTACGACTTTAAATGCGTCTTCGAACACCACATCATCTATGGTTCCCAAAACTACCAAAAATATTCTCGTCTCCGCGGGTCTGCCTCGGCTAACAACGTCCTGCGTTCTGTGCAAGGGTCGCCATATGTTGGCCTATTGCAACGCGTTTAAACGAATGAGGCACGTGAAAAAATTGCAAACGGTGGCTCAGCTTGGCGTGTGCTCGAATTGTCTTCGATTAGGTCACAACCATGACGCCTGTCCGAATCAGTCGAGGTGCACCTATTGCCGAGTTGACCATCACAGTCTTCTTCATTCGGTAAAGGTGGTTTCGGGGACTTTTCACAACTAATTGTCGTGTACTTTCAAACCGCTGCGTGATCGCGAAAAATTAAAAAAAAGGAAGCTCACTAAATATACTGAAGGTACAGCCTTTTATATATGTATTAATTTATCTTTATCTTTAGAGTAAGTTTATTTACAACATATCGAGATGTTGCAAGGTGGCCGGCAATGTTTACGCCAGAAGGTGGCTGCATTTATCTTATAATCTTTTCCGATTTTCCATCGGATGGTAACTCTATTTAAGGACTTTAACTTTGTTTAAATGATCCCTTCTTGGTACTAAAGTACGTTGTTATGTCAAACTGATTGTAACGAGTAACTGATATTGCTGAATTAAGGCCGCCTTTCTCCATCTCTTTTTTGGTTATATTGTATTTTATTATTCGTAATCGAGAGCTCTCTGGAAAGGTAATATTCGCCAAATAAAGCCCTACGGCAATTTATTTTGAAAAAACTCTAATTCCTTTTGTGTTGTTATTTTTCCTTTATTCACCCCCAAAAACCATTTGCCTGCGCAAACACTATGAGTTACGAAGTTAGTTTAAAAGCCATAAAACCACCAGCGTTTAACAACTTGCGCCTGTAATCAGCGTAAAGCGTATATGAAGCTAATTGCACAATATTAACGAAGTTTTGTTGCAACAGTGCCTAATCTTGGGCAACAAGCGGTAAAATTCGTTGGTTGCTTACTCGCCGCTGTGCACCAACCAAGTACATAACAATAACAAATGCAATTAGCCATGATAAGCATAATAAGTATCAGTGGAAAACACCAGAAAAACTAATCACTTAATGAAGCACCAGTGAGAGGTCTTTCACTAACCATGGCACATTTTACGGACAAGGGGCACAGGATTGTAGAAAAAGTTTTGACATCGCATCGGGTGTAGAAAAAAGCACAAACAACAACTGCAATGCAACAAGTATTACATACAATGTATTATGTGGACTTTTACTTTAGGAGAAAACTTAATAGCCTAAGATCTACAGCAGTCGAAAAAGTTTCGACTAAATACAAAGGTAATTAAAAACAAACCAAATGAATTTGCATGTCTTTCAACGAAATTACTTTGCTTCGAAATTTTTTATAATTGAATTCCATGTAATTCGATTAGGACATACGCCGTGTGGTTGAGATGTTATACCAAGGACATGACATTAACCACAAAAGGCCGACTATTCCTAGAATTTTGGTTTTATCAATTAATTATCATAGCAGCTGAAAAATCAAAGGTTCAAAAATATACATGACAAACTACTTGTAGTGGCAAGCTGCATCAACACTAACGAATTTTGCATACAATTGTGGTAAGAAGGAAGGACACACATGATTGGTTTCTTTAATGCTATAAAAGCAATACGCTAGGCTTTTTCTTGGTGTCATTAGAAAGTAGACAGAATGTGTATTCGAATGGAATCAGATATCAAAAACTAGAGGCATTGGTCTTTGCTATATTTTATGTAAAAAAACGGGTTTTAACGCCCGATATCTCGGGAACAGATAGAGATTTTGAAAATATGCTCATATACTTTTTTGTAGATATTGACCGGATATATGCTAAATTTATATGGTGGTCTGCAATAACATTCATCGCAATACAATATCAAAAATTTGTCTTACCTCTCTTTGCCTCTTTGCGGCACACTCTAACGTCTAACTGTCGATGCGAAATTTCGCACAATATATTCATAACTTTGTAAACAACAAACGAAAGGTGGAACTTGATGTCCAACTTCGCTATTAATCCCTTTTTTTCAACGAAATTCCCAAAAATCCTATGTAAGGAACACCCTAAAAGTGGTATATAGATTTTTTATTATAAAAGTATATAATAGTTAAACTAGATACATTTTGTTTTCGCCATCAACAAATATTATGTTGTTATGCCATTTTCGTAAACCAGATACTATTATATATTATGTTTAATAATAGCCCATTGGCAATACAATACATTGCAAGTTATAGGTAATATATTAGGAGGTAATAATTAGGAGGCTTCTTAACTGCTTCTTTCAAATTATTTGCGTCGCCATACAATATGTACAACGATCAAACACAAAAAGTCCAAATCGACAATTAATCTACTTTCATTAAATATATTTACAATTGTACTACGTAAACATTAAACACTTACAGCGAACCTAATGGCTGAGATTGCATCGCACGTGATGTCGCGAATAGATGATGCAAATTGAATAAATGCCTACAGACACCCACAGGCTTTTGTATGACATCTGCTAGCGGACGAAAGTGGATATCTGGAAACTGCATTGTTTTTCTCAAAGCCATAAACAGCAATGCCACGTGAAATAGTTTTTGCGCACAATTGCGCCGGCGAATTAAAATGAAGGCACGTGTACTATAAAAATAACCACAGTGTGGAAAAAGACAAATTGCATAAACGATATTTATTTATGACCCTTTAGAGTCTATAAATATTCATACATAAATGTTTCTTGTGGCGTTTAAGTGGTTGTAAACAGTATTTGGGGGGCGTATGATCCATAAATGCAATAAATATTTACTGCAACTACGCAAAAGCTATTTTGGGAGAGTAAAAATTATTGAGATAAATGTCGAGTAAATACTGTGACGCGGATGCATTACATGAGTACCGACACAAGGTGTGATTTCTGTACGTTGGGTTAATATACTGATGAAGAGTGGCAAGTATTGAACGCAAAAAATGTGTGTGCTTACTTTAGCAAAATAAAGTACGTTGGTTGTTTTCTTCCCTTATTTTACTGGTATTACAAGGGCTCAATCTGATTGACTTTAGTATGCAAAATTATCAAAATTATATCTTAAAGCAGTCGATTAGTTCAATAGGACTGGTTAGGAAATTTAACGCTTATTAAATCGACGCCCCTGTTATGTTTATTACTATGTTGAGGTCTTATTTGCCTTTGGTATTTCTTAATTAATTTTAATAATCTGTTCAACCTCAATGTTATGAATACCATTTGAAATTTTGGAGCTAGATACTAACAAACTCTTTGGAAGACCTTTGGATGATAGTTGGACATTTGCGTGATATGTCTGAGATAAGAAGCAGTCTTTTATATGGCTAAAAAAAATGATACGCCCTTCTGTTTATATAAAATTTGCAAACATTGCTGCGGCTATCTGTAAAATTATGAAATTTTCATCAACTTTTAACAAAACGGTATGGATATCACAGTGTAAAAAGGGGTTATGGTAGTGGATAATTCTGAAATCGATCAGTTGTATTAGTCTAGTATAGTGTAACGCTCAAAGCGTGTGTGGCTACAGCCAAATTGTATGGCTGTTTATAGTTACATTTTTTTCACCAAGGCTGTATTGATGTAATAGTTACTTTGAACTAAATTCTGATACCAAATGCGTCCAAAAATTTTTTATAGAATATTTTAACCTCATATTTGCAATGTTTGATTCAAGATCCTTTTGTTCCTTTTCAATAAATATCAACAAATTATCCAAAAACATGCGTTAAATGGGTTATAATGTTATGTTTATATGTTCTGCAGCAACTTTTACAGGGAGGTGTCGAAGTCGAAAACGACATCCGGTAATGTTAAATCATTAAAAAGGTGAATTTAACATAATGACCTGTCAATTAAAAACGTCAAGAAAATTGTTTAAGGATATGTTTTTACACCAAATTCGGTATTTTAATGGATTTTATTTGTTTAACATTTAACATCATATCTCGTATCTTTAAAGGTAAATGTAGAAATTTCAAAATCGTACTTATGTATACAATGATGAATTCTACAACCCGAAATAAAATTAACTACAAAATGTATTTAGAGAACATTTTAACCCTTTATTTGCAGTTTGATAGTATTGTTTTTAGTATATTTTGAAAAAAAAAAATACGAAATTAAACCATGAAAACTATGTTAGGGACATCCGAACACAGAATTCAGATCCGAAAAACTTCTTTCCCTGTTACTAAGTCGTATTTCAAACAGTGTTTGGAAAACAGTGAACACTTATAACGACCATCACAGTTTACTATATCCACGCAGCACCCAACCCCTTGGGGGGTTTACTTTACTAACCAAATACATTCATCTGGCATAGGTTTCATTCGCCTCCAACAAATGTGTTGTACAGTGTATATCAAGGAAAGTTAAATATTTTTCCTTAGTTCCTTTTTGGTCTATTTAAACTGTGCGTACACTCAATTAAACTTTTAAAATGTTGTATTTTTTGCAAATGTGTTAAATACGTATACGTTATTTTTATAGCTTTAAATACTCATACGTATCGTGTACAAGGGACAAAGTACTTTACACGCAATAAACTGCGTTAGTGTTACTGACAAGTTAAATATGTGCTTCCTCCACCCATTTTCTGCACGAAGTCATTCAAAATTTAACAGTTTTTCAGAACACAAAAGCATCAAACACTACAACATTAGCAATTTAATGACATCAATTGCTAATCCAACCAAAACGGCTTGAGTGCTACAGCATGTAGTAAAACAATTTTAGGTTGCATTATTAGCAGCAAACAAGTATTAATTTCTTTGTTGTGTTGTAAAATGAAAAAAACTACAAGGAATCGTATTTTCACACCACAATATAGAAGAACAACTACGAAAATAAATATTAATTCCTCTATTGTGTTTTTTATACAGGAAACAAAAAGAAATTTAATAATACTAATGAGAGAGAATCCGAAAATATAAAAATAGGAGTACTACTAAATGATTTGCATTTTCTTTGTTTCAGGTAAAAAGATATGCCATTTCGCCCTCAAATTGTAAATTGCTTTGGATAAAATAAGCATTTTTGGCTGTTTATTAATAGAATAACACAGTATATAACATAACAAATAGATCTCCAGACAAATGTGAAAAGAATAGTTTGTAAATTACATTCGCCATAAAATATTAAATTTCCAGCAATACCTCAGCATTGTTTCCGATTACAAAAAAATGCCACAACACAAATTTCCGTATCCCTCAGAAACATGCAACGGTGTACAATACACTAGTTTTGTTTGTCTTTTATATGCAAATATTCAACACAGAATCAACTACTTCTATAGCAATCAATTGTTTGAATCATATTATCTGTGTACACTTGAATTGAGATTAAAAATTGCATTTATAAATATTTTATGAGAAGAGAACAAAGTAGCCAGGAAAATTTTTTAGAACTTGTTGCGAATGGTATGGATACTAGAATAGTTTCTTTTTTAATTGACCTTCAATTCTGTTTCTGGTTCCATAAATCGATTTTGTACAACACAGATTCCGTAGAACAGGAAATGCATAAAACTTCGCTATGACTGGACCTGACCATTACAATTTGAATAGAGATTACATAAAAACAAGATTCAATTTGTCCGTTAATGAAACTTTACATCCATCGGATTACTCAAAAAACTCAAAAATCGGAGACAAAATATATTTCGAGTTAGTGCCAAATTGGTTTTAGGACAATTTCAAACAAAAATAATATATTGTGCAACCGAAAATAGAACTTGTTCCTTATCAATAAAAGCTATTTTGCAAGTGTTTCTTTACAACAAAATATTTTGCTGGGTACAGTTCCACTCTAAATTATTCTAAAATTTGCTAT
Organism: Muscina levida; assembly: GCA_964034835.1. Taxonomy (NCBI): domain Eukaryota; kingdom Metazoa; phylum Arthropoda; class Insecta; order Diptera; family Muscidae; genus Muscina; species Muscina levida. Next base: position 6,356,832 of record OZ035882.1, read on the forward strand.
TCCATAAATAAAACATTGCTTCCGTTTCCTTTTTAGTCTGTCAATAGTGACTAATATGAAAATTATTAATTGGCTTAGAATACAGATACCCCAATGGAATAAAGTACAATATTAAACAAGTGGACAATCTCACAGTTGGATAACAGCTACAAAGAGCGTTGAGGCCAATAAATCTATACCAACTTACTACTCCATACAACTCTTGGGCAACTCAATGTATGCAATTAAAGTATAGTTTCACTAAATAAAGTACCATTGGATAGGTAATATAAGGCCGATACTAATTTAAACATTCTTTAGACAGAAAACACCGCAATTTTATTATTTAAACCGTCATTCAATTTGCATGTAGTAAACATTTTATGTGACTTTTTTGAACACTTTGAGATAGTTTTGCTGTTGCCACGGCTTGACTTGACTTGGCGATTGTTGATCGTTTTTGGATTAAATGTTTGCGGTTACGCACAAAAAAAGTTTCTCTAAATTCTAGTAATTCTTGATTTTAAATGGTGTACAGGTGGTTTAACTTTGTTGTGTTTGCCGTAATTTTATAATGTGCCTTTTAAATTTTTAATCTCTATTAACAAATTATAATTGCCGAAGTAATAAAAACTTGTGGTTTTTGTAGCGTAAACAAAACCATGTTTTTTAAGTACTTAATTTGTATTGAATTTTATGTTTAAATATGTTAACCTCGGTTAACACTACTAACTGAGGATATACTTTAAAGACTAATTGTTTTCTTCAGAGAGGTGTTTTAAATACTGAAGCAGCTAGATTATAGAATAATGAAGAACAATCCTCAAACTGACAACACTTATTTAGCCTTAAAGCTAAAAGCCAGATAGAATTATTCGCTATAAATTAAATTCATTTCATGAATCCAATGTTGAAAAAGATTTTAATATAAATGTAATTAATGTTAATTATGTTAATCTCAAACTACCAATGATATCAAAGAGTTGTTCAAACTTATTAAACATAACTAAAAAAATCTTAATGATCCCAGATAAAATTAATAATGGTATGCAAAATTTTTCAATCATTCAAATATTCTGTACTCAACCATAACAAACAAGAACAAACATTTACTTAGCCTTCAAATGTCAGACAATATGACAAACATTATGTTGTCTGTGATATGTATGACATATCACATTGCACAAAATTATAATTTGCTTGATATCCATTTCAACAAATCTGCACAAATCGTATATATTCTCTCAACTCCTGACTACATATTAAGCAATCCATTATTAATGTTTCCCGTGGTTCATTGGCTGTGTCGACAGTACGGCTGATGATTCGTCAACTAATGCTCTTGGATAGCTGACAAGAAAATTCAAAAAAACTTGACATCATTTTGTCATTTTATGTTTTTCTTTCATATGTCTGCTTTGAAGTGCTTCATTATGTTTTTGACCTTATATACGAGTATGTGTATAATATTTAAAGTTGTTCGTGGCTTATGTTTCCATAAAGGTAAAATCGATTTTGCCATTTTCTTTAGCTACGTCCTTCGTCGCTTATACGTTTTTGGTTCTTTTGATATCCTTTAATTTTAATTCCAAAAGTTCCAAACTTGCTATTAGTTATTGTGTTGTTTAAAACGACCACAATTATGTTAATGTTGCACCCACAAGCGACCATCATGCCATGTTTGCCGGTAGACAAAGGGATAGCTAGAAATAACCGAAAGTTAATTGATTTTTTCCGCCGTCATCATTTTATGCTACTGCTGTCATTTTTTTTTTTTTGACCTGCAAGAGGGCTGTAGGACCTTTCATTTATCGATGGCCATTAAAACGATATTATTGATTTCAAAAAGGGTTTCGGTTATTTATCGTATAATACAGTAGAGGACATTTAAGTATGATCTAGGTACCTTTAAAAGATTAATGAAACAGTTATTGTTTGTATTATTAGAATTTAATGGACAGAGAATATACAAAAGGGAAGGTCATAAAAATGAAAGAATAATCAGACAGACTTTAAAAGAGTTTTTTGGAAATTGATTGAAGCAGTGATTTGCAAGAATAGTTCACTGCCAAATTATTTTGTACTGGTGTTTAAGCTTTCATGTTTGATTTCTGTCGACTTTATTGAAAGCCAACAAATATTTATGTTTACAAATAAAAGAAATTTAGGAACAAAAAATATTGATTTTAATTGCTAAAGTTGAGTAGTTTTAAATTACTGATTTTATTAAAATATGAACTTAAGTACTAACATTGAATTTCTTAACTAATACTAAACTAAAGAGCAAGCAAAACTAAACTAGATCGATTGTTGAAACGAAATTAATGTGTGTAGATAAGAACACACTTCGTCCAACACCTACACTACTCGACATGAAAAGATACATGTTGAATACAAAATCTGTTCGAACAACAACAACAAAAAGCAAAGTAAAATAATAGAAATTTTAGTCGATCATAACTCGACGTGATTTAAGTTGGCTATATTTTTGACGGCTCTCGGGCTTAGATAAAATGTGGCCCATGCGTTGCTTGTCGGTGACCGCCATGGCAGATTCATATACTACATGAACAAAACCCTCGGCAAAGTATGAGTCACTTTTGAAGTTTATAAACTTAACAACTTGTGGACCGAATATTTGAGGAATGCATCCAGTTGCATCCATATAGCCATATAACGCATTATCGCATCCGTTATCATCGATAACAAAACATTTTAAGGGTGGACAAATTTTGTTAGTAGTAAAGGTAATTTGAGATCAAAGACTTTTGAATTAAAAAAAATTGGTCTGCCACAGACAAACACATCGTTATATCATACTTTAATATCTGAATGTAAATACTGAAGCTATGACAAATTTAAAAAGGTGACCCCTACGATCGGCAACAATGAATTTATAAAAGCATTTTTTAGATAGTTGTGCTGTATTTATCGAGATACTTTCTTCGCAAGAGTTTTATGGTTTTCTATTTCTATCATTAGGGTGTCACATTAGGGTGGTAGAAAATTAGATTTGGGGGGTTAGTACTAGAACGGTACACTTGAGGTCGATGGACCTAAGAGCAAAAATATTGGCCTCGCCGAGACAAAAAAATCGCTGTATCAAGCTTTAAGATCGGACTGTTAATATGGAAGATATAACGAAAAAACTAAAAAGGCGACCCCTACGTTCGGCAAAAAAAATAAAAAAAAATTTTTTTGAAATGTCCTTGTGTACGGAGAACTTTTTGTTGTGTGCCTGTAAGGTGATACGGTCTAATATACATCATTTATTAGCCCACATTGATCTGTATTGTAGAAAACTGCAGAGAAAATATTATTTAGTTTTCTATGAATTGTGATTTTGATTTGGGTAAGATAATAACATATTATTATTTATACATATTGTTTAATTATGATATATACTAAAACTCATTTAGATTTAAATCATCCCCGGGTATTGAATATGAATGTATATCTCAAAGTTGATAGTTATTCATTTATCATAATTATATAACTAGAATATGTTATTCATACACATACGTACATCTTAAGAATAAATGTAGAAATTGTTAATTTTGAAAACTAGGAGATTTGCATTAACCTAATTAAGTTTCAGTAAAATAGTACCTCCGGCTTTATTAGGATCAGGAAATATTAAACTAGCGCATATTTCTAGTATGTTTACAAATGGCGACAAATAACATAACAAAAATAATTAAAAATATTTCAAATCCTTTCCTGGAATACAGATGTTTTTCACAAAAATTAGAAATATAAAATTGATTCTCTTTTTAAGTATATCGTCGGTATGCTGCAAAACGGCGGGGAAGAATAATATTATAATTTATCCGAAATTAAGTCAAAATTCTGGGTAATACTGTGGCAACACTATCTCACAATAGATTTTGCTAGTTCAAATTACTTTTGTGTTTGCTTTATTCCACCTGTCCTCTTTAAGAATAGCTGCCAAGGGCAGACTACGAAAATAATTTTGTTTCGCAGCGTGAGTAACTTTCAAGTGAAGGTCCAAATTTAAACGTAAAAACCTCTTTAAAAAAGATAGCTATTATTTAAAAGAATTAAAAACTTCTTAGCATGCTGTGTTTATTTTATAAATTATATTTATTATATGTGCCTATTTCAGTACTAACTCGTGTGTGGACTTAAATTTCACTTAGAGTTTTAGTTGCAAAGTCAATCGATGTTAACAACCAAATATGTTGTAGAATGTTTACCAATGTTTACAGATTATATGATGTAAGTTTCAGCTGCGGAAATTTGCGAATTGTTGAGTTATCTTCAATAGAATAAAGCGGCCTCACCGTTTTCGGTGTAATTTTTTGATTGTGGTTACTCTAAGAGAGGTCCTTGAATCCTTTGTCCCACATTGACCAAATTGTAGATTTAGTCATAGATTGATGAAATCAATGGATATACCGACTTAGGTGTGCCTACTATGAAATTTAAATTTTCAGGATCTAAGAGAGGTCATTGTATCCTTTGTCTGACATTGACCAAATTTTAGATTTAGTCATAGATTGATGGAATCAATGGATATGCCAACTTTGGTATGCTTACTATGAAATTTAAATTTTCAGGTTCTAAGAGAGGTCTTTGAATCCTTTAACTGATTTTAACTAAATTTTAGAAATTGGTGTCATTAAAAGAGACTGTGAGATGTACCAAATATTATTCACCTATGAAAACTCCTTCTATTTTTGGCCGCTCTTTGTACGAAACGGCAACCACTGTGCGGAGGGAGAAATAAAAACACAAGTTAATTATGAGTTTTTGTATTAAATCGGATTTTATTGTACGCTGGTAATAATCGTAATTGTGAGTAAACATAAACTTACTATTTCGACCCTATCTAGTGCCAATTTGTTTATACTTGTAACTAAACAATTAAATGAATGCAGATATATAAATTCACATGAATTGTTCAAAACTATATCAGCGATAAGGCAAAAGGTAATTCATAATAAAAACAGAAACATCCGCTCCATAAGCACCGCAGTATCAAAGTGATATGATTTTCGCAAAAACTGCACAAAACAGTCACAAAAATAGCGTTGTTATAAATCACTTTTCCATTACTATGATACGACAATTAAAGAAATCGTCGCACAAACACTTACTACCGCTCTACCCATAGGAGCCGCCAGGATTTAGAGCCTTTCAAACATATAAACAATGGTTTTATTCTTAACATTGCATACATTTATGTTGTGTTCCGCTTCTGATAAAGTTAATTTGTTGTTATGTTTCTCTTGCTTCCATTTCATTTTAACTGCTTATTTTGGTATTCGCTTCACACATAGCTTTCTGTGTTTTAGTTGTTGGTTGTTCTCGTTGGGCGATTTTTTTTTTGTTATACGGTAGGGATTGATATTTTCTGGGTATAATACATAAATTTGCCAAAAACAAAAATATTTATATGTGTATCAAAATGATATTGTGGTTATTTAAAGCTTTTAGAAAGCTACACCACTCAACCTATCTTCCGTAATTCTGACAGTATTTAGTTGCAAAATAATAAAAAAATAATAGGCTGCACGAAATTTTGAAATATCAATTGAGTCATAGAACAAAACTTTTGAAAATGCGATATCTGGAAGACTGCTGTATCAACGGTTATTACGTTACAATATTTTACATATTGTGAGTCTACTTTGTTATTTCTTCTGCTTTATTTTTTTTGTTTCATTTAAATTTTTGATAGTTTTGGAATTTTTGTTGCCAGAAAATTTTCAGAATTTTTCATTATTGAAGTTGAACTCGAATTGTACACACGTACATTATTTTTTTTCCATCAATTTGTGATATTCGTTTAAAGAAATTCAAGGATTCTTGTGTGAGGAAGAGGTAAGGTTTACCTATTTTGAATTGGCAGATCAGTTATAGTATAATTAATGAAATTTTTCACAGGACTTGCGCTGAAAGCCGCGGAAACTTTGAATTACTCCATCATTTGGCTAAAGAATTTATTTTTTTTATCGATTGAAATACGGACAATTGGAAGGCAAGGAAGGCTGCGCGGATATTTGCTTCCGACGAAAAGACTTCTGCTTGGAAAAGCCTACTTTTTTGGACTTAAAGTCCGCTTCAAAAATTTTACTCCCAACTGCCAACCGCAATTTGAAGAGCTAATCTCTGTGCAATAATTATTCATCGATACTTTCGATATGGATTTCGCGAGCCATTATAGGATCGTACCCGCAATACAACAGAAAAATGTTATTCGAGATGGGAAAACTCATACGACCTGTGTTTCCGGAAGTGTTACATTTAGTTAGACTTTGAAAACTTGAAAAAAAGAAAAGGAAAAAAAAAACATACCATATCGCTTTGTTTCACACAGTTTAATTATCTCACTAGTATTTTTACTACCTTTAAATTAAAAAAAAGCTAAAATCTTATAGATAATTTTCTGATCTTTTAAATTTCATAAAAAAAAAATAATTAACATAACCGACACAATTTGCTACTGAGTGAAATAATATTTAAAACTTCAATCTCAGCGAAAATAAATGCGTCTCAATCAACCTCAGGCCTGACGTCAACGATGGACCTCGCAAACTTGTGAGTTAGTATTACTTACATTTATAATATTTCACTCAAACTTTTTGGTTGGTTAATTTATACATGAACATTAAAAAAAATCTAACTATTTCCAATTTTGGGGGAAAAAATATATTAATTTAATTCAGTAAGAAGTAATTACATACATATATATTATGTCTCTTTAATCAGTTATTTTTGAATTGCAAAATTGTCTCCTCTTTTTAGTATACTGCTTTTGCAATGCCATTTTAGTTTGTTTTCAATATAACTCACGCTATATAAATATTATTAATTATGTTTATTGATTTTTGTATTTATTATTATGAGTAGAATATTAATTTGTGGAAATAAATATGTTTAACTTACTAAGACTTTGTAAAATGAAGTTCTAAATATCTTTTAATTTTCCACGAAACTTATAGGCTACCAAAGTTAGGCGAAATATGGGCTATCAAATGTTCAGATATTTATTGATAGCAATGTTTAAGGGCGGGTTAAGATTGAAGAGGGCTAACATCATTACCCCTTCCGCTTATAATTTGACATTGGTTTTTATTTTTTTTTAGTTTTTTTTATTCTTGTTGACATTTGTTTTCTGGTAATTTGAAATTACTGTCTTAGCTACCTAATAATTTAATGTTTACTGTAGCAGGCTTGCATCAATCTAACCAGGAACAAGATCACCACCCCAATTTTCCTGAGCACGGCCGGAACAATAGGTAGTATGGTTCCTCATAGGTGGTTCTTATGCGTCATAAGTCGTTACAATATCCGATATGCATTGATTACATAAAATGTTCGTATCAATGCAAGCCTGATCAGATAGTAGTTATGTAAATAATTGTCAAATTACTTAAAATTTGAATATATTTACATAAAATTTCCGATACAAAAGAAAATAAAGTTACCCCAGATAACTGCGAAATTTTATTTGTTTCATTACTTCATCAATTCCCTTTTATAGTATTACATTTATATAAAAACACTATGCCCCAACTTTACATGTATTTCTATGTTCGCAAACTCTATTTCTCTGGTCTTACATAGCTAAATGTTATAGGCATTAAATAAACCATTAAATTTCTTAATGGATTATATTTTTTGACTACAATTGTATTTATTTCACTGACGCTCCCTACTGCCTTAGCCACATCACAATTCTACAAATGACCAGTGGTTTCTACCGCACTCTCGTTTAGAAAGTAAACAGGCCAGCCAATAGCATAATAGGTTTATTACGCCAGTGAGTACATAACAAAAATCTTACGGCGCGTGTTGTCATTGTTGTTTGCTTTGGCATTAAATGACCGTAACATAGATTGTCAACTTTATTTCGGCAATATTGCAGTGTTAAATTTCCTGGGGGACAAATATAGACTACTTGAATGTACAATTACTACTGCGACAGAATACTTCCAAAATAAAATTATATTATTGACTTTTGTAATATTGACATAACTTCTTAGATAGGATATAGGGAAGAAATGTTTAAAGAAATAAGCAAAACATTGTTTATAAAATTTTTAATGACCTAAAATCATTTTCAAAATAACTGAAATCAGGTTACACATGATTTGATTTTTGTCCTTTGATTGAATTAAACTGAATTTTAAGAGGATAAAGGTAGAGTGAATTTCTCATTATATTCGACCAAATATGTTGGGCTCATGGAACCATATAACTGTGTACCTTTTTCAGTAGGTGTTTTATCACCCAAAGCCCAAAATCCGGTCCAGCATCTCTACAACATCGTGACTTTTTAAATGATTTTAATAAATGAGTATGAACTTACGAATATTTATATCGTACAACACATGATTTTGGGACACAATGTTGAAAACTGCACGTGAATTTGATTTATGATTTGAGAAATGGAGTTTTATTGTAGGATACTAGTAGTAAGACATTCCTTTAGCTTTTTCTCTTGTCTTTTCCTCAGTGAATATTAATTTTCTTTCATAAGAACTGTCCATCAAGTAAGGAACAAGTGTAATAAAGTGTGTCAATAAAACAGATCAGAAAAACTGGCAGGAAAGACTTTTGCACGATGTTTTTGGCATCTTTGTTAACTATAATGTTGTTTTACCATACCACAATAGTTATTCGCTCAGCAGTTTGCATATACTTAGTTTGTGGTTGTCTTATGAAAATAGAAAGATAAGGATACCACTTCATTACGTGTGCTAAATAAACTTAACTAAATTTAATTATGCCCTGAAGACTATTAAAATTTACGAAGAAAATTTTACGTGACAAGCAAATTCCATTTTAAACCTACCTGTCGCTGTAGGCGTTAAGGCAAATTTGTGATGTTTTTGTATGCAAAATATAAAAAGCTAATGTAGTAAGAAGCTTAGAGTCTTGTTAAGTGGTGCAAACATGATTTTGTGTAGTCTTGAAGTATTGCAGATGATAACCACGCGACATATATAGCTTCTTTTACTCTCAAAAATGATACGTGTTTCCTACATAAACTATTTTTTTTAAAGTGAGTGGGTTAAGCTTGAAAATGTTAAATATGCATAAATCATTTCGCCACTACTAGAATTTGTTCTCTGTATTTTCTCAATCGGTGTGGGGATAACTCATTACCATAGTATAAAATTATATGTTATGAAATTATCAAATATTTCTATGAAATTAGTTAGTTGCGTATGACAGTACTTCTAGCATAATGAATACAGTTAAATTTGAATAAAAAATTATTTAACATTTGCCGTAACACAAGTAAAAAATATGTATAATTTTGCGAGATTTTCCAATACTATTTACTAGATATACAACAAAAAGCTTTGAAGTGTTTTTATTTTGTACCATTACCATTATGATTTAATTACGACGAAACAACTGTACTAGATAAATGTTTTATACTTGTAGGATAGCGAAATAGTTTTTTTTATTAGTTTTTTTCTGTATCGATGACCACAATTCGGCACAACATCAATTTGTTTGCTGCGACATTGGGCAATATGTTTCGTTCGATTTATTGTGACTGCCCATACTAATTATTTTGCTCTGGGAAAAATATTGAACGTTTTGCACGTTTTGGTATGTAACAAAGTATATTATATGCGCAAATTTACTACTAAGTGAGAAATGAAATTGTAAACCCGTTATCATAAATTCTGTTTTAAATGTTGCTTGTTACTACAAAAAATATAAACTTGCAAATCTAAACACTTTATTATAATTTCATGTAACCACACTTAGTTTCAGCTGGCAATAACAAAACTGATTGCATTAAACTTGAAGTGGTGAACTCAAATATTATACCACTAAAATATCTGGTAGAAAACAATTTATTGCCATGGTGGAAAAAAATTATACTTCTTCTATTTAAATCTATTTTGTAACTAAGGCCCTTGTATACTTTGTATCTACATTTCGTGTAAAATTTTGAACTCTACTAGCATTCAGGATGTCCAAATAAAAGCAAGTATTAAAAGTGATTCAATCTGGGAATTGCAGAATTTTCGGTATACTTGGTTTTTTTTACATACGTCCATGCCATAGAAAATTCAATTTGTAACTCTTGTTTGTATGGTGTTAGTTGCAAGCAATTACGTAGCAGCCAGCTCACAAACACGTCCGCTTTACTACGAACTACACAAATGACACTAAGGACATTATAGGTTTACCATGAATTTAGTAGACACCATCGTATGGAAAAGAGTTTAAAAACATATAAAACAACATAAATTTTTTATAGGAACGTCGGCGCTGTTAATATATTTCACATCATAAAAAAAAAACTTAATTTCCCTTTGCATCCCATGAATGAGGTATGGGATAGCTTCTCGCGTTGTTGTGAATTAGCACGCTTTCTATTTTTAGATTCACAAATAACGGCACCTACTTGTTTATCGACGAATGCGAACGTCACTGTTTGAGAAGTTCTTACTAGACGCGACGATTGAATCGACGCTTAATACTGCGAAGATGCTGTCAACAACATTCAAGGGGAGCCGACAATGAAATAAAATTTTATTTATTTTTTTTTCTTTTAAGGTGACTGGAGCCAGGTTTAAACATGCGATCTCCCGCATGTAGTCGCGTGTTCTAACCACTATGCCACGGCCGGTCCATATTTCACGTCATGGTTTACTAAATATACATATGTCCAGATATCTCCACAATCCCTATATTCACAGAAGTTTCACTGAGATTTGCTTGTAAAACTTTTTTTTATTTCATCGAAGTTATTTCGGAGTATTAATTAAATTAGCATATTAAAATATTTTTGGCAGTTAGTTAAAATTGTGGCTTTCGTAAATACCACAAGTTATGTAACTAAATGTGACGTAGTCATAGTCACATGTCATTTCACTTCATATTAAAACGAAATTACACTTCTAGGAGTCTAGAGTAGCAAGAAAAGACTAATACAAATAAAATTTGGCCAACTGTGATATTATTACGGAACGGAAGATAATGCTTAATTTAATGTTAATTATAAACTGTAAAATCATATTTATTTTGTTTGGCTATAAAATATTGTTAAGTATTTGGCATGTGAAGTGTATTCTACTTTGACGTAAAACACATGTAACTTACTCTTATTTTTTCTAAACGAGCTAACTTGACTCAGACGAAATTGTTAATCTGTTAGGAAATGCTTTATTCTTCTTTACTGGCAGCAACAACAGAAATTCATCTATCAGTAGCCGCACGAAGAAAACCATTCCAAGCGCTTCGGTCTTTTGCAAATGTTCTATACTTTAATTTTTTATTTAAATTGGCCAGGTAACAAATTAAGAGTATCTGATGTAAAGAAATATATCTTTATATTTTTCATAGCGTTAATCACAACAACAATAATATTCGTACTTTTTTCAGTTACTCGCAGCAAAAACGATTTGAAAAAATCATTCACGAACTGACTGCTGTTTGTTTAATATAAAACTTTCATCCAGAATGGGTACAGGTAGAAAAAGCCAAACCACATGAAATGCATGCCTCTAAGCTTTTAACAACTTTTCAACATATCCGTAGTAGCACGAAGCATACAAAACTAAAAGGGTTAGGCAAAAAAATGTTTACCTTTTTCCTTTTGCAAAGCGTAGGAAGCATAACCGTCACATTTCCGTTTTGTCCATCCACCAAATGAATAAAATTGCATTTGGGTAGAGCAACAGAGGTGAAAAGAAGAATTTTCCACGTGAATTTGGTTTGGTGGAAATTTTTTAGGTTGAAAATAACTAAACTAGACACAGTGCTGTTCAGATAAATCGTGGCAGTTCAGACTATTCGAGAACAAAAATCTGAAACTTTGCCCATGACAGTCATCACTGCTACTTTTTGATTCTAAGTGAAGCTGAAGGCGGTGACTTTGGAGAGCATTGAAGTAGGAAAATGTTTAATAATTGGCTATAGCCTATGTGCAGGATGCTGCTTCCGTAATAGTATAGTTCAGCAAATAACTATGGAAAGGCTATACTAAAATTTACCAAAACAAGCCACAACATGTGTGCATATGTACCAAAATTGCTAGGCAAATATTGTAACAGTCAGGAGACATTTACCGAAAAAAAGGTTGATGGTGAACTTATGGCTCAGCAAAACTGTTGTTCTGGAAAAATGCATAGTAGCTGCAGAAAGTATAAAATTTAAATAAAATTGTTATAATAAACCAGTTGTTCAACGCCTGATTAATAGCACTGTGCAACAATTTGAGGGTCATTGTACCGGGGGTGAATAAAACCAATATCAAATGAAAGTAATAAAAAATCTTAAACCTCATTTTCATTCAGGATGTCACAAATTGTTTTAAAACAGCTTTTGACGGCGACAAAAGAACTTCTACTATAGTTTTTCTACAAAAATATTATATTCGTTTTTTCAGTAACGAAAACAATAATGTAAAATCCAAAAGATTTATTCAAGTTTGACGTCTTGCATGATTTATATTTAATTGTATTACATATAACAATTCAATGTTGAAATCAATAAATGATGGATTGTCTAATTACAGACCATGTGCTGCCAAAGAAAGCAATACATTACACAAAACAAATTAGACATCTGCCTCATTCTGTGCTGTTTAAATATTGCAAATATTTCTTCGAAAGATTGACTCCTATCGTCTGGGTAAAGCTAGGGGAATAGTTAAAAATAAACACAACGTGATGTAGATGATGTGATTATTAAAATTAGACCACATTAGATGTTGTTATCCTTCTCACCCAAAACTTGATTAACAGATGGCAGCAGCAAAGCCAAATATGGCAATCGATGGCAACAGTTACACCTACTAGGTAAAATAAACATATTTATTTCAACCACTCAATTATACCAATTCATATTCATCTGGTGTCCACTTGAATTTACGTTTATTTACACCATTGTTATGCAATCACTGAACTCAATCTTGGGACTTTTTTACAATTGTTTTCTTTTGTTTTCGTCGGTCATATTGTTCAGCAACAACAACAACAAAAATCATTATTTCTGATTCTATTCTAATGTGCAAGACGAGACATGCCTGTTGAACGTTATTCGAGCTTATAAAGCAAATTGAAAATAGTCGTAAAATGAATTAATATGAAAAGCATAAAAAATTATATGACTAGGTGCGGCAATAGGCGTTAGCCTCATGAGCCTATTAATATTTTAAAGTAGATGGCTTCTCATTTGTGATTCGAGAATTTTAATCTTTTAATTTATTATAATTTAATTTATATTTTGGCGGACTGTGTCATATAAATCAAATGAGTATTTGTTTTTGTAAGCTTTTAGTCGATCTTACTGTATATTATATCAATTTACGTTAGTGTATCGAATGATACATCAAATTCGGCTAATGATCAGAAAAGTGTTTTTTATTTTTTTTCATTATTTGATATTTTTGGTCAAATTCAGTGTGTCACGCACTAGCATGACGCATTTCGAACTCCATGACGAGTTCAATTTGACCAAAAATATCAAATAATGAAAAAAAATAAAAAACACTTTTCTAATCTTTAGCCGAATTTGATGTATCATTCGATACACTAACGTAAATTGATATATAAATCAAATTATATTAAACACGATATTCATATAAGGCAGTAATAGTATAAATGTTTTAACACAATATTAAAACTGTGCTGCTGTTAAGCCTCGCGAAGTGACAACATGTGACATGTGTGCTTGGAAGATCATACCCCAACAATGTTCGAAACTGTAAACGCAACGTACATTCTCCACAAAATGATGATTAACAAAAATAATGACTTAATTGTAACTTTTTTCGAATAATCATAACAGTTACTTGAAGCCTTCAGAGACTGATAATTGGCAGTCACGTTACAAGGAATACCTGTGTTACAAATGCACGACAAAGTACTACGTATGGTAATTTGGTTGAATAAGTTTAATTAGGTTGAATAATATAACGTAAGTTGTTAAAGTGTTTAGTAAAGTTCAGAGTTCGGTTAATGTTGTTCAATTGTACAAAATATTAATATGCGACAAAGATATAACTGCCCAAACAACTTTTTGCATATGGATATTTGAATATATTGTCTTTTTGCATATTTTGTGTGTATTTATGGGAAAGACCGACTTTTAATATAAGGGCATTTAACGTGTTATAACCATATACCACTCAGTGATAGCGTAGTATTCTACTGATAAAAGAACATTTCCTCTTTATGATATTAGTACAGATAAATGTGTACCGTTTATAATAAAATCAAACAATTGCCTTAAGTGGTGAAATGGATTATCCTTGGCGTTAATGCATCTGTGCTAAGACTTAAGATTTGTATTTTTGCTGGTACAAGTATTACTCACAAAGCTCTTTCGAATCGCAACCATAAATGCAATTTTTTCTAGATTTCAACTTAGTTTCTTTGCCTGGAATGTCAAACAAAATGTCTGGTGTACTAAACAATATTTTCCCTTTACACTAAAGTGCTTACAATGTTTATGACAATTGCTGTCGAAACGTATAGATTTCAAAACTCAGTGAACTGTTATAACAATTTCCTTCAACAACAGGATGTCAGTAGCAGAAAAACAACACGTTAAGATACGATATAGTGAATGACAGCATTCCTGTGATGTTAAGTGTATAAAACATTTTTGAGTAAGCGACTATGCTCCAGTTCAATAGAGTTTAATGATCCTTAGAAAATATCAACAGGGTAAATGAAAAATGTGAAAACATTGTGGTTATTTGCTGTAGAGCTATAACTTTCGTGGTGCATAACTAACCACCTTAAGTAATTTTATAAAGATTTGATGAAGCATTTGATGGTAAAACTAAAACTTAACGATTAAAAACACGAAATATATTAATGCTGAAAACCAAAAGCACCTAAATAGTGAAAGTTTTTAGTGATTTCGCATTAGAAAATTCTTAAAGAGGACAAAATTAGGTTCCATTTGAATGTTATTTTTGTTACCACTTGTAAGTCAGTTTTTATTTTTGATATTGTTATTCAGGTCAACAATCTGAGATAAATTTGTTCTTCATTTGATCAGTTTTAATAGGAGAACAATTTGATAAAACATTGAATGTGAACAAAGTGTGCTATCGAGTTTTCTTTATTTGTCGCAAAAATTTGCAGATCTTGACTTAAAGGGACAACTCTCGCATTGATAGAAACATGTAACGTGCTCTATATACAATTCAACTACATTGCTAAACTTAACTTTCAACACACCATATTTCTTAATAGCTCATATTTTTGATCAACATATTGCAAAAAGCATAAAAACTGTTTTTAAACTTTTTGGGTAAAATATTCTATTTCAGTCTTATAAAAAAAAATTGTAAATATTAAACGGTTTAGTGAGCTCTAGCTACCTTGGCTTCCATAATTGTTGTGTTTCGCAAGTTTTTCATTTTGACATACAAAAAATCACAATTATCACAAATATCAACAGTATGAGCCGTCCTTGGATATTTTGCTGTTTGATAAAAATAGGTCTTACTTATATCTGAACATAATTTTAAATTTCGCTAAAGAATTACATGACAGTAGCTTATTAAACAACTATTGTTTTAAACAACAATAAACATACCTTAAAAACATTTAAATTTGGCAACACCCTTATCAAATTTAAATCAAAGTACCGTTCTTAAGGTTGACATAGGCAAAGGCTTTAATTTGTAACATGTTTATGTTGTAATACAGATGTACGCTCAACATGTTAGAGATGGCTTAGTTGTTTCAGTCACTTACTAATACATTGAAAAGGGTATTTCATGTATAACATTTTGTAAGTGCACGTGCCGTAATTTTGCCACCAACTTATAACAAAACACTGTGTCACAACCATTTTATTGAAATCGATGTATAGTTGTGTAAAATGAATTATTGTATAGGAATATTCTTATATTTTAGTAAAACCAAAATAATATCAAGTGGTTACTTATTTCGTATATGTTGGACATCCTTGATATTGACTTTCAAACTATAACGGCAGTTAAATATTTTTGATGACAAATCGAAAATCGTAGTAAATGCAGCAGACCAAAACTTAAAGTTGTAAAGTATTTGTAAACAAAAACAACATCAAGAAAAAATCTACTAATAAACAACTACAACATGCACTTAAATATTTTAACTTAACAAATTATCTTACAAAAAAAAAGAAATTATATTCGCAAAACACGACCACCACATTTTTAATATTGTTGGGTTTTTCATATTTGCATCGGCTATAGTTGTCATACTGGACACTTCCAAAGCAATATGTTATATTATGCAGTATTATGCAAATAATATTCCGAATTGTGTTTAGAACATAACAGTTAAAGTCATTCTGGCAATTATATAAAAAAAAGTGATTCAATTACTTGAATGCGAATAAAACTTTTTGAATCTTATCAATTGAAAAACTACTCTTTGTTCATGACACTTTGAGTGACACATAGCGATGAAGCCAATTTGCATTTGTTAGAATTTTTTGAATCTGAAATTGTAAATCAATTATTGCCATGACGCTGTAACTGCATTGGCTGAAGTGGATCTATTTCATTGAATAGCTAAATATGCAAAATTTCTTGTTTAATTTAAGACACCTAGGATTGAATTTAATGTCGATATTTTAGCATTTTCTGTTTGTAGTAAAATGGTCATCTACTGAGTTTTCTTTAATTGAAGATTTGTTTCGAATATGTAGTGGGTGATAATCGTCGTAAAAGTTTTTAGATTTAGTGAGGGTTTTTTTAAGAAAACATGATTATCATACGAACAGATCTGGGTTATAACATCGAAATGAGATATTTTATTAATCATTGATATGAAAGAAATTGCATTAAACAATATGAAAATTTTTAAAGAAATTTATATTTTATATGTGTTTAAAAACAGTCAATTTATTACTTTGCCTCAATTTATGTATTAAATTCGAAAGATATTTTCTAGGACATGTATGTCATAAGTTTTAATCCTCAAAAGCAACTAAGACATTATAGAAACATTATATATATATTTCGATATTATTTCGATTAATGGTCAGATATCCCTCGCAAGCTTCTTAATTAAAAATTTAAATTTGTTACATGCAACCGCAACCGCATGTTACATGCATCTGCAATCAGGTGGCTAAACGGAAAGGTATTGTTTTGGATCTTTTGTGAAGTCGATGTGAGGTGTGATACAGAAATATACGATATGTGGTTATCTTGTACATAGATCTGCGAAGATTTCTTAATAACTACTACAAAACCATACAATGCAATAAAGTTATGCACAATTGGTAGTTACAGATATTTTCCGTTAAGTTCTCATTTTTCTTTTTTGGTATATTATGTCCGCATTAAAAAAGCATATACTCACAACAGATTACATCTCAGAATTTCACACAGCATACCGCGAAATAATTTTATATTTTGTTTAATAAAATAAATTAATGCAATAATAATATATAATATATTAAAAACCCCATCACTTTATTACTGGTGTCTGCAACTGAAAACTTCCCTAATGGTTCCTAGTATCACAATGATTTATTTCATAGAAATTTTCGCCCCCATCGTCCTCTGGTAGAACGAAGCACAGTCGTAAATTGATTGCAACAATTTGCCACTGAAGTCTCACACTATATTCTACAAATGCAAATTTGTACAACACATATACATTAGTGTGGCCCAATAATACTAAATATGCCGTTAATGTTCATATTATGATTTACAGTATAAGTGTCGAGTCAAGAATGTCGCTCTCATTTGTCGATAAACAAGTAGCCGCCGTCCCAGTATTTAAGATTCTTCAAAAAGCTGACTTTCAATTTATTCGTTAAATTGCAGTTCCCGCTGTGTCAGTCCACAATTAGAAACGGGTTAGCTCACTCAAATGCTGGAAGCTCTACTATATCTTATTTATAGTAGTCATTATATGCTAAGTGAGATTCATTTAATATTTGCATACTCTTTACTTGAGCCACTCTAATGTACATATTTACACACTCAATGTATACACAGACATAGTAATATTCTGTTACCAAGGCCGTTGTTTATTTCTATGTATTCTTTGAGATTGCAACTTCAGTGCGTAGGTGTCTCCCCTTTGTGTGTACAGTATACTACTCAACTGAGATTGCTTTCTAAGAAATGTAACCATAAAATTCTACAGAGCCACTCGCTTGTTGGCAATAAACAACAGTATTAGGTGTTAACAATAATATGTCAAGAGTTCTTCCTTAAATGGCAATCATGTACATTATATACATACAGCATTTAAATATTAAATATAGCGACAGATGTCGTGTGTTGTAACATGGGTTAGGCAGTTTGTGAATTGTTTAAAAATTATGAGAAGGATTAGCTAAATATTTTGTATAAACTTTTATCTGTTGCAGGTATTAAATATTTTTATTAAATACTAATATTGAGAATAACACAATAATAATAATAACACTGTGCTAGTTTTGAGAACTTTTTTTTGCCGACAAACGGGGCACCCGGTGAGTTAAACTAAGTCGACTGTGCTAAATCGAATGGCGTTCGCCGTTTTTTTAGGTTAGCTCTTAAAAAAAAGTTAGGGGGGGTTAAAGTTTCCCCCTTTTGGCCTGTTCTTGCAGAATACCGGTATATAAAACTATGTATTGTTTACATCTGAGGTGTAGGGTGTGTCAGCAACTTTGTAGAAAATATTATGCCAAATATTTTTGTTGAACATATTAACCCTCTAACTGCCCCTCATTACGGCTTATTTTGGCTTTATTCTAACAAATCGTAAAAAACACCCCGAAAAAGGGGAAGGGCGGGGATAAAATGTTCTACAAAAATGTTGGCCATAAAATTTTACTATATGCGTCAGAACACACCAAAACCCAAAACTTAACACAAACACCAAAAACGAATTAAATTCAAGATTGCCAACACACAAGGTATGCAACCATATATGGTGAAATAAAAAAAATCAACTACATATTAATTTTAATTTTTTTTTTTATTATTTTGATATTCAATCAAAAGAAATTTCAGAAAAATTAAATACATATTTTTAATCCTACAGTTAACAAAAAATAAAATTTATAATTTATTTGCTATTCAAAATTAAAGGTATTTTTGTGGTTAAAGCTAACGTTTTAAATGGAAATTATTCTTCGTCCTCCTGCAAATTCCAACAAATATCTCCTAACAGCGAATCGAGTTGTTTGTTAGAATAAAGCCAAAAAATCCGTTATGAGGGGCAGTTAGAGGGTTAATATGTTTAATAAAATTATTTGGCATAATATTTTCTACAAAGTTGCTGAACAGACCCTACACCTCAGATGTAAACAAAACATAGTTTTATATACCGGTATTCTGCAAGAACAGGCCAAAAGGGGGAAACTTTAACCCCCCCTAACTTTTTTTTAAGAGCTAACCTAAAAAAACGGCGAACGCCATTCGATTCAGCACAGTCGATTTAGTTTAACTCACCGGGTGCCCCGTTTGTCGGGTTTTTCAACTAGCATAGTGTAATTATTTTAAAAAGTTATTACACAACATTTTTAACTTTCGACGAACGTTTTTGAATAGTTTATACATGCCGCATCCCTAAAATCCTGTGGGCCATTCTAATTTTTACTGATAAATTGGTACAACTAGTGGCATTTGGTTATCTTAATCATCACACTTGTTATTTTTGAAGGTCATTGCCGATCCACAAACAGTTTTAAGACCTAATTTAAGAAACTTACTTTGGTCAATAATAATATTGTAGTATTGTAAAAATAATTAAAAATTTATAAAAAGAATTTTTTCGGTTTTTTATTGGTTTTTATATCGCTAAAATAAACTTATTTTTCTTTGCCTTCTATGAATGATTTATTTGGAAACTTCTCGTATTTAAGTGTGTTAACAACACACTTCTATTTATAGACTCATTTAAACGGGACCTACAGTTTAACGACGAATGTAAGTAAGTATTAAATCGACAGGACAGAAGTTGCTGTCGGCAAAACAGAGGGGACAACACGATCAAAAAAAAAAAAAAAATAGATGGGTGTGACAGGACTCGAAACCAGGTCCCTTTCAAGATAGTCGCATCTTCAAGGCATCCTGCCACCGTCGGAGAGTGGAAACATGCATATATATGTTAAATCATGTGACTATTATTGTTATAACCCATTTGAATAATTTGTATATACACATATTTTTTACGCTTTTCTATTCACTTGTAACAATTTGCCGAGTTTTCAGTTTGCTAAATAAACAATTTCGTGTACAATTTATCAATTAGTGCAATTTCCAATGTTAGTTCTACTGGAACCTGATGTTTTTTAAATGTTCACTTATGAACGTTGTACTCCATTTTCGAGAGAGTTGCAAATTTGTACAAACTTTTTTACATCGTTTTTGAGTTTCGGATGATGTTGATAAAAATTTTACATAACAGTACTTCATACTTCAGTCCATTAAGCACAGTTTTAAATGAGTAGCTTCTTTTTTCAAAAGGGTTTTCAGCACTTGTTGCTTTAATTAACTAAGCAACATGAAAAGGCATAAATGTGCACCTTGAACAAAAATTCAAAACGTTTGGTTGAGCAACATGATTTGACAACCTGTTTTATTTAAGGTTACAATAACGGTTATGAAATTGGTAGTGCTTGATACATAGACGACCTATATTTATCTACATTAAAATACCGAAAAATTTTGAATATTAGACAAAAACAAAAAGATTTTGAACTTACTTACTGAAGTAAGCCGTCGAATTTTATAACCCTTAAGTCATGTACTTACGTTATTGTTATTCTAACTAAAATAAAATTATGAGCTACGGCTCGACAGACTGACTCGTAAATGACTCTCTGTTTTTCTGTGCTCGCAACTATGTAAACTAATTAATAATATTATATTATAAACGAAATTAAATCTTATTATTTAATCTGCATTATCCTCTGTTAAAGATTGTCATAACGCACATATAAATTGAGAAGTTCGTAAAAATGTGCGATATAATCGAAATAACAATTATGGAAAAATATTAAAGAACAGCAGAACAATATAATATTATTGATATAGCATATTGTTGTTGTTGCGGTTTATAAGCTATGACATTATGTTACGATTTACAATTGAGCTGTCACAAGCAATGCTTTAGGTTAATATAATAAATTTCATTTAATATTTATTTATTCTTTGTCAAAAAGATGGATTTGTTCATTTCATATGCAACAACAGTAAGTGCTAGCTGTTTATAATCTCAATAATAAAAAATTGAAAACATTGTCCATTAAACTTTTTAAAACGATTAAATTATACTTGCCATGCTGGTACAATTAAAGCAAATCATTGTAATAATAGGAAATCAAGTGCATTTTTCTGTTAAATTTCATTTCAGTGATGTTTCCAGGTTTTAATATCTATCATGGTGTCTAAGTATAAACCAGTTCTTAAATTAAATGTTAATTAAAATAAAATTGTTTGGGATTTAGTTAAAGCCATTATTTTATATACAGCTGACATCGGCTAATTTAAATGCATTAATTGGAAACAATTAAATTTATGTAACAAATCCTGAAATAATTTTCAATTATTTTCTACAAATAAGCTAACAAGCGTATTAACTACTATGTAAGCTTTTTATTCATCCAGTTACTGACAATCGACAAACAATCCAATTAACTAAATTAACATATAATCTGTTAATAGTTTAATAATGAAAAATAAGAATTAGTAATATAGCATATTGTTTTCATGAGATTACTTACTTAAGTGGCCAATTACAATTTACGAAACGTAGTTCATAAATTTGAGGCCTGAAGTAATAAAGAATTCCACACGCTTCGGTCTTCTGCGTGTGTTCTCCAGTTAGTCCTACCAGATGATGGCACATCGCCTACCACTTGGTCCTTCCAACGGAGTTTGGGTCTCCCTGCTCTGCGCCGTCCTTCAGGTTCGCCTTCAAACACCTTTCTCGCTGGAGCATTTACATCCATCCTGGCAACATGTCCCAGCCATCGAAGTCGTTGGATTCTGACTCTTTTAGCTACGTCGATGTCGTGGTAAAGCTCATACAGCTCATGGTTCATCCGATGGCGAAACTGGCCTTCGACACAGATAGGTCCATATATTTTTCGGAGTACTTTTCTCTCGAATACTCCCAGGTTTTGTATGTCCGTTGTAGTAAGCACCCATGATTCGGCACCATACAACAGAACAGGTAAGATAAGCACCTGGTATAGCTGTTTCTTAGTATTCCGAGAGAAGGTGGTGTTACTAAAGTGCTGTCGAAGTCCGTAGAAACATCTATTGGCTAGCACTATTCTCCGTTTAATTTCTTGGCTGACATTATTCATCTTGTTGACGGAAGATCCGAGGTAGGTAAATTCGTCGACTACCTCAAAACAATAATTGTCAACGTTCACGGTGCGTCCCCATCGAGAGGACTCTTTGTTCGTCGAAATCATTATTTTTGTTTTGTCCTCGTTGACCGCTAAACCCATTTTTGCTGACTCCTTTTCTAGCGATGAGAAAACTGCAGTAACATCCCGCAGATTTCGGCCAATGATATCTATATCATCGGCGTAGGCTAGTGGCATGTGGCTTTTGTGGAATATGGTGCCAGACATGTTGATACCAGCCTTTCTCATCACCTTCTCCATAACTATGTTAAATAGTGTACAGGACAGGCTATCGCCCTGCCTGAGACCTCTTTCCGTGTTGAATGGTTCAGACTGATCCTTACCAATCTTAACCGAGGATTTGGTGTTGTCTAAGGTACATTTGCAAAGTCGAATCAGCTTTGCAGGAATACCAAACTCAGACATGGCCTCATAAAGCCTATTCCTTATCGGAGAGTCGAAGGCAGCTTTGTAGTCGACAAAGAGGTGGTAGGTGTCGATCTGCTTTTCATGGGTTTTTTCCAGGATTTGTCGTAAGGTGAATATTTGATCCGTCGTAGATTTGCCAGGTCTAAAGCCGCACTGATATGGTCCAATTAGTTTTTCTACAATTGGCTTTAGACGTTCACACAATATGCTTGAAAGGACCTTGTACGCAATTGGTAATAGGCTTATTCCACGGTAGTTCTTACATTCACTACGATCTCCTTTCTTGTATATGGGACATAACAGACTGAGACTCCAATCCCCGGGCATGCTCTCCTCTTGCCAGATGTTCTCCATGAGCTGATGCATGCTCCTAATCAGCTCCTCCCCGCCAGCCTTAAACAATTCAGCAGGGAGACCATCGGCTCCAGCAGCTTTGTTGTTTTTAAGGCGGGAGATGGCCATACGTATCTCGATCTGGCTCGGAGGTGGACAGTTAATACCATCGTCATGGATTGGAGCGGGGTCTTCTGGAGTGGTGTCAGTATCCAGTAAATTTCTGAAGTGATCTCTCCATATCTTCAGAACGTTATCCGGGTCCGTCACTAGCTGACCATCGCTGTCCTTGCAGGAGGGCAACCCTGTTCCACTCATTCTCGCTTTCACTCGCTTGTAGAATTTTCGGGCTTCCCCTCTACTTCGGAGCAACTCAGTGCACTCGTCCTGCCTCTTCTTCAGCTCCTTCTTTTTTCTTCTAAAAAGAGATTATTTAGTTTATTTTTAGACAGTTTATTACAAATGCTTTCAGAGAGGCTGCAATCCATATGGGTGTCAGCTTTGAATATTTTCATTAATAAAAAGTTGATGAAAAACCTACTACTAAAGCAAGTAATGACACATACAGTAATACCAAACTGCTTAGTATTGAGCTTATCACTGCAGTAGAAGTAACATTCGTCGAGAATTCGAGGTCTCTGTTAAAGACATAACTTAAGCACAGCATATAGCGTAAAAAACAGTTACAAGAGTGCTTATATATGCTTATATATATATTGAAACCACTTTTTGGTTTGTTTTTGTGTGTGAGAAAATAAACAATCTTGAAACGAAGCGAATACAACAGGAAGTGCTTCGTAACAAACATAGTTGTATGTTAGAGTCAATATTTGTATATGCCAATACGTGCGTGCGTGCTAAGTTGTTACTAAAAAACATGAACATTTAATTGAACAACACAAAAGCATTTAGTAATAACCGTTAATAACATTGTGTGTTAACAGTGTGAGAAACGTTATGTTGTTAAGTGGAAAGAAAGTAGGTTAACATTAATCTTATTGGTGCCAGTTGCATAGGAAATTTTTTAGTTCAGTTTATCTACCGTCGGAGTTTGTGTAATAAAACCCCGTTGCTTAGTTTGTCGATTTTTTTATGGACCTCAAAAGATTCTCAAAATCAGTAAGCCATTCGAAATAAAGTGACATCATTTTTTGTTCACTTCGTGATAGCGCTAAACTATAATCGGCAATAATGTATCTGACAGTATTGCGCATAGCGATATAGAACTTATTTTCCAAATGCGTTCGCCATACTTACCGCTCATTCATCTGAGCGGCTAATGGAAGCCATCGAGGCTGTAGAAGTAAGTGTGAAAGGGACTCGAATTTATCGAACCAACGCCGGTCTCAGCAACTAGGTCTCTGCAAATGCTGAGGAGAGATCAACATCTATATAAGATCTTACTGGTGGAAGAATCAGTGGATCATCAATTAATTTTTTTTATTTCCCATGTCATTGCAAATCATTAGGAGAAGAAACGTTTCCAACACCACGACGTAACAAGCCATACAGCGCATGAGACCACGTTTGGTGGCGGAATTATCTCAAAAAATGGTAATACGAGTTCAATACAAAGATAATATTCGGGAATATTCTTGATCCGTGGGAGAAGAAGACATGGCAAAAGATGGTTTTATAGCTAATAGCATGAATCTTCAAACGAAATTTGCACTTGCGGTCAATAGGAGAAGGCATGACAAAAG
Organism: Muscina levida; assembly: GCA_964034835.1. Lineage (NCBI taxonomy): Eukaryota > Metazoa > Arthropoda > Insecta > Diptera > Muscidae > Muscina > Muscina levida. Next base: position 6,381,593 of record OZ035882.1, read on the forward strand.
CGGTTTTTACGCCTTAAGAGATAGTTAGTATACAGACGGTTTCCGCTAATAGGTCTGTTTCCTATTTGTAAAAGAATTGGGTTTTCGCCCCTCTTACAGAAAAAAAGTTAATGTACATGTCGGCACTATAGATATGGCTATCGTCATAGATGCTATGATATTTAGAATTTAAAACAATTAAACTTAATTGGTTAACTTCCATGTTAAGAAGTTACGTGAAATTAGTTATATAAGGTAATAAACTCAACATATTGTTGTCGAGCTTAAGTACCGTCTTCAAAGTACTTTACAGACCTACAAATATATAAATTAGCGTTTATATAGCATTTGGGGTAGTAAGAAATGTGAAATATATTACAAGTTAATATTCAATAGCGAAGCATTGCCGGGCCCACTAGTATAGTTGTATTAATAACATGTCAAATCTGTCAGTTTTTTGCTCCAAAATTTACAACTTTGTTGATTTTTTCACAATTTTTTAGGTTTGAAAAAGTTTGTAGCCTTTACGATATTTTTTGAGAAATAATATCTTATAGAAAAATAGCGTAAAATTCAACCGGACTGGAATATCATAACGAAATTTTGGAAAAATGTACATAAAATTGTCTTTAAAAAACGAATAACAATATGTTGCCATATATTACAACAAAGTGCACAAATTACCAAAACTGGGAAAGTATGTTAAAAAATTTAGATTTTTTTTTTACTAAAATGGCCAAACAGTCTTTGTTTATGGCAGGGATGTTGAAATACGTTACGGTTAACTAGTACACATATGTGGTCAAAAAAATATATAATGAGCTTTCTCGTTGTTACTTTGCGATTTGAGAATTTTCGAAAACAAATTTTTTTTTCAGAAATGGTGTATTTTGTACTTTCTTTGCCGGGGAACCATTTTGCTGAACTGATTCAAATTTGGCATTAAATGCACCTTTATGAACATTTCTATGAGAAATAATTAAGAAATTACCACCTCCCGAAAAAATATTGTCGCCTCTTGCAAAAAAAAACATTAAAAATTTGCATTTTTTTATTTTTACTGGCAATGCTTATAACTTTTGATTGATAAGCATATTTATTGAAGGTTTTTTGAAGCACCAAATGCAAAAAATCTTTTAAATCGGTTTCCAATAGGACATCGTTTGTTTTTTTTTGTGAATGTTTTAAAGAAGGTGTGTACGTCATGAACATTGCCCAAAATCTAAACACAATTTTCTTTGTCTCAATATTAATTTGAAGAGAATGTCATATTTGTACGTATTTGGTTATTTGTGTTTGCTTCGCTACAGAAATTTTCTAAAGAAAAAATTGTTCAGCTAAATATCAAACTTCATAATAATGACAAAAATTTGATACCCCACTTTATGTTGGTTTTTTAGAATACAAATAATTAGAACTTACCTTTGACTTGTTGCATTTGTTGTCATCATAACCTCTGTCCCAGCGATCTACAAACGATCGTTTGATTTTTAAGCCGTAAACCGAACAGACACAACAAACCGAAAGCAAAATTAACACTTGGCATAAGCATAAGACTGCATAGCTGCCGGCCGGCAATAGCAAAACAATGGCAACTTGAAGATTGCTGAAACATTTGTTACTACAAAAAGTAATAACTTTTTTTAACTACTGACACTTCTTACACACATTTATCGTATTCCCGCGGACAAATTTGGTCGTCAGTATCTACGACGGACATAATTTAAATGTTGCCTTTATTTTACTGTACAATAGTTAAATTAACACTTTCCCTTGGAATTTTTTAAACTTTTACATGATTTTAAAAAATGTTCTTAAACAATGGCACATTTATGTTAGTTTTTGCAGGAGCCGACTTATTTTACAACAAAACTAATTACAACAAATGTCAGTGAAAGCACTAAGAAAATTTGCAAATTGAAGTTTACAAAAAGAGACTAGAGAGAGAGACTTCTTTTAAGAGACTGATTTGAGAAATTCTAACTGATAGGGAGTTAAATGACAGTTGATGATTTTCTTAAATAGGTAACAGAGGGCTCTGTAGTCGCCACAGCTAAACAGCTAAGAGTGGTAGGGACAAGGCACAAACACTTGTGCTTGTGTGTTCTCTATGTACATATATAGGTATGTATGATATTTGAATATCTAAAATAAGAGTGGTAAAAACAACAAAAGGCACTGAATTGTCAATTGCAATTTGTCGAATTTATATGTCATAAGTCATGTTCATGATCACGCAATAATTTTGTCTTACTTCAGACTAATATGAGTGTTCTCATCCCAGACTAATGTGAGTGTTTCAGCCCAGACTCTTGGTTAGGTTTATGTCCTTACTCAACCCTACGAATCTTGCTTAGTAAAGACGTACACCTAACAGCTGTCACTGCAAACAGATCACTGTTAACTATTTGTCAAATTAGTCATCTGACATTCCTGGCTCTGTCAACAGAAAATGTTTTAAACTCTCTCACCATAGGTAGTAAATTGTCTCTCATCATAAACGCTATTCTAATATGCCAACAACAATATGAACATAATTTTGGCGCATTCTTTTAGTGCAATGGTGCCTTTGTTGACATTTCTAATTAGTTTTGTTTTTGTCTAGTCGGTGCGCGGTAGTTGTAAAATAAGTGGTTTCCTACAAAAGTCAATAGTAATGTGAAAGGAATATGTATGAGAAAAACATAAAACATAATTTTTAATTTAAAATTGTTTTACTTGTGTCTACCGACTGCTACCGGGATCTTGTGTTTATACCGGCGGCTAAGTGTTTCTTTTTGTTGGTTTCGTTGCATTGTGTAATGTGTGTTTTTGTTTAGCATACGGTAAATAACTTTTACGATAGTTCGATTTGTTAGTGGGACAACGATTCCTTGACTCCGTAGATCTCTCTTATGAGGACGACAACAAAAGCAGTATGCCACATTAAGGTATGATATTTATTACATGTATTTGTATAAAAAACTATAAACGTCTTGGTGATATAAGTGTAACAAATGTTCCTATTAAATAGGAGTCTGTGATAAAAAAAGGTTTATAGCAGATACGTTCGTATCTATAATATATTTAGCAATATGTGTCAGTATGTCATCCCCATCAATTAAGTTCTGAAACAATGTGGAGTAGGTATTTATTAGAACCCTGGACAAATATTTTTTTTGAGTTTTTGATGCATTTGATTCCGTTATTTTTTCGTACATTGTAGTTTCTTTATATTTCGTATATTTTCGATATTTTTATACCATTCACCACGCGTATGAACAGAGTGAAGGGTATATTAATTTTGTTCTTCCATTTGTAACGCCCATAATGAGGCGTGGTAGGTATGACAATATATACTTATAAATTATCAGCATCGAAATCTGAGTCGATTTAAAGGTGACCGTCTGTCCGTCCGTCTGTCTGTCCCCGCGATTACAGCCGCAGTTTAAGAGATATCTAGCTGAAAATTTAGAAAACGGAGGTTAAGTTCTAAGATGAGCCCGATCGGTCAAAAACTACTCCCACCTCCCATACAAACTCCCCCTTGTTGGGGTTTGTCCCTTCGATAACAGCCGTAGTTAAAGGGCAATCAAACTGAAATTTTTTATGTGAGCTTCCCTGAACTAAGCGGAGATTGAGTAGTAAGAAGAGACCGATCGGTCAAAAACTACTCCCATACAAAGTCCATCTTTTTGGGGGTGTCCGTCTGTCAGTTCCCGCGATACGGTAGTAATTTAAGAGCAATCAAGCTGAAATATTGTTTGCGGAGGTTTGGTATTAAGATGAGACCGATCGGTCAAAAAATACTCTGACCTCCCATACAAACTCTCCCTTTTTGGGGTCTGTTCCTTCGATTGCAGCCGTATTTTAAAAGATATATAACTGACATTTTGTACGCAAGATTCAATCTCTAAGCGGAGGCTACATATAAGATGAGCAATGTCGGACGAATACTTCTCCCACCTTCCATACAAACTCCCCCTTTTTGGGGGTGTCCGTCTGTATGTCCCTGTAGTTTATTGGCTTTCGGGCTGAAGTTTGGTATGTCCTGAAGCAGAGGTTAAGTTCTAAGATAAGCAACATCGTATTTAAACTACTCCAAACAAATTCCCATTTTTGGGGAGTTATAAAATTCGTAAAAATATTCTCCAACTCACTAACTCATAAATTTATCGGTAAATCGAGTAAAATCGATAAAAATTATTGACAAAAAATGTATGTGTAAAGCTAAAAGTAACGTCCACTTCTCACCAATTCCCCTTTTTGTGGTACAAAGTTTAATAAAATATAGTTGTAGTGCAAATAACCAGTTTTACCACCATTTTTACAAATGGTGAAGGGTATCTGAGCTTCGGCATAGCCGAAGATAACCGCCTTACTAGTTTTAGTTTATTTAATCTTTTTTAATGTACTTATTGTTAAATATCTTCAAAAAAGTTCTCCCCAATTCATGGAAAAAAAAACTGTAATATCCTTACTCTACTTTTTTGCATCAGTCGAGCAGCTTATTGCTTGTGAGCTCTTTGGGATAAACCAATTAACGGAACCTTACCTTATGGTACACAGCGCACTAAAAATGCTCATGTACCCAAGATTTCGTGTACCAATTAAAATCCTTTTCTAAGAGCTATCTCCTTTAACTACCGCAGTGAGTAACTCTTTGTAAAATGTTACAGCATTTTAATTAATTGCTTCCAATTCAGTTTTAACCAAAAAAAAAGACTGGAAACAGTTTTGGTGTCATTTTCAGCCACTTAAAACTTGCACTTTTAACACCTCAAGGACATTTTAATTCAGAGTTATATGTTAAAAGTTATGCAGGAATTGCAAAAAGCCAATTGAAAAAAAACTACTTCAGGGCTTAAAGCCGTGTAAAGGGGGAAACATCACGTATATTGTTTAATGTCCTTAAAATTTAGAAGAACATTTAATTTTAGCTTTAAAGTTCAAGTTACTATTCAATTTAGGGATAGACACTAAGGCTTGGTAGATGCGTTTTGGGACAATTTTGTCTCAGGGGTGGTCGCACCAACTATTTTATTGACCTAATACGCTATTCCGTTGTTATTTTCTACATATTTGTTTGTGACATATCAGGTCAATGTAACCCGCACGTGGCCAATTCAATGACTTTTGTAATTATTTCAGTGTTCATTCTTTGCGTTTGCTGGTCTGTATTTGACTTAACACACAAAAAATAACACGAGTATATGAAATCAGTTCTTGGCACAAAGGGATTATGCTGCAGGCATATGACGTAGGATTGCATGACGCAGATCGTTAGCTACATATCAAGTTTAAGCTTGTCATGCCGTTTTATCTCTTGTTATGGTGGTGACATTTAAAATTCGTACGCCATAGTATAGCTAAAGCTCACATATGTGAATTCACGTTGTACAAGTAAAAAGTAGTTTGTTATAACCCTAATGTAAAAACTTCTACATACAATACAGTACATACAATTACTTAACGAATCCCAAACAAAAAGTTCGAAAGTTGTTGTTCTAAAATTTTGAAAAAAATCGGATAACTTAATGCCATGCCCCGAAGTAGTCAAAGCTATATATATGAAAATAAGTTTGTGTTTGTTTATTTACAATTTTAGTACCACATAAACCCGAAAACGGCTTGACCGACCTTTTTCAAATTTTCACAGAATGTAGCTGTGTGGTCGTTGGTGAAAATATGGTACTTTAATTATGGATATATCAAGTGGGCGCGACTCTGCCCATAGGTCACGATTATGAAAACGCAATATATGGGAGACTGTTTTTCCAATCGCCTTGTGTGTGTGTATGGCAGCAAAGTTCGTGATCCAACAAAACGGCATGATTGGATCAGTGGGCGAGGTTTAGCTCTTAAACCTTATAATGGCTGAATCTCAAGAACAATTAGAGTTGTGATATTTGTTATGCGTTGTAGGTACAGTACGCAATACAGCCATAGTGGAAGTGGGCTGTGCCACGCCTCATTTAGTATAGTAGAGATATAACCAGGCTATTTGGCAGCAAGTTGGCTAAAAGGGCCAAGGCGCCGCCCACACACATGAATATTTCACTATTGCACATTTGCAAAAATAACAAAAAAAAATGTATTCGAACATTGGTAGAAAACATAGGATTTACTAAGAACCTGACCTTTGACCTCTTTGGATCACGGGAAATATTTATCCGATCTTACGCAAATTTCAGTCATATATTTTTTACATAAATTGGCATAAAAATTCCGGTGGGGGAAATATGTCGGGGCTTGAATATAACAGCCATCAGCGAACTGGTCGCGCTCCTTAAAATGATTACAACTGTCCTCAGTAAATGTACGCACTTCTATTTTCTATTGTCAATTTCCTTATTTCGACAGTTTTTTTTCACAAACATTTTAACAATAGCCTCCAATAATTTGGCATAATAACAAATAAAAGTATTGTTATTTTATTATGTTTTCCTCAAAAAGTAAACCAGGTGAAAAACAACAATATACGGCTTTTAACATTGAACTGTGATAAAAGGGTGGTAATAGTTCTGCACAAAGTCAATCGGTATGTCTCGTAAAATCTTGTCAAACAACTGCCGTTCGGAGACATCGTACTACTCAGTGGCAACCTTAAAAGTCTTATGTCTAGGTTAAAACTGTTGCAAATGTAAGTATGTACTAGTCCATCCTTGTGCTTTGTGGTTCATTTTTCAAAATTGGTTTACCTTAACCTTTGAATCCATATATGATGAATCCGATTAATTCAAGTAGACATTTCAGCATCTCCCAGATGATGCATAATTCTTCTTTTTGCTCTTTTTTTGGAACAATGGCAAATTACATAGACCAAATTTGCAAACAGGAACGTGCAACCTCTTGACATGCAAAAGAAAATATTTATCATACAAGTTTGGATGTATTAACGGTAATTTTTTTGCTTGAATTTTGCTTTGGAATTTCTAATGTTATTGTAATTGCTGGATTTCCAATTAAGGTATTGTTTTGTGGATACGAAATGATTTGACTTTAGTTGTTTCGTATTTTGTTGCTCCAGGCTCATTTTCAAATATCAATTTTATGTTAGAATATTGTCGATATGGTACTCACTTGATGATTTGGCTCACAACAAAGTGTAATAAATTAAAAGGCATTTATTACTGGCTTATATGGAGAGAGATTAAATTTATTGTTGCTTAGCTATGAAAATGCAGAAATACTTAAGTTGATCCCACTTTAAAGACGAACCAAGACTATTTTTTATCCTGAAAATAGTGGTGCCGATCATTTCTTATGTCACTCACTGGCAACCTTAAATGGATGTCTCATGTCTAGGCTAAAATTGTTTTAACACGAAACATACATCCACGCTTACAAGTGACAACTGGGAACTGAACTTTTCACTTTCTAGTTTCTGTTCATTTTTTGAATGGCAAAGCTTAAAATAGTGTAAATGTTCCCTTGTACGGATGTGTTTGTCCGTCCTTCTGCCAGTCATTTGTCATCGTGGGTGTATAATTGGAAAGACGTTTCAGCATCATCAAGATGATGCAACATACGAACATACAAATACGATAGAAGCACATAATGATTTTATGCTAACTTTTTGTATATACTTTTTCGTACAAAGGCAAATGACTCAGACCACAGTTGCACACAGGCATAAAGAATGTGCTATCTCTTGATATACATAGAATTGCCAAACATTATTGTATCTCATACATGTTTAGGATACTTCATAATTGCAGGATTTGCAATTAAGCTATTATTTTATGTAGACGAAATGATTGGGCTTTGATAGTTTTGCTATCTAATGTTCCACGCACATTTTCAAATTTCAATTTTATGATGAGGATTGCCGTTTCAAGGTCGTAAGCTGCATTGGCTTACAATAGATCCGGCTCATTAAATCCGGCATTAAAAATCCGGCTCAACGACAATACCCCCCCCCCCCCCCCCCTGTTTACAGATATTTCCATTTGTTTTCATATTGACGGATAGAACATCAACAAAATGCTACGAACATTTTTTCATTTTTAGAATGATATCTAAGAATGAAAATTATTTTAATCTGTAAAAGTTCTTCAAAAGGAAGAATTCAATAAAATCAGAGATTTGCTTGTGAACAGTGAAGGTGGTTGTGTAAAGGCCAAACGTAAAAGTCACATTGTCTTCCGAACTGCAAAAATAGAGCGTAGCTACAACGATCGACGATCCACACGATTCATTTTTTTTGCGACTTTGCTGCTAGTCCATATAGAATTCATGAAATTCTTGGTGAAATTGACTCTTTCATGAATTTTGGGCATAATTTCATTTTTGTTGCTGATGGGGTTTATTTCATTGGACGTTATTTCATTTTCATCATTGGTCGTTAATTCATATGAAATTACTCCAAATATTGGGGGTTGTTTCGTTTTCGCTTTGGGGTTTATTTCATTTATTTTTCAATGTTATTTCATTCACTGGTTTTCGGTGTTATTTCCTATTTTTTGGGGTTTATTTCATTTGGGGTTATTTCCTGGGCGTTATTTCATTGGGGAGCTTTTCGTGGAGCCAAAAATCCTAGGGCTATACTCTATTTATTGGTGAAGTCGTGCTGAATAATCAAAAACGTAAATTGATTGCAAATTTACTAGAGCAGCTTTGGTACCGTGAAATAAAACACAGTCATTTTAAAACTAAGTAGTTAAGAGATTTCTTTAAAAGAAACAGGATTCTCCTATTTGTTTATTTATACATATGAATATACATACTCTCGGCACAGCAGCTGATCAAACACCCAAGTTTTTCATAACTGATAACTTAACTCATAACATAACTTAACAACGCATTTTATTTTATAAAATAAATTATTTAGAATTATGTCTAAATTTCTTAATTTTCCTAGTTAGCGATGTGACCATCTATTTTATACAAAAGAGATAAAGTATATCGACTTTTACGTTTTACTCGCTGAGTTCGGTCGCAATTGCTGTTATTGTTATATATGTAACAATTACACAGTGATACAAATGTGAAGGAAAAAAATATACAGGGGTTCTCATGTAGCATTTCTGTTAGACTGGAGTCCATAGAGTAAAGTGATACTTTTAGTTTTTCTGGGTCACTTCGTTAAGTAATGTTTTTATAGCAACTTAAGTGAAATGGCGATATTCCTAAAATTACAAGTTCCAAAATTCATAAGTCTTCTCTTTGTAAACCGATTTTCAAAGGCTTACATCCGTTGTAAAGATACTTACCTATTTTACCTATTTTAGAAAGCTACTTCAATATAGCATAATACAAAAATAAAAAATATACATTGCGCTGCTTCATGATCAACTGAAAGCGTTGAGAAAATGAGAATTCGCAATTTTTTCTCGAGGTTGTTTTCCTTAAACAGCCGCCATTTCACTGTTTTTTAACCGATTTTTAAAATTCTTTATTTTAATAAATGCTGAAAGTCGTAGCTTTACAACAGATGTAAGCCTTTGAAAATCGGTTTACAAAGGGAAGACTTATGAATTTTGGAACTTGTAATTTTAGGAATATCGCCATTTCACTTAAGTTGCTATAAAAACATTACTTAACGAAGTGACCGAGAAAAACTAAAAGTATCACTTTACTCTATGGACTCCAGTCTAACAGAAATGCTACATGAGAACCCCTGTATATTTTGTGTGTAGCACAGTGTTATTAATAACGAGCAACAAAAAGTCCTTTTGGTAGCAACAATAGGTACCAATATATCAAAGCCAATTAGTATAATTAAATTATGGTTAAAATTAATAATAATTTTGGTTGTTTGCGTTACTTTTTTATTATTTCTTAGAAAAAAATAATTGAAGATAAAAAGAAAAATACCCTCAACAACATTAAAAAAGCACTCGCGTCCCCAACAATGGCACTGAGAGTTTTATTGTTCGCATCACCCAGGATATACCAGCTGCGCCAATTTACCAAGGACTTTTGTTCTATGATTTCCTAGAATAAGCTTTTAAGTCTATTGGAAGAAGCGTTAAATTACTTTATCATCAAGTTTGTGCTTTTTGTAAACTAAAACAAAGTTATTTAGAATTATTTGTAAGAAATGTTAGTGCTTTAATTTTAAAGTAAATAGAATTCGGTTTAAATTTATAACGAAAATAATATGAATAAATGTGTGTAATGAAATAGAACTCGTGGAAGATAGAAGAGCTCCACAAATTAAAATTAATACTTGTACAATTTTAATATTTTTCATATTTATTTCCGAATTTTCTAGTAGAATGGCAATGGTGTAAAAATAATAACTACGTATTAGCCATCTCGTATGAAATCATATTAAATTTGTTATAGATACAAATTAAAACTAATTAAGGCAATAAATGTATCAACATTTGATAAACATTAAACATTTTTAATAATTTTCTCCCGTATATAGCAATGATATATGACCTACAACTTTTAGAACCGACAACCAATTAAATAGCGCTTTTATTGGTAGTATTTTATTGCTATATAATTTAATTTCTCAAAAATACTCCTTTATGTATTTAATCCTATTAAATCCAATAACAAATCATTTTCTACAACTGCACACTTTAATCACTCAATTTATTTGTAAGCAATTCTCTGAACATTAGCTATTAGTGTATCACACTGAATAATAACTAACATACTAAACGAATTACAAAACATGTTAATTGAATACCATGAATCGTGTAATTTTTCGATTTACTGCAGTGTTTAGTTAAAATGGCATGTTCTGGTATGAACAACAAAATGACAACGATGTGTAATATGTGTGTGTTTGCAGACAATTAACTAACAATTAATTACGTTAGATATTCCAGGAAAACAATTCATTACATTACACTTTTCAAACTATTTGGTTGACAGTTAAAACTGTTTTGCTATTCTTTTGTTATTAAAAAAAGTTCTTTAAAAATACATGACGATATTCAAGCCTATAGTCTCACCTATTGCTCGTTTCATATTAAACCGTACACATTTTTTATACATTGAAACTTGTTTGACCTCCAATGTCTTGTGCTGGTGCTTGTAAGGAAAGTTTTCTCAAATCATCAATTTATAGGAACATGCAAATCATGAGGAGATTTCGATGAAGTACTTCCTAACATGAAGTAGTAAAAGCCTACCTCAAAACCTACTAGTACAAAATGTAATTACATCTATAGGACAGACAAGAACAATTATTGATGATTAATCAATAAACGAAGAAAATAAGAGCAAAATCTTTACATATAAAAATGAATTGCTGTGCGTTAGTCTCGCTAAAATTCAGAAACGGCTGGACCAATTTTCACAATTTTTGTTTTGTTTTGTTCGTTATAGTTTCCGGATGGCGGTGCCACGCCCACTTTTAAAAAATCGCTCTGACGGCTTTTCCAAAGACAGATTGATACGAAAATTTTACCAAGTGGTACTGTTGACCTGTTGATAGTCCCTGGCTATATTTGTTTGCAATTTGATAAATGGGCGTGGCACCGCCCATACAACTTGAAAATCAAAGGGCTTATATCTCATGAACTATCAGAGGTATGAAGATGAGATTTGGTATATATGTTGTTGGAGCAGTACTAATTACAACTAGGGTGGAAGTGGGCGGTGCCTCGCCCTCTTTTCCAAAATCGCTTTAACGGCTTTTCTAATAGATCGATTGATACAAAAAATTTACCAAGTGGTACTGTTGACCTGTTAATAGTCCCAGGCTATATTTGGTTGTGATTGGATAAAGGGGCTTGGCACCGCCCATACAACTTGAAATTTGAAAGGGATATATCTCATGAACTATCAGAGGTATGAAGATGAGATTTGGTATATATGTTGTTGGAGTAGTATTAATTACAGCTAGAAAGGTAGTGGGGGTGCCACGCCCCCTTTTAAATAATCGCTCTGACGGCTTTTCCAAAGACAGATTGATTCGAAAATTTTACCAAGTGGTACTGTTGACCTGTTGATAGTCCTAGTTTGCTTTGGAAAGCATGAAGATTTCAGATAGAGATTTTTGTTTGTTTTTAAATGAGTAAAACTTCTCCGTAAAACTGCCTTCCCAACAAACCAAATGAGGTATTACATAAGCAAATCTATGTATTGGTTAAAAAGGTATGGCCTCTGAGGGTTGGCATACAGAAATTATGTTTTTAAAAATCATTTTTCAGAATATGTCAAAAATATACTCTTGGTTTCCAAACATCGGAATGGTAGGTAAAAATTAGAGCCGGGGCCCATAGATCTAAAGTAACTAAATAATTACTCATACACGTTCTGTTCGCCAAACTTAAGGTGCCCTTTGTGAAGTTGAGGGTGCATATAATGATCCATCTAAGTAGCTAATAGAAGCCATCGACGCTGTAGACGTTAGTGTTACAGGGGACTCGAATTTATAGAACCGACGTATTCCTTAGCAACTCGGTCTCCGCAAATGCTAAGGAAAGATCTTGGTCTACATTCATATAAAATCCAACTGTTAGAAGAATTAGAACTAGTAGACGATCAATTGATTTTTTTATTTATCATTATACATTATTTGAAGGAGAAATGATTCCAACAAAACGGTGTAACATGTCATACAGCGCGTGAGATCATCACTTTGTAAAGCCAAACGTTGGTGACCGAATTATCTCATAGAATGGTAATACGAGTTCAATACAAAGATACGAGTAGTATTCGGAAATATTATTGATCCATGTGAGAAGAAGACATGGCAAAGGAGGTTTTTATGGCTAAAGGCATGAAGCTTCAAACGAAAGTTTTGTTTTCGGTCAATAGGCGGAGAAGGCATGTCAAAAGTGTTTTTTACGTCCAAAGAGATAGTTAGTATCCGCTACTACAGCGGAATGTCTGTTTCCGATTTGTGGAAGAAGTGTTTTTTCGCCCTACATACAGAAAAACTTAATCTACATATCGGGACTATTAATATGACTTTGCTGATGAACTTTTTATTAGCATTTACAACAATAAAATGTAATTGGTTAACTTGCATGTAAAGAAGTTACTTCGAATTAGTTATATAAGTTAATAAACTCAACATATTATTGTCGAGCTTAAGTACCGTTTTCAAAGTACTTTGTAGACCTAAATGTGAAGTATATTACAAGTTAAAATGCAATAGCGCAGCATTGCCGGGCCCACTAGTGTTATCATAACATGATGTCTTTAAATGTAATTTTTGAAATTCTAGTTCCCCCAACAAATTTCTCAAACATTACTCCGGAAATTCTGATATCATTAACAAAGAGGAGGAAACAATTTCCCTTTGCATTCCTTTTAGAATAGTATTTCACTCGCATATAAGTAAAAATTACGCGCCAATATTATTAAAATATTAAATTCGCAGGGGGTAAGGTCTATTGCTCGTCCAAAATCATAATCTAAAATAAGATCTTGTTTCTAAATAACTTTCAAACTATGTATTAGTTTTTTTTTTAGTCGCCTTTACAAACAAGGTTTATTTTTTGCTTTAAACTTGCAATTTTCGAAGACTTTCAAATGTATATATGCACATTGTATCAATAGTAAACTCAGAATTTATGTCTACTAACAGATACTGGATTAGATGGTTAGAGCAGCATGAAACGGAAAGTGATTTCCGCCTAACATCCACGACATCCGCTTACTGGTCTCTTTGGTGTTGCTCGCTTCGCATATCAGCATTCAGCTTTTCTGTTAATCCCCTACCGGGTTGTTTCATTTTGCTACATTTTACTTTGTATTTATTTGTTTACATTTTGGCTTTTATTGGATATTTTCACATTAAACATCATCTTAAATTGTCTTTCAAATGCTTTTAATAAGAGCACTTGGCTGGGCCATAGCAACAATTTAGTTGTGCTTTTTTACACTGTTTGGAATTAGTTTGTTTATCTTCTTTTGCCATTCAATGAAGGTCTCTCAAATGGGAACTTTATCATCTATTGACATTTGTTAATTTGCTTGCTTTTGTGCCAAAGTCATAGTAAATTTTACGCTTGATTGCCGGCTGGAGGACCTTTAAAGATTACAGTAAAATATTTTTATTTTATTTGTTAATTATACGTTTAAAAGTCAACAAATTATGTGCTTTACGTTTTTACATCGACAGCATAATAAATCGAGTGAGATTCCACCATATAAATTTGGTGTTTTATAACATTTTAATATAGAATTAAAGAACGTTAATTTTACAAGTTTTGTGGTCGCATTACGATAAGTAATTTTCTCGTTATATGCCATTTTATCTGCAATGGTTTATAAATAGGAAGATAGTATTTGTTATGTTACAGTGCTAGATTGTGTAAAAAGCCTCGACCAAGTCTATAAAAACCAATTACGATAATGGCACATGAGAAAATCGTGCATTATCTTAAGATAATAATAAATATTGCCAAAGTTTCTGCTCTACAGTAAAATTTGTAAAGGAGCTTTTTTACAATTTAGCATTACAATCATGTATATGTGTACTTGATAAACCCACTTGTGCGAATGTGAAGGGCAACACGGATAAAAGCAGTGTGTTAACTTTTAAGTAAGCGAGTAAAAAGGGAAATTATAAAACCGATTCGAAGTAGTTAGTAACAAAAATATTTTTAAAATAATTTTATTACTAATTTACATTTTTATTATAAAAACACTTTATTAATTGGTAATAATGGCTTGCTTCACTCTAACTCAATTAGAATTGCACTCTGTACATCCATCAAGGAAAAAACTATTGAAACTTTTGCACTTTTAGCCAACAGAGGCATGGGACCTATCATTTTCTGGGGTAGGCGTTGAAAAAATTCTAGATTTGTTGTATCATACCACTGAGGTCACCCTAATATAAATACACCTATAATACACAATATATGTACAATGAAATTTGTTGTGTCTTCCTTCAGTGTGTTGTTATTTTCTTTTAATTGAATCTTTTCACTTGAATGCACCATTGAATAATTTTATTACTTTTTATTATATTATTTATTTTTCTCACTATTGCATTTTTCGAAGTTCTTCGGTAGCAATTGACATTGAGTGGCCGAATCTGTATCAATGGGGGACAGTGTACATTTACATAAATATTCAGGCATTTAAATAAAAACAGTGCAACAGCAACAGCAATGGTTATTAAAAGGGAAAATGAGGAAGTGGGTATGTGACTGTTTGGATACGGATCGAGAGTAACAAACACTTACAGTTTCAATTAAATTTATTTTATTTTTTAATACTTTAACAAATTTGTTTATAAATCTGTACGACACGATTTTTCACCCATGATCAAACTGACCAGATTCTGAAAAAATAGCTAAAATAAAAATATACGTATCTCCCAGTTTTTCGAGATCAGCTCATTTAAGTTTTTTACGAGCAATTCAATTTTTTGAGCGAAGCTCCCATACAAGGACTTTAAAGTGACTTCTTCCTGCTTGTAGAACTCTGCGAGTTGTTAACAGATTTTGATGAACTTTTTTTTGTTGTTTTTCAAAAGGCCAAGAGCGGGTTCTGACGCAGACCAAATTTAAAATTTGTGACAAATTAAATTTCTCAACACATTTTGCTATTCAGAACCAGCTCCTAGCCATTTTAAAAACATTTAAAAAAATTTGTGACAATTTTAATTTTTAAGAAATTTTAAATTTGGACTTTGTCAGAAACAGCTCCTGGCCATTTGAAAAACAATAAAAAAAAGTTCATCAAAATCTGTTAACAACTCGCAGAGTTCTGCGAACAGGAAAAAGGAAACAGGAAAACATATTTAAAAAAAAAATTATCAAAATCTCTTGACAATTTGTTTGTGACAAATTTTAAATTTGGGCTCGCTCCTGGCCTGTTGAAAAACAATAAAAAAAAGTTCATCAAAATCTGTTAACAACTCGCAGAGTTCTGCGAACAGGAAAAAGTCACTTTGAAGTCGTTATATGGGAGCTTCGCTCCAAAAATGTAATTGCTCGTAAAAAAACTTAAATGGGCTGATCTAGAAAAACTGGGAGATACGTATATTTTTATTTTAGCTATATTTTCAGAATCTGGTCAGTTTGATCAGGGGTGAGGTCAAAAGTTTAAATTTGTCTTACAGTGTAATAATTGCAACACTACAAAGAGTTGAGGGATATTTTCATGTTTTGCTTAGATATTACAAATTGTACTTAAAAAATATTTTTAGATATTAACGTTACAAATACTAAAGCTAGAGAAGCTAGAGATATAGCAAAGGACTCAAGTACATGAACAAACATTATAATAACTTGAGTAAAAATGGATATAGTTGCAATATTTATGCTTTCACTAAGTTATATGTGGTGAGTTGAAAATAAGCTCTCTACAGCTTCACTATTACGTCTTCCTACTGGGGCGACACGTAAAACAAATTATTTTTTATCTATATTAATTAGAAGAAATCCTTGCACAAATACGATAAAGCTTCAAGTCCGTCATGCAGCGTTATCTACTTTTAAGAAAATCTTTAACTGCAAAACCTACCAATATAATGACACTAATAGCAAAACTTTGCTACTCAGTAAAATTACCAAAGCATCTCAAAAACCAGTTTGACGTCAAGAGCAGTTAAGCATTTGATCCGCTATTATATTAAGTTTTTCATTGCTGCAGATTTTTACCCCTAACATAATGATAATCAAGCAAATTGCGTTACATTTGTAATGGCAACAAAGAAGAAAGGACACAATATACAGAAAGGACATATAATACATTGTCTAAGACAATTTTCATATCATCACTTTTGATAGAAGTTATGGCTATGAAATATTTGACAATTTTTTAAAAATCTGCTAATGACTTTGTCAAGCAGCTGACAAATGATTGAATGACGGTTGAATGAGTGTTCCACAAATGATGAGTCATTGAGTTGACAATTTGATTAATATGATGAGCCAAGCCATGAAAAAATCAAATTCACTTGGCTTCTTTTAGATGTTTTTAAGTTTTATATTGCGTAGTACAATAATCATCAGAAGTAATTGAGCGATATCGCTGCGCAATAAGTTATTTTAAGTCATACGACATAGTACCAATCTTAAGATTCATTTAATATAAATAAAAAACAAGGAAATTTTCTGGCAATTTGTC
The DNA here is from genome assembly GCA_964034835.1 of Muscina levida. NCBI lineage: Eukaryota > Metazoa > Arthropoda > Insecta > Diptera > Muscidae > Muscina > Muscina levida. The sequence goes on from OZ035882.1 coordinate 6,398,555, forward strand.
TTAGGGTCAATGCATAAACATAGTTAATAATTTAGTATGTGTCAATCATCCACAGAAGGGACAAAATATTAAAATATATCGGTGCTTATAGGATGAAGTGGAATCGGCCATGGGTGGTTAGAACAAGCAACTATCATGCGTGAGATTCATGTTTTGATTTCTCTCCAGTCATCTAAATTTTTCTTTCATTGCCGGTCTGCTCGATGTTTTCGAAAGCAACTTCGCAATATAGTATCGAGTCAATCGGCTGGTCTTGCAAAAGCTTTTCAAACAGTAACGTTCTCATTTGCCGATATACAAGTAGGTGCCGTTGGTTGTGAATCTAAAAGAGAAAGAAACCTCATTCAACTAAGTTTTTTAATATTTCAAGGAGAAATGGTTTAGGTGCATAGTAGTAGGCCGTTAAAGGATCTTTTGAAACCGGTTTATAATTTGTTTAATTGTTCTATCTTGATTTCTAATGAAAATCTTTTATTAAAATATTTAACTATAACCGTAAAAGCGATTTAATGCCTGACACAGAGAAAATATTTCATACTCCCGTTACATAATATTTGCAAATATTGACAAGAAAATGCTGTAAACGTCATTTAAATTTAGATTTAAAAATTTCCTGTAATTCAAAATTAAATTAAATTTGCAAAATATAATTTTTTTGAGAATTATAAAAATCTCATATCTTAATCAAAACGGATGTAAAACACAAGGGCGCTTCTTCATCCGAACAAAAATATTGAATTAACTCGACTGATATATGTATATAAAAAATTTAATTGTAGAAATACGGAGTAAAAAATAACCAGTTTTGTTAAGTGCTATTAATCTCATGCATGCTTTATCCATGAATTTACTTTATAGCTTTCTACCTATGAGTTGTCTAACAAATCGCTAAGACAAAGTATGCCCTTCCTTATACAGTTCAAATTTATTCATGCAATTTGCAAACCAGTGCAGACACTAAATTTACATGTTCTTTTGTGGTCAAACTGTGTAATCCGAGCACAAAACAAGATGTTAAGCACACGGAAACTAGAGATAGAGCAAAGGACACAAGTACATGAACAAACACTGTTATAACTTGTATAGATAACTGCAATTGTCAAAAGCTACAGTTCTTAGAATACACTATGATTTTACTCTCATATACAAAGTTACAAAAAGCTTTTACTTGCAGTTCAAATTGGCGTTAATTGCCTTAGTATATGGTAATATGATAATATTTTTTCTCGTCGGTAAATGAGAGCTAAATAAAGAGTTCTAGGATAAATTGATATTTTAAAACTATACTTATACGGATTATGCCACTATTTGTATCAATCTGAGTCTGAGTCAATTGTGAAATTAAAAAGTATTAAAGACCTCCAATTTGGAAGATAATGTGGGTAGGAAATAAGTGTAAATTAATTTTAAATTAATTAAATTGAGTGAATTGATTTCATTACTTATTTAATTTAATCAAAAAACTTTTACTTCTTCTCTCGAAAGTGGTCTTTGGCTAACATATTGAACCACAAAATACGCAACAAATTTTTTTATATATGGAAACAATTCCATTGCTGCTTTACTGTGATTTCATAATTGATATATAATTGATATATTTGTAATTATATGGAAACGAAAAGTATCAGGTGTTTTAACCTACGAAATAAGTTGAAGAGTTAATAATTATTATAAATTTGGCTGAATATTCATGGTTAAACATTTCGCCACATTAAATGAACTACTGAAAATATATTTTCACATATGAATTTTTTGTTGTAAAGTATTCAGAAAATTTCCTTTTTATTTCCATGAAGTAAAACCATTTGCAAACCGTAATTTTAAATACTTTGCCAACAATAATGACCAGTTTCAAACATAAAAACTATATACACATATTGTGACAATAAAAAAATCGGTTTTCTGGTAACAAAATTTAATCCAATAAAGTTGTAAATAATAAATTTAAAGCATCCTTTTTTTACTTATACATCTAGTCCAGCCGTTTAGTTGTAGGACACATAGTAAACATCAATTAGAGAATGCGCATTTATGTCCCCTTTAAAATTGCCTTGAAGAAAATTTCATGCTGTCCTTTTTTTAAATAAGATATTACTCTACTCAACATGTAGTCGAGGCAACATGTTCATTGCTGGACCAATGTTTCCAAGTGGTTTTATGTAAAGTCTGAAGTAATTGGTCAAAGTGCTTGAAGAATGCAAAACGGCTACTAATACGTTTCTATGATATTGCCGTCATGCCCATTGGTGATAACAGAGACATATAAGGTTACCTCTTGGCCTTTTCTCGTTAGCTGTCTTAGAAGGAAAAATAGCCTTTAAAAATCTTCCACGTTGCGAGAGACATCAACTTGTACCACTCAACCATATTAAAAATATATTTGCAAAGCTAATGTATTGAATACTTTGATAAAAGTTGCAAATAATAATAAGGTACACACACCCATTACCTAACTTCGGTACAATGAATCGCAACAAATGAGCGAAAAATATTACTTAAATATAAATCATGAAAATGACAGAAACGAAAATACATATTTAACCCTGCTACTATGTTAGAAAAATATCAAACTCGTTATGTTAGGGTCATATTATGACCCCATATATTTTTATTGAGAAAATTAAAATTTATATAATAAAAAAACAATGTTTAAGGCTTGTGGTCATTACAATAAGTTGTTGTTGCAGAAATTGTATGTCGGGTGTGATGGACAAACATGTTTTTTGCAAGTTATACACTCCGTAAAGATTTTCTTTTCCTTCTTCGATGGACAAAATTTGCCCCTTTTACATTCGCTAGTGGATTGGTGTTTTGGAGAAGGCGAACGTATGGGTGACGATGGACTGTCCTCTGCTCAAATTCTTTTGACTAATGATGCAGAGGCTTCTGCGCGAGAAAGTCTACTACGCCTTTTAATGTGATCTTTAGCTGTCTTCGCCGAGTTGCTCTAAAAATATGCGCCGTTTGTGAAGTTTATTTCCATGCCACTGAGGATTAATTTCGGTTCACATTATAAATGCATTGAGAGCAGAAATATCAAGTATGTTAGAAAATAGAGCAACTGGCCACCAATTGGTTTTTCTTTTACATGAATATGTTCGTACCGTTCGGTCCAGTGTGTCGACTCCGCCTTTTGGCGAGTTGTAGAATTCAATTATTTCAGGCATTTTTTTTTTGAATTATTATCCAAAATATTGCTATTGTGATGAAATGTGCTAAGCAAATAAACCATTCTGCATTTTTTCGGCACATACAGTTGTTATTTTTTTTTTCATGAAAAAAAAAATTTGGTCGAGTAAATTGGAATCTAACGTAATTGTTGTGCTGTTTCATGAATCGTCAAAAAAACGTTTGTTTTTTCTTACTGTTCCAACAATAGTAATTTTTTGATTTAGCAATTCTAGGGCAAGACTATGGCTCGTAAAAAAATTATCGGTAGTTACATTTCTTCCACGATATGAAGATGCTAGTCAAGAACAACCCGTTCGCCTTGGTTCCGTTCAGCAATGTCTCCCTATTTGCCCAAGTAAATTTGAAACTGCAAACAAAACGCTGTGTCAGAATCCAATATTTTCCAGGTTTGTTTGAAGGGGCATCTACCTCGGAAAGGAATGAGCTGTTCGTCAACCGTTATGTTAGAATTTGGAACGTAAAGCAATTGCAAATTTTTTGTCCATTGCTCATACAAATTACGAATAGAAGCAAGTTTATCTCCCCTTTTTTCTGATCTTCTTCGTTGCCCATTTCAAATGCTAATACACGAGAAAAGAAATGATTGCTCTCAAAAAAGGGCGTCCATGAAATTCATCCCACAGGGAATTAAGACTTTCACCGTAAGAGCGGTAAACTCCGAAAAGACAATATTTTATTGTGTTATTATAATAAAAATCATATAGTGTAAAAAATACCTATAAGTATAAGAAGCCCTAGGTAAGCATCGAACTCAATATCATCTATTGTTTGAAAACTTTTGAATACAGCGTTACCTTGTAAGTTGCTGTAGTGAATTATATCCTTTTTCATAGCTGTTGTAAGGCATAAATCAAATATATCACGAATTTCCGAAATACGATGAATAGCATAAGAAGTCACTTCAGGTTTGGTGTGAAGAATATTTTCACTTTCTGAACGTCTCAGACAAACTACAGCTGGTATGGTTGTCCATTTTATCAGCCGATCAGTTCAAACGCAGGGGAAAAAATTAAAAAAAATGACATCTAATGCAGTTCAAAAATATATTTATTACCAGCCTTACTAAATATATAGGGGTCATAATATGACCCCAACATAATATGTGTGTACACTTACCATTACAAATTTTCTAAGCCTAAAATTTTGTTGAAATTAATTAAATTCGATGTATTTCAAAAAATTATTCACTGAGCAGTAAGGACTTTCAAAAATATTATACCAGTAAGAAATAAGATAACGTTAAATTCGATTTGGGTCATCAAATGACCCCAACCTAATAGCAGGGTTAAAACATTCATATCCTATAACAATATGCATACAGACAAAATGCCAATAAGTCTGACGGTTATGTAATAATTCTAAATGCAAATGCAATTGTAAACGACATACAAGTTTAACAGCTGGGCCAAAATTTCTTTCATGTATTAGTTTAGCACAACGTAAATTGAACTAGCTTAATTGATTACACTATGTCACAAAATTTCAAAAGTTTCTGTATCCGGGACATTTAATAATTGATTTTAATGTAAAATTTCATGCTGAATTCAAATCTGCTCTTAGATATGTGAAAGTAGAACAGTTTTTGAGATATCGTAAAATTTCCATTTTTAGTGTTTTGAAAAAAGGTAAGTCTACTAAAATGCTATTATCCCTGGCTTTATATTTGTAAGCTGGGACACAAATAAAAGATAATATATTTTTTCTTAAAAAAATATAGCTGTTTAAAATCCAATCATAAATGACAAAGTTATGGCACTTCAATGTTAGATTTTTGTAAAAATTTAGATGATTTTTCAAGTTTTCGCTGCCTTTCAATTAGTTTCTTTCCGTGTTTCCGTAAAAATTACTCCGGTTTCAGACAACTACATGATAGACTAATATCTAACAAAAATTGTTTGCTCTTGGTCATCAAAATCGGGTGATTATTTTATTTTACTAACACCTATCCATTGTGTAACTTTTTATCTGTAATAAATTCCATTTTAAAATAAAAAAGCTTATGTCTCAGAAAATCGATTTAAAATTTGAAATCTCATTAACGTGTATGGATATATCAGCTTTTTATATAATCGTTTAATAAACCTCCTCCGATCTCAGGCTTATCATCCTTTGCCAACTTGTTCAAAAAGTCTTAAGTTTTAATTTTATGAATTTAAAATTTTCTCAATTTTATTTGTAATATTTCACTTTATATTCCCGAAAGCCAATCACAGCAAGCTTGATAAACTTCAAAATAAACCACCATGTTGTAAAATGTTTAAAGCTTCAGTCAACATGCCTTCGTTGCTTAACCTATAAACTTTATATTTCTCAAATCCTTATCATCAAACACCAAACTTTCCTTCGTACGAATTAATATTAAAGTTTTCGTTGATACTCGTATAAAAGTTAATATAAATTGTACCAGAAGCCAAAGAGCGCTCGTAAAAGGTACATGAAAGATAAGAAACAACGATAGAATCTCTATGAACGTCAATGGTTGACAAGGGGGCAAACTTCAGTTTTTATTTAGCTTTTGCGGAAAAAGAAACATAATACTTTGAGATAATAATATATCAGACACAGATATTAGATCCCTTGGCAACAGTTGATTTGGTGCCAAATAACTATACAGCCAACACCAACTCTGACAACGACAACTACATTCACATTTGATGGCTAACAACAACACGACAGATTTGTCTGTATGTATGTAGCGTGTAATTATAGAGGTGCTTAGAAATAATATGAATCATTTCATTAAACAACCTATTACAAATGTGAGTGTATTGGTGTGATATGTTATAAAATTTTTATCTCCCTCTATCTGTGGTCATTGTTGGGCAAATGGCTACTTGTAATTTGTTGAGCTGTTTGTTGTGTAGATTACTTTTTCTCATCACCTTTGCTTCGTTTTATATTTAAAATATGATCACAAATTAACTTATGTTGGCGACTTCAATATCATGTGTTCACTCGTTCAAACATACGTTGGCAATTAGACCGAGTCCTGAGCAGTTATTTTTATCTTGCTTTTTGGCTGCTAATGGTAGCAAAAAAAATAGTTCACTGGGGTTAACGAAACCTTTATACTTGTCGTTTAATTTGTATGTATGGAATGTACTTATTTTTGGTCGCATGGGAAATGTTTGGAGTTATACAGCATTAAACACACAAGCACGCACAAAAGAAAACGGAGACCATATGTGATATACATATTTGGTAAACACACACAAATTGACGACAATAATGACATATTTTTTGTTAATTTTGGAGAGTTTGGTATAAGTCTCAATGACTGGTTTGTTATAAATGAACTTATTACACCTCAGAATTGGAGTAAAATAATTGTTTGGCTTTTGTTGGCTTTATTAGCTCTCGTGGCATTTAATGTTTACAAATAATTTCTGGAATATGGTCTTTGGTCTAATTTTGCACCGCTAAGTTATACCAATGAGGTGGCCAATTCCCAGGTCAGTTTCTTGAGATAATTTGGTCACCAAACGTTTGGCTCAACGAATTTATGTTTTCATGCTCTGTATGCCATTCCGAGCCACCTTTTTGGAACCATTTTTCCTCCAAATGAATTGAATGGACATGTGAAATAAAAATGTCAGGAATCTTGATTTGGAATTTATTTGAAGCTCATGACCAGTGTTTTTGAAAGAAGTTTATAGCAGATGCCAGGCTGTTTCGGATTCAGCCACGAATCCTCGTCAGCAGACTTTGGTATAATGGTTGCAAATTGTTCATCAAGTCTTATGCACCAGAATCTCACATCGAAATGAGAATTCTTTCTTGAGTGCATAGACTCGAAAAACTTCACAACCATTCACTATGAGAAACCATTTGCTAAACTTCTTTCTTGTTTTGCTTTGTTTATGTTGAGAAAGCCGTCGGCTTTCAAACAACATGTTTTTGTTGTTGGTTTCGCAACCAACAGATTTGCCATAAGCATTATTTCAGCTTTGCGGCTCGCTGTGCTCTGCGTCATCATCATCGTTGTCTTTGTATTTATTCGGTCTGTTATTAGAACATTGATTTGGAATTTATTTCAAGCTCAAGACCAGTGTCAGGAATCATTAACACTTCAGTAGTATGACAGCTAATTTAACAGTTATTCTTATCTGAAGCTATATACGTCTAAAACAAACACCAGGTACCATACATCTACACATATGGCGGTGTTCGCAGTCTTTCACATTACATTTTTACACACTAATTTTAAATTTTTTTTTTGAAATTAGTTAAATGCTAATGTTTTATGCATGGAAATTATAAAGTTTAACAGTGTGTACATTTTCTTCAAAGCTATTTTTTCCAGGTCCTACGATTTTTATGGTATAAGCAGTTATAGTCGGTCTATTACATTACAAATTTTGGAAGTCACTTTTGAGGTAGACAGATACTTTCTAAAAGTTCTGCTCTTATAGACAACAGGTTGTCCCCGTACTTTTGGAGATAAAAGTTGAATAATGAAGAGAGGTGATTGCATTTCAACGGTTTAAATATGTTGTTTAGAAATCTCAGTAGGACTAAAAATATCAAGTCTTTCACATTACATCGAGTCTTTTACATTACATCGCATTTAAAAACGATTTTTAGTGATTATTAATGTTTCTTAAAGAATTTTTTTTACAACCGAAGGCCAATATTTGGTCCTGGGGCTAAGAGATCGTAATAAATATCATGGTTTGGGAGGTGGGTGTAGAGCGATTTATGACGGGTTGGACAAAACCATATTTTTATCAGCTTTGTATGGCAAAAAAAGAAAGATGTCAAAAAATTCGAAAACAGCATTACAATATTAAAGGGCGGCACACACCTGGCCATGTTCGCCAAAATCTTATTTACAAGAGACCCACGATCCTTTCTTGGCATTTCACTATCCTTCAGTTTACGGTTTTCTCTCAATTTACACATAGCTACTGCCCTCTTTCTTTTGAGTTCTTCGTATTTACCATTCTTTTTTAGCTTTTCGATGTAATTTTTTTTGTGCACTTGTGATTGGATCCTACCAAAAAAAATTTAAGTAATTTTTTTTCTTTCATGTGGTCTTTCACATTACACACATTTGATGGCAATTTAAACTGAGAAACCAGCATTAATCTTCGAAAACACCACCCATTCCAGATATTAGGAACTCCTGCTCAGAAAAAGTTTGAATATTAACGGTCAAATTCAAAGAATACACCACTGCTGCTGGACATTTTCGGCTGAAAATACATCACAGGTGCTGGACATTTTCGGCTGATATCTACTTCGCATGTACATGTGTGACATAATTGTAGATATATATACAGCTGATGATGTACCATTGTGTATCAGTTTGTCACAAAGGGGTCTGAAGATGAACTCGTCATGGAGTTCGAAACGCGTCATCCTAGTGCGTGACACACTGAATTTGACCAAAAATATTTAAACAATAAAAACACTTTTCTGATCGTAAGCCGAATTTGATGTATCATTTGATACACTTAACGTAAATTTAATATATAAAAAGTTTTATTTTCATAACAAAACACCAACGTGCAACCACCGTTATTAAACTTTTCCCATTTTAGTCTGTCACATTATACCGCAATTGCGCAGTTTTCATTGCCATCAAATGTGCTTTAAAAAAAAATTTTTTTTTGTTTTCAACACTAAAATAACTCTTTATCTATATATTGCAAAAGAAATTTTCTGAGCAAAATAGGTTGTTTTTATCTTTTTCTGTGATCTATCAATTTTGTTTGAAATCTCAGTTTAAAGCTGAGTTTTGCAATTTTCGACCAAAAAACAGTGTTGCCAGATTTATTATACACTTCTTATATCATACACACAACATTTTTTTTGTAAAAATCACAAAAATGTTTTTCCCCTCTGGTTGACATTTTCGCCATATGTAGAATTTGAGACAAAATTCATCATCCCTGTGTGCCTTTTAACATTTTAATCCATTTTTTTTGACCAACCTACTGTGGATGCTCTGTGTTTCGATATTTAGAGAAAATAATATTGCAAAAGGCTGGGGATTTAGTTTTAAACTAAAATTAAACTTACATCAAGTTGTCCAAAAAGTTTTGGCAACTAAAGAAACTCTCTGAGCGAAGAAACACTACAGCGCGTAATAAAACAACATGTGGTATAGTTTTGACGTAACTCCTCCTTGCTCTCCCTCTAATGTTGACCGAAATTTATGCTATAACTAATTATACTACTCTAATAGCATCATCTACCTTTACAGTAACATTTATAATCATAATAAGCATATGTCATTATGCTTAGGATGCTTCGATGTTATCACTGACAGCAGATAATTAATTTTAACATTGACGCACAATGGCCATTACGATGCCTGGACGAGATAGTAGTTTGCCTTCCGCTGCGGAAATTGTAATATGTGTCATCTAATAAGCTGATATCATGGGATAACCATATTCAATTATGGCTATAAGGTTATTCTTTGTGTGGTCTGATATGTGAGCTTAAGTGTAACACCACAGGCACAATGTCAAAAGCCACTCACACCCTTATGATGGTAAACGAACAACATGGGGTGTATAAGCATAATATGGGTGATATATATTACGTATTTGCATAAATTATTGCACTGTTATTTGAGGGGAACTTTACTAAAACATGAGATTTCTTAAAAAAAGCATGTTCAGTACTTATTTGACTGAAATAACATTCTTTAATATCCAAATTTTAAAGATTTTTTTCTAACAATTATTTTACGAATATAAAATTAAGGCATTGTGTCAATAAATACATATTAAAAAATGTCTACAGAAGTTTAATATTTCTGATATTTTAGATATTGTATTATGTTTTTAAGCTAGATGTAGGTGACTAATTACTACTTGACCACTTAAAAACGCTGTAACATTACGTTTGGTTCATCCAACAGTAGGCATGTAGGCATAGCGATTGCACTATCACAAGCCACTGTGGAGAAAATAACTTAAATCTTCCATAGATATTTCAAATATATTTGAATAGATACAATCTCAATATGGGAATAAAATATTATATTTTTGTCGGGGTCAACCAACATGACTCTGTTGTTCAATCAAATCTTAATTGAATTTTAATGAATCCACCCTTTCTTTAATAGTTTTCATGTGTCCTAAGCAAACATGATTGAATACATATACAAATGTTGGTGAGATGTTACGATTTGTATTGAGCTACACATTCACATGAAATATTATAATTGAATCCTTATTAAACAATACTTGAATAGTTTGTGGTTTTGTTTATCAAAACAACTTAACAAGTCATTGTGTCGCTCACTTAAAAGTCGACAATATAATCTGCGCCCTTCTTGTAAGTACACAGTTTGTCAATTAAGTAGTGTTCCGTTAGAACATAGTTTCGCTGTCGAAACCAAATACCATCTAACTTATAACGAAGTAAACCCCATCGCTATAATAACAGACATTTATGTTATAAAACGTCAGCATGTCAATTACATTAGGGTGTAATTAATTAAGTTGATTTTAATTAAAACTTCAAAAAAAATATATCAAAAAATTAATAAAATGCGTCAGCTTATCGCCGTGGTAGATCAAAGTATTATAATTATATAATTTTTATAATTTAGCTTATAAGTTCTTTGGTTTACAGGTACCTTTCAGTTATACTTCTCTGAAATTAGCTGAATATAATATTTTGAGAATATGAAAATAATACAAATTCAGGGAACTCTTAACAATAACAATTATGGTGTAAAATAATGTATACTTGTATTAAAAGTATATTTCATGACCTGCAACTGCTTCCAAAAGAGCAATTTTGTTTCTCTTTATTGCTGGTTTTCGAAATGATAATTTAAATTCATATCAAATTTATTATAGTGTTTAATCTTTATCATTATTATGTTAAGGACCATAATAAAATGTGAGTGATAAGTTAAGAATTCATTCTAAATTTCAATTATTTGTGAAATGGTCGAAAAGTTGTTGCCGTTCGTTCATTTGGAAAATATTATATTTTGTTGTACGTGCTTTTTTCTCAAGGTCAATAAATTGCTTAAAGATGAAACACCAGAAGATTGATGGTGATTTTATTATGTTAATTTTATTATATAGTCATGGCATTGTCAACGGCTCATCAATATGAAACACGTGCATATAATAAAACGCAGGCAGTGGAATGAAATAATATATTGTTATTTAGCGCTCAAATGAAACAGAAGTCTGTAGAATGTGTAGTCAAGGCAGTATCAACAATAATGTAATTGAATTGATTCTGAGAAATTAAGAAAAATTAAAGAGTTGTTGGAAAAATATGGAGTATTCTTCCTTCTTGTGAGTACTGTTGGGAGTAATACGCGTTACAATTATATTAACTTATTCATATTGTATTAAAATATATGACGTATATTTTATTTTAATTATATAATAACATTTTATTGGTATGACCAAAGTAAAGTTAATCAGCTTCGGACGCGATTCCATAAGTGTTTTTTCCTCATTGTTTTGTATAAAAATATAACGTTTTTCAAAAAAACAATAATACATTTCACATAATAAAAGAATTTTCTACTAAACTGCATCATTAGATTTTTGATATTAAACACTCAAAAAAACCTACTTTTTGCCACAAATATATCACTGTGCGATGCTCATTTCGCAATGTAGGCAGCATCACAAATATCTAAGGTTTGGCATTGGTTTCTTAAAAGAAATATTCAACTTAAATACGTATTAGCACGCATCCAGTAAAACTACAATTGAAACATTGCTTACATCAATATCCATTGTTGACCATAACTAGAAGGTATTGTACGTTAAAAGCTGAAAGTTACCTCACCACACAAAGTGCAGCCACAGATGGCTAACAAGCAGTCATGTAAAGTTTGTAGCTACTATTTGCATAAAAGCGATGGGATATGTTGCACAACGAGAAAGACGTAGCTGCATGAGGAGACCGCACACACACATTTTCCCCATTTTTGTATATACCTACTTATGTTATATATGTAATTTATTCTGTACTACATTGTTAGCGTTACAACAGTAACCATTTTGGAGGCCACTTAGCTTATTTTAGTCATTTGTAATACTTGACCAGAAATAAAATGTGCTCGCGAAAAACATAAAACATTTTAACTGCGGTTTGTGGCAAAATCATGTATTCTCATTTGCAACATTCATTTGTACAACAAACTCGTTCATATTTTTAAATGAATTTTTCGAATTTGACACAAGCTCTCATCAAAGTTTATGCTTCAAATGATATATTTTTGTGAATTAACATATTTAATATGAGTGGAAATGACATGTTGTACTTGGCACTTAAAACTTGGAAACAACGAGTACGCCAGGACGTGCATTGGAACAACATACATTTTAAACAAAAGTGTTTACTGTGAGCATAGAGATTTGTTCGCACTAGGAGAACAAAAGTAGAATCCAGATATCATAAATTTGTGCCTTTGCAACTAAAAAAGGAACTTAATGTGATGAAAAATGGTATTCACATTTATTTTGCTGACAAAGTTAATGGACATTGAACTATAAAACATCTTAGAAAAGTGAAATTAAATTATATTTAAGTACCTCTAAGCATGTACCCTTTTTTAAGCTGTACTACAAAAAATAAACATTAGATCGTAACAAAAATTTGCTTCTAGTGAAAATTATTTATATATTTTTTTTTGCATATGAATACAAAAGCCACAAGACAGTTCGTGCACATAAACTACTTGAATCACAATTTGTCTTAATACTTTCCTGGAAGCAAGAAAAGTTAACAGATAACGCTCTAATCCAGCTATGCCCACCGCTTAAGCTCGCGAGCGAAAGCAGCTTTTATACATTTACATGTACACATAAACAGCTTTGTGCTAGAAGGTAGTAAACTCTAATCAGAAAGCGAATTACAGTATTGCTTAAAATGTTTAATGATGTTTGGGAAAATGATTTTTTGTTTACGCAAAACAGCACACTAGAACAAATCGCATACATTGACGTTGGGCATAGCTGCTCTAATCCAACCAAATTTACTAAATATCATCGAATCGTTTCACTCAAATATGTCTCTTACTAGATACGTATGAGTAATAAACATTTGTTTTCATTAATCATACGCAACCTACACAATTTATTTATTTTCGACATAAAATAAATAAAGTACCAAAGAGCATTTAAGCGAAGGAAAGTGTATGCGGTTGATGTGATTTGTAAATTGGAAATCAAAGCGCACTTATATTTCAACTGGATCAAAGAACTCGTTTTTTCACAATAACTTTCGTGCAAACAATCTTCGTAACAGCCTTAGCGGCGGTATATCCTTTTATTTAATAGGTAATGTGTCAATATTTTGTATACTATGTTTTCCATATATTTGAATAAATACAGTTGGTTTCTCCACCGGCAGTCAAAAGACATAAGAAAAATATATTAGAAATCATGATTATTGCAGTTCTTGGCCGATTGATCAAAAGCACATAATAACTTTTTATTAAAAATAATTCTAAAAAATCAAAAGAAAGATAATATGATCAGAAATTAAGAGAGGAATAATTATTAGAAAATTATTAGAAAAACCTAGTAATAAAACAAGTCAAAAAATTGTTAGAGAAAAGACAAATACAACAATTTTATCGTATTAAATTGAGCAAGACATATTTAATGTTTTTGTGACACTTTCTATACTATCTAACGTTGCTATGCTATGTTGTCATCTTTTGCAAGTAGATGACATTACGATTGCCCCTTCTGGCATATTATAAAGTTAAATTATGTTGGCGTGAGCTCTAACTTATGCCAATAGATATTAAAAACATTAAAAAATTATTATGTTTAAAAAACTCGTTTTTAAGTTTCAGAAAATATTCGGAAGACTAATGTATTTTCAAAAATTATGCTGAACAATTCAGCTTCAAAGTAGTACACTAAATATTTCTGGTGGTAGTTGCGAAGTAATTACCTAATATTACAGAATAGACCGCCCTATAGCTATACGGGGCATAAATAAACAAACACAATTTTGATTTTCATCAATAATGTAAAATTTTATCTATTGTTAATCTGCAAGCAAGCGGTATTAAACTGCTTTCAAACCAGCTACAAACTGTACGTATGATGACGAAAGATTCGGTATTGATGGTAACTTTATGTGTATATGCCTAAACGTTTTACGTCACCAAGCAGGTATTCGCTTTTCAGCATTTTGTTATGTACAATAATTCATCTATGTTTGGAAGGTAATAATTTCTTTAATACAGATAAATCCAATAATCGAATTTTGGGTGATACCGTAATATGTTGTTTTGTTGTAACTTATGCTGTGGCCATATCTAAAACTGTGTCAAAGCAGTTTAAAACTTTTTCTATAGCGATTATGTTACGCTCACTCATATTAGCAATAACATGGGATGAAGGTCGTCTGAGATGAAATTGCTCAGCTACGCTGTTTTGTCTGTGTTGTGGATGCATAATATTTGTTTGCAAATTAATTTAATGCTTACATCTAAAATGTAAGATTAAACAATTTTAAACATTGCGAAACCTTGATAACTCTTGAAACAACAAATACAATTATTTTTTTTTTATATAATTCAAAATCATTAAATTTTATTGGCACAGCACAAAACTGCATTTCTACTAATTCCCAATCGAACTGACATAGAAAGGAACTAAAAAAATTTCAGTCGGTTAAACAGACCTTCACATACCTTTACCCTAAAAAAAACATTAAATTTGCAAGTATACAATTTTTTCCCTAAAATTTTATTTAGTTATAGATTTACTTAATATTAAATTTGGGCAAGATTGCGTTGGGTGTGTTGATATTATTACTCGGTTTGTAAAGTGGGCGGGAGGTACCAGAATTTAGGCAAGATTACGTCGGGTGTATTGATATTATTACTCGATTCCTAAAGTGCGCGAAATGATACATTTGTATGGGAGGTACCAGAAGGGGCGTGGCCATGTATCCCATTTTCAATACCCTACCCATAGGGTGAGGGTCTAATTATCATCAAAATCTCAGACATCGGGTAAAAAACTCTCTAGTAGTTTAACATCAAATCCCTAATTAAGAACTTTTATTTGATGGCTTAAAAAGTCGGCCACCTTTTCATTTCTGCTTACAAGGTATGATATACATACGTTACCATATTTCATGATCATACTTTACGAAAGATGTCGGGGAATGTTACCAAAAAAGTTAAAAAAAATACTTGTATACCGTCGCACTAACAGCTAAACTTAGTAGAGGGTAATTTGTTGTGTTACCGTAACTGTACAAAAAGCTATTTCTGATCATTTTATTAAAAAGTAAAACAAAATACGTAAGAAATCCTTATTGGTGAAATTAAGTGGAATCACATGAATCACCAACATGTTAATTTGATAGAATAGCCATCAAGTGATAAAATTCCCAGCAAAGCAAAAATTAAGTGAATTGCTGGCAATATAGTTTTATAATTTCCAATGAATGAATCAGCGCTTATTTTTTCACTTCCAAAAAGTGTTTTTAACCCACTTCCAATGACGTCAATAACAACACAAAAAAATTAAATTAAAATGGTTGAAGAACTTATGTTGCGGTTTCGTTGGCAGAAACGAAATGCAAATTTCACTGGAATGCTTTGTGTAATGTAGTTAAGTCAAGACAAGACCACAAGAGGGTTATGTGTCGCATAGGAAATTATAAAGGGAATATACACACCCAAAAAAATGTGTCGGGGTTGGGCGATTAGACTACCCTTTTCTTACGTTTTTTAAGATCTGAATACTGATCTTAATATCATTTTGTTCCAGAATTTCAGGATTTTTGCTAAGCTATAAGCTCGCAAAAAATATATCTTTAAAGAAAAGTTAATTTGATGTTATGCCAAAATCCTATCGTGATTAGGATAAACATACTTCTGGGAATGTCTGACGTTCTTTTTGATCACGTCAATCAAAATTTGTTTAGTAAAAGCCTTTCACAAAGCTGATTTTAGGATTAATTACTAAACTTTGGTTCCGTTGAGTCAGTTCAAGAAAAAAATCGTGTTTAATATATTAACTGTGATAGGCTTTCCCACATCTCATCCATGTGATGCAACTGGAAATTGTCTAAATGTTTATTTATGTTTTCTTTTGACAGGCAATGTTAAAAAGCACGCCAAACATCAGCATTGTGACATATGCCGATTAAGATAACCCCTTAAATTTGATTCCTACAAAGTCGATGAAGTCGCTCTAATTAATATAGGTGTATGGATCATAGGTCGAACCCATAAGTTAATTTACTTTCATATAGTTCGTATCATTTATTGGAGTTTAATTGAAACATCTATGTCAGCAATTTCTCTAATAAAAAATAATAAAAATTTGTGCCATTTCAGTAACGTATACAAACATAAACTGAAGTATCTTTCAAATTCCTTAAGACTTAAAAGATAGTTTCGAATTTTAAAACGTATTAAGTAAACACAAAAAAACCTTAAATCCATCTTCCATGCATTGCAAAACACTTGAAATGCTAACGATACACGTTTCGTTTCTCTTAAATTAAATTTTGATACATGTTGAAAGGATGTGTTACAAGAATTCAAACAGTATAGTACACCTGCATTTTGCATGATGTGTTCTCTTCAACAACCGTCAGACAGTTTACATTAGAACCAACAAAAAAAAGCATACTTTCTAACATCGTTCCGTTCATTTGCGGGAAGTTTTTGCCCGGTAGTAGTGGATTTTTTTTGTTTATGCACCAAGTTTTTGTGTTGTGCAGCTGACATAATATGAAGTGACTTCTTGCTTTTAAGTTCGTACATAACAAAAAGCATCAGTTAAAGTGATATTTTCTTCGGAGCGTTAACAATTTAATGGTGTTTTATTGTCAAAGCTTGAATATAATAAAGGAATAACACGTAAGTGGTATTGTTATTGTCTTAAACAGAGGAAAGTACAAAAAGATACAAGCGATGTAGTGATTTTGCGTTATGTGTTTAACTATTAAACAAAAGGAATCGTTTCAGAGACTACAACAAAGTTAGATGTAACTATAGTTTTATAATATGTAGTAAATTGACCTTTGGTTGATGATGAAATTATAGTTTAAATGCCTGTTATCTACAATTGCTCGTACGACTTGTCAGTTTGTGACCAAAGGTTGAAAATGTAAATATACACGACATTTTACCAGCATATAATCGAGATATCAAAAGTTTTGGGAATTTCAAATATCTTTAGTGGTTAAATATCTTTACAGAGCCCTTATGGGGAAATTATTATAAGGATATATCGCTGCAGTGGTCACGCCACTATCATATGGGATGCTTGGGTTAGATGCCTTTCACAGCCGTCTATATTCGCAAAGAAGATCCGACTGATCTGATCATAGCACATTCTCTGTTTTACTTTTTGTAACTATTCAATGATATAATGAGCGCATCGATTCTATTCCTCCCTCTCATTGTCTATCCGTAAATTTCGACTACGATAACATAAAACCGAGAGCGATGCTTGCAATTGATTCATTTGACCGTTATATATGCGATATATTTCCCAATAAAAATATAATCGTGGGCATTTCTGATCTATCCGATTGTAGATAATTTTTAGTAAATCAATTGCAATATAACAATATAAGAGTTATATTAAACAATTGTAATATAGAGATATAGAATTAGATTAAAAAATATGCATTTTTGTTGTGTTATTTTGAATGATTTTGCCTCCCCAATTTTGATATCTAAACGACCGTTCTGTGTTTCGTCATTTACTATATATTTAACTGTCTTCTGCTAGCCACAGTCGCAGTCGCATTAGTTTCCTGCTAACCTCTTATCGCACACTCTCTCGTACTATCCATGTACGTGTACATTATATTACATGCGTAGAAACAAAATTGTTTATTATACAATCAAATCGTTTGATTCTTTCATACCTTGTGTGTGTGTTTGTGATTTGGTTAACTGCCATTATATCTATAGTTTATCCGTAGCTGCTGCTATGACTTATGCATTCATATGTTAGGCATTGTACAACAGTATTCTGTTTGGTTATTGTATGTAGATCCTAATAAGGTTTGAGTCTATTGTTTGGCAAAACTTAATTAAATTGTTGCAAAGCTTCACATTGTTATCACTTATCAATTCCCACCAATATTCTTGCGAAAATATGTGTTATCATGAATTGAACGTACACAAATGGTATCATGGATATATGTTAATCTTTCCCTTAACACTCATATGGAAAATGTAACAATATATGTTTTGAGATAGAAGTTTCGTGAGTAATTCCCAGGGGATCATTAAATCGTAATGTGTTTTGGGCGAATCTATTTCTAAGACATGACCCAAATATTAATCATAATTCATAAAAAACTAATTAGGTTTATCTCTTGACCTTTTTATTGCCTGTGGACATGGCGATGAAATTAATGACCATATAGAGTATATATTAATCGCAGGCTAAACTAAATCTATTTAATGTGTGTAATGATGTATAATGCGTATACCACAACAAAAAAAATTTTTCACTGGTACTTGAATTTTCAATATTTTGGTTGTTTAGAACAACTTTGCGGGATTGGTTGGGAAAGGTGCCGTGACATAACCCCACACGGACATAATCCCCAAAACGATTTTGGGACTTGATCGGACATAATCCCCAATGATACTAATCTGCGGACATAAACCCCAATGGGGATTATGACCGAATTTGTTGTTGTATTTAGTATTTCAACATATGAAGAGAAAAATTTGAAATATTGTTATTGTAGCGAAGGACGAATGCGGAGGGGGGCACGTCCGCAGAGCCTTGCGGACATAGGCCTCAAAATCGTTTTGGGAATTATGTCCGTGGGGGTTATGTCCGGGCACCGTTTGGAAAGCGTGTGTAAACGATTTTATTGACATTAATATAAAGATAATTTTTAATTAGTCGTGAATTTTAAGTTATGTACTAGAAAAATATGTTTACCATTTGTGATGCATCCGTACTAGACATAAAATTTTACAAAGCTATCTGAAGCTGTTTATCATAGACGTCGTTTGCAAATCGCTGTTCTCAATTGAACACCGTGAAAGCTCCACCATTTACTTCACATTGCGGATATCATGAACTAGTTTAATACAATTGATATTTTTGCTACAAAAGACACTTAAGATTTCATGACACATAATCCTGGCAGATCGTATGATCTCCTATAAAAATGCACTAGTACATTCTTTCAACATGTGGGCGTAAACACAGAAGTGCTGATAACAGTCTTTTTTTCATTACCACAAGTATTCACAACAATGACATTATGACAAACCTCAGACGGTTAAGGAAGGCATTTGTTGTTACACCTTGAGAAACATTAGCATATAACAGTTTGCATATAACAAGTATTCTCAGCATGTAAAAATGTTAAAATGTACCACAAAATGAATATCTTATTTTATCCGTATGCATGCCCCATTTTAAGTAAGCTGCTAGCTCAATTCCGAGACACGAGACATGACGCAAAGTTGTTGAACGCATTTCTAAATACTAAAAGTTTCTAAATTTCCATCTATACAGACTCAAAAATGTCAAAAGGTTACACACATCGACCATAATCAGGTACATTTACGTATTTAAATATTTATGCATGTATGTGTTTATACAAGATTCTCCGATTTTCTCAGTCGTTAGCAGAATACGATGATGTCGTTTTACCACTATTACTTTAATATGCTTGGAAATAGTAACAAATATTGTTTAAACTGATACTTATATCACATTAGAGATGAAATTGAAAAGTAATTTAACATGTTGCGTGGAAATATAATGACACATTACCTGTATGTATGACTCTTCTTGTCTGTAATCCTAACTTTTGATATAACGACTGTTGATTGAAATTGTGTTGATGATGGATACAAATACAAACGCCGAAGAAAAAAATGCATTTATTGAAGGCAGAGGGAGACAGTAATTCTAGATATTACTAAGCCTCCTTTCTTAAACTCTTTAAATCAAAAAATTTGTATAGTATTAATATTTTGAAATGTTGCAAGATTGCGAAGGTCGAGCTGGCAGGTCGAGCATCTCTTGCGAAAAAACTTATCCGTAATGTCGATGTATTAAATATGCTGTGTTACTAGTACTACTCTAGTGCGTATGAAGCATTTATGCTTTTTTAAATATTACGTATACATTTCGATGTTCAATTAAATTGAGTTCGTACAAACTTATAAACTTACTGCGCCTTGTTAAATTATTCAAAATGTTATTAAAGTTCTTCTACTGCTTTCGCCAAAAAATGCTCTCATTTACAGTTGTACAATTATAAATATATATCACAACTTAGCTTTCAAGGTTAACGAACTAATTAAAGAAACTAAAAGACCATAGAAATGGAATCCCATATAATGAGAATTAATTTTGCGAGTATCTCAATGTAGGTGTATATATGTAAATGTTTTGAATTTGTAATCTGATTAAGACAAAATTGCACGCCGTAATGTTTACTAATTATAGAAAAGTTCAATAACATTTTGAAAGTTTTAAATTATTATTAGTATATGAACACAGCATATAGCATATTTGTCACAATAATACAGCAGTGTTGAAATAATTGGACATTTCTAAGCTAGTAACTTCAATAACATGTTTTAATTTCTTTATTATATTTTATATTTTCTAATAAAACAGGTTTGGGCACATCGATTAACAGGTTTTCAATTCTATAACATACATACGGAGAATTTTTTTTAACAATGTCCAACTATGAATTCGTAGCGAAGTCGATGCTTAACTAGACAATTTCGGCCGGTCGTCGTATACAACGACGGGAACGATGAGTGTTGTCCACTAGCCCACAAGCAGTAGCGTACAGCATCTGAATTTGCATCACCCTTGGCAAGACACGTTAAATTCTAAGTATCTTAAGAAAACAGAAATTTTTAAGATGACTGAAACTGTAATGAGATGCTGACAGTGTTTTTGGACCCCATGTAAAGTCCTGTTGCCTCTGCAGTTTACGGTTGATTACTCTTAGTTGACGCGATACATCTCGCATATAAAACAAGTTCGTCAAACACATCTTAGTCTTCAATAATGCAATCATTATCTAGTAAGAAAGAAATTGGCCCTGCAAATGGCCTTGTAATTTAGAAACCCTTTACGGTATTAAACCTCTCAATCAGTATTTGAAAACAAATCCCATCTTTTACACATTATCGAATCCATTCATAAATGTTGCGCAGTTTGAGTCTTGGTTCAGTAGAATCACTATCAATTCCTGTTAGCAAATGCTCAAGCCACCAATGGATTTCTTAGAATATTTTGCCTTGTTAATATTTATAGAGTCAACTGGGTCGTAAATATCATTTGCTGTATTATTTTGCTCCACGCTTTGGATATATTTATATAAAACACGTGTCTACTGTTTAAGACGTCGACTCCATACTTTGATAAAACAACTCACGTGGCATTAAAGTTTATGGCGGCGATGTAAAATAGTGTTTTGTCTTTAAATGTACTGTTTATCCTAGTAAACTTACCAGTAGAAATACGTTAAGGTTTATTGTTAAGGTTAGATGTGCTAGATTTATTTACATTCATGCCTTCACTAACAGCGCTATAGCTGGTGTTTACTATGCCATCATGGTGACGAAGACCAATTGTAGTTAGCATAGCAATAAAGGAATCTTATCGGTAAAACAAATCTTTCATATAGCCATCACTTTTGAATACATTATTCTCTATAAAAAATATGATGTTATTTTATGTGTCATTGCCGTCTCTATGATTTAATTGTTACTGCTTCAATTTGTCTAATGTAATAAACAACAAAATATCGCATCAAGATTCGTTGCCCTATTAAGATCCTTTTTATGCCTTTGCTATTTATGGTTATTACAAATGTTGTTAGGTTAAATGTTTATCTTCCTTATAATGATGCCGGCCAAAATCCTTGCTAACGAGGCACTTCTTAAATTTCAAAAGACATTTCAATAATTGACTTGTTTTCCATGGGACTTGGGGTTTCCTGTTTGAATCGTTAGCCTAATTGTTAATTTGACTGTTAGCACCATCATTTCAAAAAAAAATTACCTTTACAATGGAAATAGAAAATTTTCCGTGTTGAATTTTTGCTATCAGTATTCTCCTCTTAAAAAATATAACATTTAAATAACGAAAGACAATAAGTTTGAGGACATGTGATTTAAGTTAATAAAAACTAGTAAGGCGGTTATCTTCGGCTATGCCGAAGCTCAGACACCTTTCACCATTTGTAAAAATGGTGGTAAAACTGGTTATTTGCACTACGACTATATTTTATTAAACTTTGTACCACAAAACAGGGGAGTTGGTGAAAAGTGGACGTTACTTTTAGCTTCACACATCCATTTTGTCAGTAATTTTGTACAGATTTTATTCGATTTTATGAATTTTGTAACTCCCCAAAAATGGGAAGTTGTGTGGGATGTGGGAGTAGTTTAAATCCGATCATGCCTATCTTAGAACTTAACCTCTGATTACATACCAAATAGCAAATAGGGATATACAGACGGACACCCCCAAAAAGGGGGAAAATTGTATGGAAGGTGGGAGAAGTATTCGTCCGATATTGCTCATCTTACAAAGTAAACTCCTATTATAGGATTAAAGCTTGCATATACAATTTCAGCTCAATATTTTCTAACCTACGGCTATAATCGGGAGGCAGTTAAGCAGCCACCCCAAAAAAAATTAGTTTGAATGGGAGGTGGGAGTAGTTTTTGACCGACATTGCTTATCTTAAAAAGTAGCCTCCGCTTAGATATTGAATCTTACACACACCCCCAAAAAGAGGGATTTTGTATGGGAGTTGAGAGTAGTTTTTGACCGATCAGTCTCATTTTAATATTCAACCTCCGCTTAAAGTAGGGAAGCTTGCATACATTATTTCAGCTTCATTGCTCTTAAATTACTACTGTAATCGCGGGACTCACATACAGACAACCCCAAATAGAGGGATTGTGTATGGGAGGTGGGAGTAATTTTCATCTTACTACTCAACCTTCGCTTAGTGTAGGAATCTTGCATACAAAATTTTAGCTTGATTGCTCTTAAACTACAGCTGTAATCGTAGGAATAGACCCCAAAAAGGGGGAGATTGTATGGGAGGTGGGAGTAGTTTTTGACCGATCGGGCTCATCTTACCACTTACCCTCCGCTTAGTGTAGGGAAGCTCACATACAAAATTTCAGGTTGATTGCCCTTAAACTACAGCTGCAATCGTAGGGAGAGACCCCAAAAATGGGGAGTTTGTATGGGAGGTGGGAGCAGTTTTTGACCGATCGGTCTCATCTTACTACTCAGCCTACGCTTAGTGTAGGGAAGATTGCATACAAAATTTTAGCTTGATTGCCCTTAAACTACAGCTGTAACCGCAGGGATATACCCAAAAAAGGGGGAGTTTGTATGGGAGGAGGGAGCATTTTTTGACCGATCGGGCTCATCTTAGAACTTAACCTCCGCTTTGATGATAGAAGCTTGCATTCCAAATTTCAGCTCGATATAACATAAACTGCGGCTGTAATCGCGGGGACAGACAGACGGACAGACGGTCACCCTTAAATCGACTCAGATTTCGATGCTGATCATTTATATATATATATTGTTATACCTACCACGCCTCCTTATGGGCTTTACAAATGGAAGAACAAAATGAATATACCCTTCACTCCGTTCATGCGCATGGTGAAGGGTATAAAAACATACATAGCATACCAATACATGGAACATACACAAAGTAAAAATTCGGCTGCATGTTCTCAGTTTTATCGTTGTGTAAATTTAAATCGCACTAGGACAAAATAAAGTCCTTTACATCCACAGACAGATTTGGCACAAACAAGTAAGAACATTTATAAAAAGGAGTTTGTATGTCCTTAAGAAATTTTACATCTAGCTTAATTTCTACATTTAAATATCTCTCAAAGATACAAGGTAGTTATAATTATTTATTATGCAACAGCAAACATAGAGTTCATATATTGCATATTTTCTTATCAATGACTCTATCAGTTCAATGCAAAAAATTCTAAGTCAACATTATTCGAAAAATAAAATATTCTTATAGCATGAAAAATAAATCAAAACAGCATTGTAAGCAACAAATAACATGTATTTAATTCCGTTGATACCTATATGAATACTGATATTTAAAACTGCAGATCTTGCAGATCCTGCATATATTGCAATTCTTTCAAAATTATTTAAAAAATAACATTATTTAATACTTAAATTTTAATATATCAATTTTTAACCCATGTGTTTGCATACAATATCCAATATTTTTGTAAAAAAAATTTTATGTTTGTATTTTTGAAGAAGATTTGCCATAACACATCTTCGAACATTTTCCATCCCTCAGAAAATTAAAAAAATGGACTTGATCGTTTTTATTTTAAACTGCAAGTATGTTGAAAATTGTGGATATCTGCTGTGTGTTATTAAAGCCTATCCCATCTTTTGTTAGACCTTTTTGAAAATATCTTATGAACACTAATTGCACTTAAAATGTGTTTGTTATACATATTTCATTAACTACATATGTGCATAAATGAATGATAATTACTATTTATTATTTACAGACTTGTTGGCTATTGTTAACAAATGATGTTCTTATCTATTACAGTTTATTATTTGTTTACTTAGCACATATATCCGTAGGACAAGACACTTCACAATAGCAGTAATTAAGTAAATATTTATTTACACTACATTAAAATTTAATTAGACAAAATGTTAGTTTGATAACTTTACAAATACCCAAAGATAACATTAGTGAATACATTTAAATCAACATCAGTTGCTTAATTAAGGCATTGTCACATGTGTCAATAATTTCTGTAGCCTAGGTGACCAATGAAATATCTACATACATACACTCAAGTTTATAAAGTTGAGCGAATAGTCCCCAAAATCAAATTATATTAAATGCCTACAAAATTTAACTGTATTCGAATATGTTGCTATAAATACTGTGCGCTCACTCTCAGCTACTTAATGCCTACAAATTTGAGATAATTCAATGTCTCGTATATTTCAGTTCTTGGTAAGTCGAGTTGCAGCCTTTTTAAAATATCTTCATAATCACAAGGCAACTTATTGAATTAAGAACTGCAAAAACTCTATAAACGATTTTCTCGCATACTATTCCTTATTTTTATGTCCATTCTACTATATATATATCCATTTCCTTCCCATTTCTTGCATTGCATTACGCCTATTGAGAAATACAAAGAAAAAAAAAGGTATTACGAGTGTGCAAAAAGGAGATATTAAAAATGTATGTATTAATTCTGTCTCCAAAGACTCAATTCAACACACATCTTTTTCACACGTGAAATATATCATTGTTTTCGTGTTCATTTTATTTCGTATATGTGAATACTCTGCTCATATGAAACAACAAAAATATTCTTACTTTTCCCTAGTGAATAAATCCAGTTCTCTTGGAGAGCTTAATATTGGCCAGCATACTTTAATACCCTGCCGTTGAGATGGGATAAAATACCAAGTATTAAAATGTCCAGCTATATTAAAGGAGAAATTTCGACAGCTACGGAAAGGCAAGCATTTCATATATGCACCTTCGTTATTAAAACAGACGTTTGGATGTCGAAAGCAAATCGCCAAAGAAATTGTATATGAAAAACTGTTAACATTCTTAATTATTTTCCTGTGTAATTGACAGAGACAAATAAAATGAAAAATATAAAAGAAACAAACCAAGAGTTTATCATTATGTTTCAGAAACATTCGTATGTAAGGAGAATTAAGATGTAAAGGTATTTAATATACAATATGAATATGCATTGCACATTAATGTTTAAACTTTTTAATAAAGGCCTAACTAACATAGTTTCCTTTTATCCCAATTGATTGTCGGCATTATGCAGCTTTTTTCAATTTACTTGTTTGCCAGTAATAAACATTAAACAGTTAACACCGATGATTGCCATTAAATGAGTGCTGCTGTAAAGTTGCTTTATCAATTTCTTTGTGTGTATCGCTGATTGTTTGCCACCACATGTATTCCAAAACATCCACAAAACTGAGCGATAAAAAAGCTCTGCAATATTGTTGCCTTACAATTTTCATAACCTCAACTGAAATGTATAGGAATAACTGCTGTAAACCTGAAAACACTATGAATTATGGATGGACATAATCAGCGTAACAGTTTATAAAAAAGGTGAGATAACATCGACGAAAACATACAAAATAATGGTGCAAATGCAATAACTTTTTACACAAAACCGTAAAAAATCAGGAAAAAATATAAAAAGCCAAATAGTCGAAATAGTTCAATGGACATTAAAATTTTATTATTGTGTGTCAACAAAAGTTGCCAACAAAATGCCACCAACTAAATGTAAGAGTTAAATGACGATATTCTAATGCAAATAAGTACACTTCTCACATATCATAGGATAGAAAGAGCCCGCGCATAAAATCTAAAATAATATACATGAGGTTTTGCTAATTTTGGTAGACCTTACGGTTAAATGAAATCCGCACAATGGAAATTTTGGACAGTTGTGTTGATCAAATGAATATGTACGTACAATATAATTGTTCCCAACTTTATGTGTTATTAATGCAGTTAAGTTTGCTGCTTGCCTTTCTAGGAATGACAAATTGTTCAACATGGTGGGTTTTAATTTGGGCTGTATTTACCGACCAATTTTACGCACACACTCTGTGGGATACTACTGAGCATTGGATATTCAATTATATGCTGACCGATTGCATCATAGCAGATGACATTTGTAAACATCGGTACATAATTCCAATTAACTGGGCACAGGCGGTTGTATGCGGTCTTTTGATGGTTGATCTATTATTAATCAGTTTTCAACGATGGTTGGTAATAAATGTGAAAAAAAACACCAAAATGGATTTTGCATTGGGGGTTCTCAATGGGAGTGTATACAACAAGATGGCAAAATGGAAAATTGATGTGTGATAGAGGAATATTTGCACATCTATGTATGACCATTACGGTTAGTATGTGAATATTTGTGGGTACAAGGTAATGTTAATAATATTTTTTTTTGCTCGACATTTATGCTTGAAGGGAAGTAAAGTGCAAATTCAATAGTTTTTGGTTCTACAAGACATCAGAACATGTTATATGGAAATAAAGCAATATGATTTGAAAACTTAAAAGTTTCTTTAATATTTTATCCCTTGGACCATATTAATGTCAAGGGCAAATGTCATTACTATTTTGCAAATAAAGTAGTTAAAACTGATAACTATTATATATGTAAATAAAACACTAACATATCATCCCAGCAAACCAAAAGTTCCGACGTGTCGGACATCATCTTAAATAAATGCCTTCAGAAATACGACCGAGTCTGCACATTCTCTGAACTTTTGTACACATTAAACGATTTCGTCTGCACATTCTCGAAAGTGAGTTTTTTGTTCTTCTTCTTCCCACGAAAGAAACCTGTCGCTGGGTCATTTTCCAAAAGTTCCTTCGAAATCTCTCAAAATTTCCCTCAGATATCTGACCGAAAAGTCCGCACAAGTTTCCGAATTTCCCTAGACATTTCGGTCCGAATTCTAGTCAACCACCCATACAACCCATTTCGGACAGAATTCTGACAGACATCGACAACTTGTGCAGAATTTCGAATTCGGAGAAAATGGTTTGCTGGGATATAACATTCAAAAATAAACTTTGTAAGTTAACGTTTAATATTATACAATTCAATTCGCTTCATTAAACCATGACGCGTTTTAATGGCTCAAGATCGTATAGTAATTAATTGTTTTCAAAAACAATTGTTGTAAAATATACTTAAGTATTCCATTTAAACATGATATGATGTTAATAATTTCTGCATGAAAGAATTTTTCCATTTATCTGATTGCAAAAGTTAATTTAACACAATGAAAAACATTTCATTGTCAAAAATCGAAATCGGCATAATTGGTTGCATCAATAGCAATAATAGAGCAGCCCACATAACTTCGATTGAATTGAAATAAATTTTTCAACCAACATATATGCACGAGGACAATAACATTCCTACGGGAAAATGAACCGGTGATGCACTAGTCTCCGGACCGGTTCCCTGGGCAGCATGAACCGGTCATATGACATTTCCTGGTACTCTTCAGAGATATCGTTAATACGTTTCCTGTTCTCATATCATTTAACACATAACAAATATATCTTCCTTAACATATGACGACTAAAAGTGTTTAAGTACCCAAATAATATAATTTATGTTGCCTACTTTGCATTTAATTTACATTAATTTTTATACAAGTGTATGAAAATATGCCCTAAATAACACATAGCGAATACGCAGATGCTGGAGCACAGTAAGCTAGCAAATCATCTGTGTGTGGGTTATTTTGCATATATTCTAATTTGGTTTGTAGGCAATAGAAACCATAATATAGCTGCCCTGACCACCAAAATTATGCTATTTATGTATAAGTACTGCGCACACAACCTATTCAAATGAGCTGATTGTTTTTCGAAAACATATCTAAGCGACCCACCCCGAATTTTGTCACTTTTTCATTTACATAAATCAGTTTTAATGGCTTATGCGGTTGTTGTTGTTTCCAGCAAAACAGCGGTTGGTGATTTTAATACTTTTTAGCAAAATTGGATAAATAACTAAATGAGAGATGTTGAGATTTTTGTCCTTTGCAATTAAATTTACATTTTAGGGGACTCTAAATAGCACTGGTTATTTATGTATTTTTAATCAACGTCCCGCTATTTGGTATGCGGAATTATTTAGTATTTTTAAAATAACTTGGTATCGCAAATTTGCTGTATTTGGCATAAGTATAAGACCAGATGGCGATTTTTATTTGAATGTTCATCAGTGAATTATTGATAAAGTTTGAATTTGTTTTTTCGACGAAATTCGGAATTTTTTAGTATGATTAAATAAATTTGGACGATGGAACTGTGAAAAATTTCGGATAATTATCCCAAAATGACTTTTCGAATGAAAAACTAAAAACAAATTTGGTGTAAAACTCGGTAAATTCCGGAGAAACTTGAATTTTTTCTACAAAATTTTTCATTGTATCGCTTGTTTTGATGAAACTAGCAAATTAAATTTTTGTATAAAAATTTGTGTGTAACTGCTTTTAAGAAAAATATAAAATTTTCGTTGGAAAAGCACGGAAAATACCAAAGATTTGAATTTTTATTAACGAAATTTTGTTTTTTATCGTATAGTTTGAAATTCTTGGACGATGTTAATGTGAAAAATTTTGAATAGTTATTACGAAATGATTTTTCGATTGGAAAAATAGAAAAATTCTTGGAGAAAACTCGGAAAATTTTGGGAAAACTCGAAAACATTTGAATTTTTCGACGAAATTTAGCTTTGAATCGCTTGATTTAATGATTTCAGTCGACGTAAAGTTGGAAAATTCCTTATGAATCTTGGAAAATTTTGGATTATTGTGAAATTTATTATTTTAAAATATTACAAGCGAAATGATGGAACAACTGCAAAATCTTCTGCGTGAACATAACGCATTTGTCCGATAGTTCGAAACCGTATTGGATACAAAGCATTCAGACGACCACAAAATCATTATCAGAGCAACCAAAGAAGGCCTTGCAAGACAATTAAATGTTCCCACTATAAATGAAGTCGCAGTGGTGATTGTTGGAGAGAATGTGGATTCACGCGATATTGTTCTCAAGCGACGGGATGGTGGACATCGCCAGCACGTCTACCAGACTCATTGATCATATGGTGCACTTTAACACCCGTTGATGTTCTGTTGTGGAGAGAATGATCACCTCAATTTAAAGATGGTCAATAGAACGAAAATGTTTGTTTTCAAGTCGTCACTTCTTTTTCATTCTCCATTTAAGTTCGAATTCGTATTTTGGAGAAGAAACGAACAAAATGGTTGTCTCAACGAATTTTTATGCGTATCGATTGATGATTCGGCAAGATGTTGACAATCATCTGTTAAAGTATAGTTGGTTATTTCAACAGTTCTGTGTTGACATGTACGTCAGATGCCACATTTCTTAAAGCTTGCCAAAGTTTTCATTTCTCGAAAACGCATTGGGACTCAACGCTCGTCGAGACAACTGTTTCTGCTCCAGCGAATCAAATTCGTACATTGGGTCTCATGCATAAAACGTGAGTTTGAGCTCGGACTCGATTTTTTGAGTAAAAGGTGCTTGTCGTATGTATAATAAAATTTGATGTACTTGCTTTTACTCACTGCTCACGTTTGATCTCGTCTTGCTCAGTTTGAACTATGTTAGATGTGCTTGTGCTCATTTTCATATGCATAAAAACAAGCTCTTGCTTACTTTAGTGAGCTCTTGCTCAAATTTTGTTGAGCATGCCTTATAGTTGACTCGCGTATACTAAAAAGGAATCAAAGCCGAATATTTTGCGCCACAAAGAAATACAAAATGTTATCA
The DNA here is from genome assembly GCA_964034835.1 of Muscina levida. NCBI lineage: Eukaryota > Metazoa > Arthropoda > Insecta > Diptera > Muscidae > Muscina > Muscina levida. The sequence continues at coordinate 6,429,131 of OZ035882.1, forward strand.
ACAGTGAAAAACAAATTTAGCAAGTGGGGAAAAAAAATTATACAGGTTTGTATTCTTAATTATTAATTTTTGTTGCCCTCACTCTACGGGGGTGCCCGGACATAATCCCCAACACGATTTTGGGGCTTATGTCCGCCCCGCTCTGCGGACATAACCCCCAATTTGCATTTGGGATTATGTCCGCGGGGCATAACGGACATAAGCCCCAACAAATACAACGGACATAACACCCAAACTATTTTTGCGACAAAAAGTAATGAAAAAGGTTGATGAAGTTGATGAAATGGGGGTGGGCGAACGCCCATCCCCAAAAAGAAGAGTGACTTTTTAAGTAACTAACAAACTACGACGTATGCGGCGTTCTCTTCATATGTTAAAGTACTAAACACAACAACAAATTCGGTCATAATCCCCAATGGGGCTTATGTCCGGTGGGGTTATGTCACGGCACCCCCTACGGGTAGGAGGGTATATATCATTTGATTCGGCCCAAAAGTGTAACCCATAGAAGGAGTCACTTTAGACCCTAGGTTTCTTTGAACCAAATTCGATTCATGACTTCTTAATTCGTTTGAGCCATGTCGGTCTGTCTGTCTGGCTGTCCGGCTGGTGCGAACGATAACTTTCGAAAGACGCAACCAAATGTTTTGAAATTTTGCACGGGTTCATATTTCCCAAAACTACTTACGGCATTCCAAATGGGCTACTTGGCCCCGCCCCTTCTGGTACCTCCCATACAAATACATCATTCCGTCCACTTTAGAAATAGAGTAATAATATCAATACACCCAACGGAATCGTACCCAAATTCTGTATTTCGTAAAGCTTTAACAGAATAAAGTTTTGGAGAAAAAAATTGGAAGTGTAGCCACGCCCCTTCTGGTACCTCCCATACAAATACACATTTCCGCCTACTATAGAGATGGAGTAAAAATATCAATAAATCCAACGTGATCGTACCCAAATTATGTATTTAGTAAAGCTATAACAGGATAAAGTTTTGGAGATAAAATCTGGAAGTTTGGACACGCCCCTTTTGGTACCCACATACAAATGTACAACTTCGCCCACTTTGGAAATGGAGTAATAATATCAGTACACTCGACACGATCGTGCCCAAATTCTGTATTTTGTGAAGCTATAAGAGGACAATGTTTTGGAGAAAAAAACTGGAAGTCTAGCCGCGCCCCTTCTTGTACCTCCCATACAAATGTACCACTCCGCCCACTTTAGAAATCGAGTAATAATATTAATATAATAGAAAATTTTATGTTTTACTAAGGGTGAGGGTATATGTATGTCGGGTTGCCCGACTAAATCTTTCTCACTGGTTTTTATAATATTTTTCCCTGTTAATTCAATGCAAAATTTTTGCTTATTGGTAATGCTTGGTAATTGACTTTTTTCTAGAATATATTTTTTAGATATTTTTCTACTAAAAATTTAGAAATGTCGTCAGTTTCTATTTTATAATTATTATATGATTCTACCTCACTTTCACTTGACGACATGTTTGCACTTCAATAACAATTTATGTTTGATCTTCCTTTGCTCAAGTAATTGCAATTGGTTTGAACTCATTTTTATGCATACGAAAATGAGCAAAAGCTGTTGCTATTTGTTTGAACTCGACTTACGAGCAATTGCTCACCTGACTCAACTCAGTCCTTTTACTCGTTTTTATGCATGAGACCCATTGTTTGCGATCATCGGCCGGGTTCGACGGATGACATGTGCGTGCTCATCGTTCGACAACAAGAGTATGACTATAATCGATACGAACTGACCGATAGAGTTCGAACAAATGTGCCGTTGTTAAATGCCGAGTACAAGAACATGTTCGATTCGCTGATGAAGGTTGTTGACGTTAAAACGGGAGGCATTTACTTTCTTGATGCTCCCGGTGGGACAGGCAAGACATTTTTTTATTGATTCTGGGAACAATTCGGACAACGTTGGCCGCTGCATTCCCTAGCATGGCTGCAACATTATTGTAAAGCAGTCGAACTGCAAATTCCGCTTTGAAACTGACAATTATAGGTAACTTTGAATGAAGATTGTATCAAGCTAACATGGGTATACGTTGCGAATTTTTTTAATATTTTAACCGGTGAGAGTTAAGTAGTGTAAACGTCAAAACTAAACCTTCCAGAAACTCTCTCATTTAAACACAAAAAAAAAATCAAAATCAGTCAAGCCGCTTAAAGGAATTAAGTGGCGAACTCACGTTTACACAAACATGGCCTTAAACCTAAAGCGCCTACTTAGTACACAGTAGTTTTGAGCTCAACAACATTCTTCCCGGTAGCTATAAAATTTCCACATTACTTTTTCACATACATTGATATGCTATCTTATAATAGATTTAAGTCATTTCTTTAACGGCAAGATTGTTCATAGCACTCTAGCCATAACTACAATACTGAATGTATCAAGTATCCCAAAATTAAGTGCTCACAAATGTTACATACAATAACAAATATTAAGGATTTTATTGTTTACGCCTACAGGTCCTTACAATTAAATATCAAATTTACATGACAGCTGCTATTACGATTGTGTTGAACATTTTCCAAAACTATGTTTACATGTAAATTCCATCACACAAACCACTCCCACATGAAATTTGTTGCTTATGTACGTGTATTTCATACAGATGTCGCACAAACACTACAACTAATACATGATGTATATGGTACATATGTTACATATAAAAAAATGTTCTAGAGACATAACGACTTGTGTTTAGAGCACATCAATTAATGTCCTACTGTCAATCAACACTTAGAAAATGATTCAATTAAATTGTTTTTAACTCAACGTGATGATTTATCTTTTTGTGTCGAAGAGAGAGGAAAATTAACAAATTTTTTGTGTGGTTGTTTGAGCGACATATGGAAATGACATGCAGCAATAATTCCCACTTGCATTTGTTTTGAATTTAGTGAATGGATAAAAGGGTAAACTGGAAATTATTCCACAGCTCTTAATGTGTTTAATTTACATTGTTTTGCTGAAAATGTGTGAAAACATGTTCTTAACGTTTGTTGTGCCCCTGTGAAAACAGAATAATATTTGTTGAGGGTTTTTGTTATGTGGGACCTTATGCTATAAATCATAATTTGAATTTCAAATGTGGCTATGTTGGATAAAGTATTTGTATTAAAAAATCTGGTATTAATAAATTAATATTAATAAATGACAATAGGTGAAATTACATACAATTTTTATTTAAGTGTATTCCTTCCTTAACAAATTATTTTTTCATGTGTATCAGCAATCACGCCTACAACATGTACTTTGTACAGTTATGTACACGCGTGTTGCGTTTAATTAAATTACTTAAATACAGGTAGACACGTGTATCTGTTAACATTAACAAAAAATAACTGTGGTACTCATGGTTTGCATTGATGAAGTAAATTCTTACCACTTCATTATTTCAAAACAATTCGCAAAGTGCAATAAGTATTGGCAGTAACAATGACAGGTACAATTGTCAAGCGTTCAACAATAACCAGACGCAAAAGAATGCACTATTTTCAGTCATGTTGCCAATATATCAGAAACCCTACAGTAGCAGTTTAATATGATGAAAATAATAAAAAAAATTTCGAGTGGACATGGTCATAAAATCGTCGCAACATGACTAACTGAGGAGAAATTTTCATATTTAAATATTAGTTGCCATCCTAATGTTCACATCTGTGAAGTTCATAGGAATCCATTGCTTTCATGAGTTATGATTGAAATTCAATCTTTGTGCGTTATAATTATAAATAAATTCGTTAAGTATTGCAAGTACACATTTACACACTCACCACACAAGCATACAAGCATCTACCAAGGCAATTGTCTCTTTTTATGAGTTTGTTTTCATAGAAACTCTCCGTAGATGATCCTATGTATTGGATAGGAACAGTATCAACATTAAACGGAGGATTTGTTCTAAGAAATGTACCCACAAAATTCTACAGACCCACACAATTGCTTGCATAAAATCCAGGATTATGTGTGAATATGTCAACAATTTTGTTTGACATGCTCAAAATGTATATTGGATATACATATGTATATTAGACTGGTCGCATCTTGTGTGGGAAAAATTTTTTTTTTTAAATTTGACTGAAAATCAAAAATCTGACTTCGTTACGGTCTTCCGCAGAGAAAGTACTTTAAGTATGACAAATTTCCTATGTCATCAGATGGCTTCAGAAAGTCGTGAAAAGAATAGGACATACATACAAACATCCTAACATACTAAGAAATTATCTTATATATGAATATGAACGCATGGACCGATTCGATTCGAAATAGAAATATCCGTCCACTGATTGTAAATATTTCAAATTTCAGTTTCGCCTACTGATCGAAAATTAAAATTTCGTCTGAGTGAGTGTGTTGGGGGTACGATTAATAGGAAATGTTTATTATGAAAGTGAGAGGAAGACAGTGATTCAAAATCTTCATCTTTGGACCAACATTTCGTGTGCATATTCATAATTGTATTGAAGAGTACTATCGTGATATCAAATTTTATCTCTCTAAATATAAATATATAGGTTTGCGACGAGCCCACCGCTCACTTATCGAAAATAAAAATTTCGTGTGCAAATTTGAACCAGAAGTGTCGTGTACTATCTGTGTAACAAATTTTATCACTATAGCTTAAAAAATGTTTTGACACGCCCACTCCGTCCATTTAATCAAAAATGTACAATATATTTAACCTATTATATTTTCAATACAGAACATAATAGAGCTCAATTTGTAAAGAAAGTAAATTTTTGAGCGTTTTTTTGCAATTTTAGATATATTAAGAAAGTGGGCGTGGCCAATTTTTTTTTTATATAAAACGCATATTACGAACATTGTGACAAAAAATTAGTCGAATCGGTCCATGCGTTCTCAAGTGATGGCCTTACCATCGAACAACAATTCATTTTCATATATAAGATAATTTCTTAGTATGTTCGGATGTTTGTATATATGTCCTATCCTTTCCTCATCTTTCTGAAGCCATCTGATGACATAGGAAGCTGAAATTTGTCATACTTAAAGTACTTTCTCTGCGGAAGATCGTAACGAAGTCAGATTTTTGATTTTCGGTCTATGGGACCGACTTTTTAACTAGTATAACTAAAAAGATCTGATTAAATAGGGGAATGGGGAACTTTGGGCCCCACTAGGCACGACTAGGCACCGTCGGATTGAGCTGAAAAATTAGGACATGATTTCTTACACCAAACCTCATATTTTAAGCAGCGCACACAATTAAATTTAAAAAAAAAATTCCCATACAAAATGTGACCAGTCTAGTGTGTAATGTTGAATTGCAGCGCAAGGTGCCGTGTCCTTATTAAAGGACACCCGATTCCGGGATAACTATAGGTTGTAGGAAAAAAAGTTGTAGTATAAAAAATACTTAGAAACCCATAAGATATTTAAGATCCGAAAAAAAATTAAGTTTTCAAGAAAAAAAAATTGCGGCGCTATCTGGGATAATATGGAGAACTTTGGGCTCCACCCGGCACGACTTGGCACCGTCGGATTGAGCTGAAAAATTAGGACATGATTGCTTACACCAAACCTCATATTTTAAGCAGCGCACACAATTAAATTTCCAAAAAAAAAAAATTGCGAACAGTCTAATGTATATGTGTATTAAATATTAAAGGAAGGGATTAATTTTAAGTGATTTAAAAAGTCAGTAAAATATACACAAGATAGAGGAATTATGATGGTAACTTACCTCGTACAATCAACTACGTCAGGCTGTGAAAACATTTACATATTTGAATTATAATGATCGCTTTGGTATTTCGGGTATACAAAAAAATAATTTTTCGTTTCTAGTTTTAGCTTCAGTGGCTTTTAATAGATTAGAATAAACATTGTTGCAATTATAAGCTTTTGTGTGCAAACATATTCTTTCATTCTAATTTCATACGTCATATGCCATTAACTGAATTTCAAATGCCTTGAAAGGAAATTCAATTTATTGCTACAAATTTCATAATCAATCTTGTTATCACCTTTCTTATGGTAAAGGTAGATTATAAGTGTCATGGAAAGGTATTTTATGGTATTTTAAAACATTAATGTCAGGATTGCAATTTTCTGTTTTTAAATAGTGGTTTTACAATGTTACACTGTATACACAAACTATAACTTTAATAAAATCTGCCTTTGTCTAGCTGTAACTCAACATCACATTTTTCCTCTATTCATCTTTTTTGATATTTACATCTCAATTTGTACATTTACAATCATTATTTTGTCTAATAAAATTTTAGTTTTTACTAAAGTAAAACTTTTCCGTTACAGGTTTTCATATTTTTTCTACGAAGCCTTTATTACTTTTATATTTTTCACCAATAATATTTTATGCACCTGTAAAGAGAAAACTGTTGCTAACATCCAGAACCAGATGTTGAAAAATATAGTTAGCTACAATAACAGCACAAATTGTAAGGCCCACCGTTAATAATCTTTTCGAATTTTTTTTGCTACAACTTTTAGTCTTGGAAGAAACATGAAATAAGGAATATTAATTATTATTTTGGATAGTCACTGTGCATTGAAATCTTTTGTTAGACATTTTGCAATACTAGGAAAGAAACATTAATTTAATCTTGTATCATAATATAAAAGTTCAATTTGAATGCGGAATATAAAATGTAGAGAAGATTTAGTAATACTTTAACATCAGACAAAGTAAACTTTAAGAATTATTTAAAAAAAAAACAACTGCAATTAAAAGAATTAGTTTATAATGACGTCGGTTGTATCCATATTTTGTATATAAATTTTTAACAACATTAGATCTTATATAGAAAATTGCTGCTAAGATTGCTGGATGTTGTTTCTGAAACAAATTCTGTTGGTACTTCGCATACAATATCGTGGATTTGAAAAAAAACCATTCCATATTCATATTCTGAAATCATGTCCACATTGTCGTGTAATACATCCATTTCCACAGACTATTACATGCGAAATTTAAATAAATATATTACAAAAGTACTAGGCATTTGTTATTCATTCTCCATACAATATAAATTTAGCTGGAACGATTGTTTCAATTATTACTTAATAGCTAATCCTCATAGAAAATTTAATTAGGCATATTATCACATTATCTAGTAATTAGTTAAAGTTATGACTTGCAATATGATATGTATTATATTAAATTAATATTAATTAGTAGATTACCAGGCGTAGGTTGTTCTTACTGAGCGTGTGAGTCACAGAGAATTACAATGTTCTGGATACTTAAATGGTTCATTACGATTTCTTTCATTATGTGGTACTTGATAAAACATTATTTGTGACAACCTTGTAAACATATTACAATTTCAATAAAATACAAGAGCACAAGTGTGTTGGCAGTAGTAAGTTATTCATTATATTGATATAAAATTCACTTTCCAACAAATATTTGTCATAAATGAATATCTTACCAAATGTGGAAGGAAAGTAAAACAAACTCAGTTACTAAACAACTAAGTACCACATAATACATTTAAACATTTTTCCGAATTGTTGCAAGTATGTAAAAAAAAAATTAATATATGCCTAAATGATATTCAAACCACTTTCCTGTTAAGTGTGGAAAAATAAACACTGGTAAATTGAATGAGGATACAAGAACAGGAAGTGCTTCGTTATATAACTGTGTGTGTCAGCATAAATATTATAGTACTTTTGTATGCGTGTGAAGTTGTTACCAAAACATAAACCCTTAAATAAATACCAAAAAGGCATTTAGTTATTGTAATAATTAACATCTTCTATGCATGTCGTGGAAATCTAATGTTTGAAGGACACACTTTGAAGGATATTGGAATTTATGCAGTTTTACGTCAAACTTAATCACATTATAATTCATTTTTAATAAAGGGAACTTGTATATGTTATTCTAGTTACAAAAAAAATCCTTAAAATTTTAATATGAAAAAGTATTCAAAAACGCATTGATTTAAGGAAAATATTACCATAAAAAAATAGTTTAATATAGTGCGGAATTTCCTGTCTTTGATGTTTTCATAATTAATAGGTAATTAAACATTATTCTATGTACATTTAACAAAGAACACAAAAAATTATAATTTCGTTTCATATGTAATGGGGCGAAAATAACTAAAATTAATTGTTTTTAATATGCATATCCGCATTTATTATCAAAAACATATATTCAATTCAGGGTCATGTACAAATACAATCATTGTAGAGCGGACCGTATTAACATGGTTAACATATGCATCATATCGGAAAAAGAGGCTTGATATGTGTTTTTAAATACATAGATGCCAAAGCTGACTAAATGTGTTGTCTAAATGGATGCGTAAAGTTGGTACTCATCTTGAAAACGTACATATAAAGTAATTTTATTGAAAGACAAAGAATGGAATTTATGTTCGAAAATAAACAAGAAATAGCTAAAAATAACAACAAAATCGAATAAATCAGCATTGTATTGGAGAGTTATACACATTTTCAGATACATTTCATTAACTCGAGAAGTTTTCCGCTTTTGCTACGAATATTGCGGACAAGTTATAGCTATTTCCTTTGATAACTTGCGGATTGAAGGAAAACCATTAAAGATCTTATCCTATTATCGTTCTCAAAAATGTTGTGTATCACGATTTTTAGCCATAATTGAAGAATCTATTGGCACTTATGCAAACAGTTCTGTAGTTGTTGTTGGTGATTCCAATATAGACTTGTTCGGAAGCTCTCACTTCAATGATTTGAAAAATTTATTTCTAAACTACGATTGTCGGAGCTGTCACGAGCTTATAACAAGACCAACTAGCGCTACTTGCATAGATCATGTCTTCAGCAATATTAATTCCAACATGATCGTTGACTCCGTGGTGTGTGATTTGTCAGATCATAATTTTATTTCTTGCAGAATTAAAAGCAATCATTTAGTTAGTAATACTGTAGAAAGCTGTAAATATTTCTGTGACTATGATAAAGTGAGAGATCATTTACAGAGAAAATTACCGGAAGATAAGTCACAAAGTGCACAAAATCTTGTTGATTCTGTTACATCGGTGATCAATGAAGCAGTTTTAAAGTCTACTACGAAAATTAAATCTAAAAATTTATTAAATTTTAATCTTACACCGTGGATTAATAAAAATTTGCAGATTATTATTCAATATAAGAATAAACTTCTCGAAAAGCGTAGGAAATCCAAAACAAGAAAATACAATGATTTGTTAAAATTACTAGGCAAAATTATAAAAAAAATCTAAAAGAATATCTCGATCTGAATATTTCTATTACCATGTATCCAAAGCCAATAATGACCCTAAAAAGTGCTGGTGTTTTCTTAATTCTGTATTGGGCAGGAACCAATCACGAAAATTTGATATTGTGTTGCCATTTGGTCAAAAAGCTCAAAATGATATTGAGAAAGCTCAAGCTTTAAATCATTATTTTATAAATTCCGTTAAAGATTTGAGACAATCTATTGTTGTGAGACAGGATGATAACTGGAATGCTTTTAGAACTTTGCAACAAAGAAGTGAGAGATTTATTTTTTCTACAATCATTGAGGATGAGGTAAAAACTGTTATAAACAATATGAAGTTGAACAAATCTGCAGGATATGACAACATTACCTCGAAAGTTATTTTTGAGTGTAGAAATCAATTGTATAACATTTTATGTTTTATTTTTAACAAAATTATTACCACTGCTAACTATCCTATTAGTTTAAAAGTTAACAAAGTAGTACCGATTCCAAAAAAATCCATTGCATCAATTCCTTCAGATTTTCGTCCAATAGCTATTCTCCCTACAATAGATAAAATTTTTGAGAAAATAATTCATGAGAAATTGCTGAAATATTTTGAGGATAATCAGTTTATTTACGAGTTTCAATTTGGTTTTAGGAAAGGTTGCGGCACTGAGGAAGCCGTTGCTAATGTGGTTAACTATATTTGTGATGGATTGGATAGAGGTTATGTTGGTGTTGCTGGCTTGTTTTTAGATTTTTCAAAAGCATTTGATATTGTTGATCATAAAATATTGCTAAAAAAAACTACCTAAGTACGGGGTTGTGGGCAAAGAGCTATTGCTGTTCAAAAGTTATTTGACTAACCGTAGGCAGTTTGTACAGATTTTGGAAACAAAAAGTAGGATAGAGTTAGTAGATTGTGGAGTTCCTCGAAGAAGCTCTTTGGGGCCACTACTTTTTTCGATTTTTATAAATGATTTGCACAATTTAGACCTTACGTATGTATATGTTCGCTGACGATATATGTTTATTCTATCCGTACATATATGACTTGGTTTTGAAAACGTCGATTGAACGTGATATTTCTTTTATTTTTGAGTATGCCAGATTAAACAAATTGATACTTTATGGTGACAAAACCAAGCTAGTTAGATTTAGACCTCACTCAAACAATTTTACTTTTGAAGTATGTGTAAATGGAACTATCGTAAATGAGGAACGTTGCGTAAAATATCTTGGCATCACTTTAAAGAGTAACCTTTCTTGGGATTTACATATTTGTAGCCTAAAAAATAAATTAGCACCGGCAATTGGAATATTGTACAAAATGAAAAATTTGCTAGACGTGAACACAAAGTTGCTAATATATAATTCTTTGATACAAAGCCACCTAAACTATTAAGCGCTTATTTATGGGTACAAAAATTCATCGGATTTAAAAAGTCTTCAATGTATGCAAAATAAAGCTTTAAAGGTGATTTTTAACCTACCTCCTACTCACAGTACGATTTTGTTGTATTCCGAAATATGTAAATCAGTTATGCCGATTCATGCTGTATATGAATACCAAGTTTTAATATACACATACAAATCTTTAAATCAAATTGGTTACCGAACGGTAAAGTTTTCTCAAAGTCAAAGTGCGTTTAATACGAGGAATAGAGGAAGCTTGAGGTTCCCCAGATGTAGATTAGAGAAAACAAAACAGCGTATTCAATACATGGGTAGTGTTGAGTATAATAAGCTACCTTGTGTTATTAAAAACATAAATACTATCTCAAAGTTTAAATCTACACTCAAAGACTACATAAGTCAAAATATAGAAACGCTTCTTATGTAGTATAATTTTTTAAATGTTATATTTTTTTATGGTTATGTAACTATATCTTACATGTAATTATAATTACATTAAATAACTTTGCCAACATGCCTCTAAAATACCTTATTGGCGCAGAGGCAAATTTTACGTTGTTCAATAATATACATGTAAATAAATAAATAAAATGAAAAAAAAAAAAGTGGAATTTTTTAACAGCACAATGTTAGATTTTTTAATTAACGGGAAATATAAGTATTTAGGGAATAAAAATGGAGGCATTTTTGTTTACCAAATGTCAACAAACCACATACTGTTGTGAGTGACCGATAAAATGTCGATTGGTTCTATGGCAATCCATTACCCATAAAATGGTGCCGAGAAAAAGTAAGTGCTTGGGAAATGTATTCTTAGCACAGCCGGTAGTTTTCTCAAGATGATTTTCATTTTCACATAATTTGTGTGATTTCATGGTTTCCATTCTATTTAGTATTTAACGTCTAATGAGTGTGTTGTTGATTGTAGTTGTTCTAGAGTTTTTCATAAGGAAAACTCTAATGCCATTTTTTTCCAACAATGCTGGCCAACAGTATCAATACATGGTTACCTTTATTCAATTTTCCTGCCTCCGTTGTCTCAGGCTTTATTTCTCATAACGGTTTGAGTGCAAATAAAATGTGATAACTATTTATATTGCTTTATTTATTTGTTTTTATTTCAATCCACTGTTTGATGTATATTCGAAGAATCTGCGAATCGCTGTGAGACACATTTATTGATGATAATAACCGCAATTTCCGGCATCTGTTTTGCTATGTTATGTCAATAAAATATCATTGAGTTTCTTATCCTTTTTAAATGCCAATTAACGACAAAAGAGTTTTCTTCGTTGAGTACTTTTGTTAAATATTATAGCCCTCGATTTGGTTAACCATATGGTCCTTAACTTAAGTGCAGTATTGGATATATAATTTAGTAGTTTCACTATAGAATAGCCCAAAATCAATTAAACTATTACTAGACAAAGACTTCAAAAAATGAGTGTTCGCGCACTTCTGTACACGTCCTTATGGCAAATATAATACAAAACATTTTTTATATGCATTTTTAATAAATATACGCTTCACCATGCGCATGAACGGAGTGAAGGGTATATTCATTTTGTTCTTCCATTTGTAACGCCCATAGGGAGGCGTGGTAGGTATGACAATATATATATCTGAGTCAATTTAAAGGTGACCGTCTGTCCGTCTGTCCCCGTGATTACAGCCGCAGTTTAAGAGATATCGAGTTGAAATTTGGAATGCAAGCTTTTATTCTCAAAGCGGAAGGTTAAGTTCTAAGATGAGCCCGATCGGTAGAAAACTACTCCCACCTCCCATACAAACTCCCCTTTTTTGGGGTCTGTCCCTGCGATTACAGCCATAGTTTAAGGGCAATCAAGCTGAAATTTGTGAGCTGAATGTGAGCTTCCATATACTAAGCGGAGGTTGAGTGGTAAGATGAGACCGATCGGTAAAAAACTACTCCCACCTGCCATACAAAATCCCTCTTTTTGGGGGTGTCCGTATGTCAGTCCCCGCGATTACAGTAGTAATTTAAGAGCAATCAAGCTGAAATATTGTATGAAAGCTTTTCTGCTCTAAGCGGAGATTGAGTATTAAAATGAGAACGATCGGTCAAAAACTACTCTCACTTTTTTAAGAGGTATATAGGTAACATTTTGTACGCAAGATTCAATATCTAAGCGGAGGCTGCTTTTTAAGATAAGCAATGTCGGTCAAAAACTACTCCCACCTCCCATTCAAACTACCTTTTTGGGGGTGTCCGCTTAGGTGCCCCCCGATTATAGCCATAGGTTAGAAAATATTGAGCTGAAATTGTATATGCAAGCTTTAATCCTATAATAGAAGCTTACGTTGTAAGATGAGCAATATCAGATGAATACTTCTCCCACCTTCCATACAAATTAAATTAAAACTACTCCCACATCCCACACAACTTCCCATTTTTGGGGAGTTACAAAATTCATAAAATCGAATAAAATCTGTACAAAATTACTGACAAAATGGATGTGTGAAGCTAAAAGTAACGTCCACTTCTCACCAACTCCCCTGTTTTGTGGTACAAGGTTTAATAAAATATAGCTGTAGTGCATATAACCAGTTTTAACACCATTTTTACAAATAGTGAAGGGTATCTGAGCTTCGGCATAGCCGAAGATAACCGCCTTACTAGTTTTAATTAAATATTACAGTATTTTAATTTGCATTGTATAAGAAATAAACCTGGAAGCGCAAATCAAATACAGCAGAATAAAAAATTAGCATTTAATAAGAAGGAATTTGCATTTACAACGTATAAATTTAATTGAATATTCACATATTTCCAACGATATTTTAATTTCCACTTGAGTGTTTAGTATAAATGTTTAATCGGAATATTTGGCTGTTTTTTAATTATTAATTACATACCGAACAAAAGTACCACCAGTTACAATTAATTGAATGTAGTAGCACACAGCATAGTTAGTTTAATCCAGTTTACATGAAAATGATCCAGGGAATGTGCAAACTACTAAAAATAATCCTCAAAAGGTACAATAGTACAACGCTTCTACAGAATGGAACAAATTGAAGGAACTTTGGAAGTAACCTAATTCAAGTTTTTGAAGGTGTGGTAAAGTATAACTTGCATTTGTATATCAAAGATCCCTAATATGCTCAAAATTTGAACTTAACTCTTCACTTGTGTGTATGTGTATGTCAATGAGTATGTGATTTAATAAAAGTTATTGCATTATTTACACAAGTTATTTATCTTGGTACTTATCGGCTTAGGCCTTATTCAATTACGTGCTAATTCCTTTGGTAACAGCATCGCACGCATTCGCGATAATCTTGAGAAGCGCGTGCTTGACATTTTCATAATAACCAAAGTACACAAGCACACGCACAAAATATCACATCCGACCATTAAAATTGCGATTAGGTTCTCACACATGTCGTTGGGATTTTGTTTTTAAGAAAATTATGATTTTCGCACAATCACAATTTCTTAGAGGCAATTTGGGATTGATTGTGGGCCAAGCAATGTTTTTAATGGGAATCACGGGCCCAGTAAATTTGCCCTACGTAGAAAAGGTCATTTTAATATGATGGTATTAGATAATAAAAGCCAAGAGTTTACAAAGTAGTCGTAGAGTGCGTATGTTTTGCGAATTTCACAATAATATGTTGCTCATACGTGCAGTAATTTTAGAAAAGGAATGCATTGCCTTGTTGCGGTTTAAAGTTTCTGCTGGACGTTAAATTTTTTCATTATCATTAGAACTTTCCCCTTATAACAAGCATTTGGATTGTCCAAACTAGTAAGGTGAGGTAATTAAAATACACTCAAATGATATATTTTCATAGTTCGGTACAAATAGTCTACAACAACTAAAACAATTTCCTCGATAGATATTATTTAAGACTTAATAGACTTAATATGCACTGTATTTCCCTCGAAGCCCTTAAAGAGTTGGAACAAACAGATGATGTCACAACTTTCGCTTCCCAACACATCACTTATTACACAAAGTGATAAAACGTACGCACAATCCAACTTTAGAAATAAAAAGTTTTGTGCATCCAACACAAAATAAAGTTACTTGTCTAATGAATGCTTAACTACGCCATACGTTGCAGGCGCTTTCTTCATGCGCTTCTTTTACATATGTTAACAACTACAACAGTTTAAGGCCAAATCACAAAAGTTTTACTTAATTGAAAAAGTTTATGATGATATCGAAAATGATTTGTCTCTTAAATGACATAACAGAACATACCACTATAGATCATAATTTCAATATTAGGTTTGTGTTTCTTCCCACAAGCTTCTAAATACAGAAAGTGAAGCGAAGTGATTAACACACTTTATTCAATTCTGACTTTGATTTTCGAAATTCGAAATTCGCATTACAATATTCCAAGTCTTTAGTGATGCAGAAATATTTTGTATACTTTGAATTACACGAAACAAATTACATATTGGATATGTTATGTATTTCGGATAGGAAAAATTTAGGAACTTGTATCCATTTATTTGGTGTATGTGGTGTTTTTGGTACAACGGAGGATACAATTCCTAAAAACTCGGGTTATGATATCAAAAACGAGGTTGTATTCTATCCGCTATTTTAGAATCATTCATAGTATTTTTCATTATTGTTTCATTAAAAAGTTTAAAAAGTTATATTCAAAATGATAACACAGATAAGATATAAAACCATTAAAGCCAAGCAAATTATTAATTAGCAGCTGCTGAAAGACATTCCCATCAGCCACCGTTAGTAGATTTTTTCTGATATAATAAACCCATTATCTCTTTTCAATATTTTGTCTCTTCATTGAAACACAGCATATATCTTAAATGCTAAGTAAATGACTAATAAATCGTCTTAACATCTCGATATCATATTACGTTATCCTCATTCCACTCAACTTTTCCATTAGCTTCCATCAGTGGTTAAGTAATTACTTTAACCAGAGCAGACAAACTCCTACAGCATCTAACTTGAGTATGCAATTACAAAACCCTCAGAATTGACATAATGAGCTCAATGATTTCATTGTAATGTGATTAGGTTAAAGTCAATAGCTAAGTATATATGAGGAAATTAAATTAAATTTGAGATATACTTTGTGCAGTTCGAACAAAGTTTAACTCATGAAAACAAAATCGTTTATAACTTACTTTTATCAATTTATTCCAGAACATATTTATTCTTTACATTCAATCAACACACTAACATCAGCTTCTTCGTATGACCACATAGTACTTTACACTTGGTGCTTTCTTGTCTATGTGTCATCAATAGCCAATACTTAGCGATGACGAAACTTTGTCTTCTAGGTTCTAGGTTTTTCTGTCATAAAGTATCACATTCGCGAGGAGAGCGTTGCTCTAAGTCTGGTCAATCGGGTTGTAAACTTTTCACTTGTGCTGTATTCGATGAACAGTATTATCCAGTTATGAAACTTCTTTTGCAGCTCATCTCTGTGCAACCAGGCGTCTTCGTAAAATCTGTACATTCATATTGTAGTGGAAACGTTTTGCATTATCATATTGTCTCCGTCAAGTTGTTGGAAAACTTTGGCCAAACTCTCGACTGTCCTTGGCTGCCATCTACATCGACTATTATTACTTTTCTGTAACTAAGAGTTGTTTTTATGATATTCATGTTTCTTTCATTAAGCAGTTATCTTTCTAGGTTGTGTTATATTAGATAGAGAAAGCTTTAAAAAATATTCGCAGAATTTAAATAGCCACGCATGGCTGACATCTGATTACAGGCAAAATATTTGAAATTTTCGTGCAGGCGATCCCTTGATTATTTTTTGTATTTGTATGCAGTTGCCACAACCAATTGGGAGCCTAAAACGCACTCATTCATGACATAAAGTTCATAAAGATTTGATGGAATTTTATGAGAAGCTAGTAAATGGAAAGGACTACTTGGAAATAAACAATTTCATGGAAACAAATTTTGAAACTGATGTAGAATATGTTGCAAGTGCAACTATAACTGGGTTTACAGAAATTTAGTCTTCATTATAATGTCATCTATTTAATTTTTTTAAGTATTATTATCACACTATTTTTTATATGAATCAGTAAAAGCTTTTTGTTGGCGGCCTTCGGACGTTTAGTGATACCGGTTAAGGCGACAATACGATCAAAGAGGCTTTTGTATAAACAAATTGTTAACTTATCGAAATAAATAGAAGTAAATCGGGCAAAAGTGCAGAATATGGGGCGGGAGCCAAAAAAAAAAAATGCCACTCCCCCCCAAATACGCCCTAAAACACGAAAATCAAGGTCAAAGTTGGCGCTGGGGGCCCAAAAAAAGGGGCCCCTTGGGTTCTATGAAACCCCCCTGGGCCGTGTTAGAGCCATTTAAATTTCCGGGATATACCAAAAAAAATGTGAAAAAATCTTGGAAAAAGTTAGAAAAATTTAATTAGTTTCGTTGTCTTGAACACATTAAGGTCCAAGACGAATGCGGTGGGGGGCACGCCCGCCCCCCTTCTTTTTCATCAACTGCATCATGCTTTACCATTACTTGATTACGCTATATTTTTTAAAAAAAAATTTTTTTTTGGTATATCCCGGAAATTTAAATGGCTCTAACTCGGCCCAGGAGACCCGTAGAAACATAAAAATAACAATAACATTGGATTCGTCTAGAAAATATCTTTCATTTGAGTACCCGCACATGGGGGGTCATCATAGAACCGAAAGGGGCCCCTTTTTTGACCCCCCGGGCCCCATGGGCCTGAGCGCCAACTTTGACATACCATTCCGATGTTTGGGGACCAAGACGAAGACAATGGCATATTTTTTTTTTAATCGGGCTCCCGCCCCATATTCTGCACTTCAGCCGTAAATCGATACGATCTACCTCCGATTTCATTCAAATCATAATGGAAATGATGAATACGTTGGCTGCCGATGTATTAATCATATCGGTCAGATATCCCCTACAGTTACTATAGCCACAACATTTTGAAGGTGTCAGTAAAAATTAACGAGTTTTACATTAGTGCGATAGGTTTATTTATTTATCTCGGCTATGCCAAAAATAAGATGAATCCGTGAATAAAAGGAAGAATCATGTAATTGTAATGCAATGAAGAGTCATATAGTCAGAGACCGATTTTCGTCCTTATTAATTTATGACCCACAAAAATGTGGACATGAACATAAAATTTATTCAAATTTTGTACATATACCATTTTATGTGTTATAATGTATTGATAAATTGATGTATTGTACGGCTTTAACAATGAAATGTAGCGGAATTGCATAAATATATGAAGAATAACTCTATAACGTTTGTGTGGTTAGTGCTTCATGAAACGCTATAAATTTTCAAATAAAGTGAAGTACTATCTGCGGCCGCAAACTATGCGTGTGTGTCTTTAGGAATACAAAAGAGGTTCCCACGAATATCACTTTACATTTGTGGTCATGTATGAGGTACATTCAACGTTTATGTTTACAGTTGATTTAAGCCAGGCAATTGGTTGCGTGGTGAAAAGTAAATGCGTTCTTTTATATTTCCTCGCTGGCTGTATTGATGCAACGTCCTTTCATCATAACATCCTCAAGGTCATGTGTAAAAAATTGTTTAAGATTTTATGAAGAAAAAATGTAAGAGTTACTAGACTAGTGGTCCAACCACAACTTTGGTTCTTCAAAGCATAATATGCAAAACAGTTCAAAAAACACAATGGTCATGTAGTTGAAGAAATTTGTGTATGCAAAATCGTAAAGCGATTATACAAAAAATTATGGCTATAAAAAACATTGTATAAAATTCTCTCCGGGCAAACCACTTAGCCTACTTGTAAACACAAATTTTTTTTTATTGGAATTTAAAACTGCATTATTTTGGTACATGTGCAAAAAAATAGCATGGCGACCTTCACCGATTTGGCTTATTTTTTACAGACGACTTTCTTAAAACTTTTGTTGGCTATATGTTAGATTTTGTTCAAATCGAACAAAATGTATAAGCAGGACACCGAGTTAAAGTGTGAAAATAGTGCATCAACATAGTTACTTGCAGTTGAGCCAAAAAAAATTTTTTGTCTTATTTTTTCACTGATTTTAATTTGTAACATATGTTCACATTAATTGAGGTCAGTTCGTAATTTCTAGGACAAGTAGTCCAAAAAATATTTGATATTAAAGTCAACAATTATTTTTGCGTCGACTTTGATAAATTTTAAAAAAATAACGGTAAGGAATTCAGAATAAAAAAAAACATACATTGTGTGCACAATTTTGTTTCCAATAATACAAAAAAAGAATTTTGAAAATCGGTCAAGAATTGCGGCCTAAAATTTCAAATGTCCAAAAAAACATTTTTTCCCCACTGTGCGCCTTAAGAATAGTAGTTTATTTTATATCTTTATATCGATTAGATATTCCAATTATCTCCCATACGTTTACTAATTTTTGTTGTTCTTCCTCAGGGTATTAATCATTAAATATAATCAAAGAATGTCATATAATTTGTAGACTGTATCAACAAACCTCCCCAAACATTTTTGCATTCATTTGATTTTAAATTCCAAGAAATATTCATAGATTATTCTGGATTTTTTTTCTTTAATTTGCTGCAAATTTTTTTTTATCTTATATATTATTTGTCTATTGGCTGTATATCAGTTATACACTCACCGCTTGTCAAGTCGGTCAGCAGACGGTTTTTAAACGTTTTTCCTTAACAATATTTTTTGCACGTGGCATAACTTAGGCTCATTGTGTGTTTTTGATTGTATTTCATGTTATCCATGAAAGTTACTGTATATTTTCCAGGGTGTATAATAAGTTCGTGGTTATGTTTGAGCACCTTTAAATGTTTTATATATCTCAAATATTTTTGTTTGGGAAGAGACGGTCTCTATACAAAAATGATTGAAAAATCAATTAAAAGGATCAGTGAAGATCTCTAAAAACCATGCAACATTTGCTTTAGAATTAGTGACTTTATTCCTCAAACAATAATGTTTTAATGGTTTTTCAAATAGTCATCGGAGTTAAAAATGTGGCAAGAGTGAATTGTAGTATTTGATAAAACATAAACAACAATATGATTTTTTTTTTCGGTAGGTCTCAAATGATAACTCATTATTACTAACGCGCCTGCAGTGCATAGGATCGACCTTCCATAGTAGTGGGATTTAAAATGATCACCTTAATAGGTATAAGGTATTCTAGGAGCTGTATAAATTTTACTTAATGAAAACAGGTAATAATTACCCTTTAAAACAGTATACGAATTTTTCGATATATTCCACACTCCAGAACCGATATAATTAAATTAAACTTATTTCGAAAAAAAAACCCTCACCGTAAAGTTTTGCAAATACAATAGAGCCTATTGACAAAACTGTAATTCACCTATTGATTAGTGTACAAAAAATTGCAACTCATAGCTGAAGCAATATAATTTGAAATAAATCTTTAATTACACACTGCGACAAAATTGAAAAAATTTAAGGAACTAGGGACTGATTGTCACATAGTATTATTAATATTAGAAAAATAAAATACGTGTCGCACCATCTGCAGGGAGTAGCCAAAGTCGACCAGAATCGATTTAACTTATTTTTTAGACCTTACTTTTGCCCATATTATATATATACGTATGTAAGTATGTACTGCCTATAGAATGTTGTTGTTTCGCTCTTTTAAACTTCAGATACATGACTGATGCCTAAATTTATACTTACCACAATCGCTACGTCGACATCTTTTTTAATTCATATTTTACAAATAGTCGTTAGCCTTATCCACATCACTGCCCTCAACGAGAATTGATTGCGAAAAAAACAAAAATCAACATAAAATACTGCAATTCTGTTCGTGAAGAAGTTTATTATTCCAGTCCCTCTTTTGCTAGGCATGAGTTTAATATGTTAATTTTACAAGCTCCAATAGTTACTAGTCCGAGGACAGGTTTGACACATTAGGGGATGCATTATTTTTATTTTATTATATAGACATCATTTTATGTTAATGAACTTTTGCCAGTTTCATGAGCAAATAAAATATTTAACACATCATAATGTAACTCACTCTAATAGCTCGTTATTTGATTTGAAATATTTCATCGACCTTGAAATATAAGCAAGAAAAAACAAAATATTTATTGCAGAGAGAAGTAAATCATCTGTTATCATTGGTATTTTTTTAAAGATTTTTTGGAATATATAGTACGAGTGGAAATAAATCACAATCAATAAACAAATCCTCGCACTACATGAGTTATATTTATATCATACTTATAAGTTTGAAAAATTATACAATTCTACTAACTTTTTCGCAATGATTTCAAGTTTCGAAGCCTTTTATACATTTCTTACGTATCCTCTATAGAATATGGCAATTTGTGAATTATATCACATTGCCCTGAAATTCCGGAAATGCCATTAACGAAGTGTCTTTCATCATGATCAACAAAACTGATAAGCTTTAGGCTTAATTAATTGTAAATGATTAATTTCATAAAAGGCTAGGGCAGGCTCCAGCCAACCTCCTCCTCCGCCTTAAATTCAAAGGTATTATTTTAATATGGCATCACTCTTCTGAGCATAAACTGTCACTTGCATTCGATATTATTTGAAGTTTTAATTAAAATCAGTGTAATATATACCAATATGCCCGCGCTAACATTTTGTGACAAAAAAATAAGGTAAAAATAATTTCATTATATTAATCAGCGCTTCTATGATGAAGTTACTCATTATCAAGAACGTATATGCTTTTCCATAATTCAGCCGTAAAATATAAAATGTGTGTGTTTCATAGTTTTTAGACTTCCTGCTTATAGAGAAAATGTCATGTAAGGATTTTAGATAATACTCAAATGACATGAGAGCATCACTCACTGGCCTCTACTATTATTCTGTTTAAATTAGAAAAATAACTAAAATTTATTAACAAAATTTCAATATTATTAAAGATACACACTCTAAAAACTTGTAGAATAATCTGTGAGTAATAGAAACTATTGTAAAAACGTGCTGTTTCGAAGTTTACACAGCAAAAAAGTATCAAGTCCACATTTTGTAATGATGATGATTTAGATTATGAATTTCGGACACTTTTGCATCATTGAGTTCATTTCACAAAAAGTGTGACTTGAGACGTTTTTGTTGAATAACGACGATCAGTCTTGTAGAGGCAATCATACAGTGTTTTAGGGATAATACTAAAAAGTTATTATTATTATATTTGCCAATCTTACTACTTGAAGCTCACATTTTGTATACTTAACTTTTTTGCACATTAAAGACAACTTAACGACACGTGTCGGGGTATGTTTTCATAAACACACACTTTCCTCTGGGTATCCTACAAGTATAGTCAATACAGGAAGACTTTTGTCAGCGGGTGGTATTTTTGTCATTTAATTAATTTTTAGCTAGACAATATATGTAGTACGTTTGTTGTTCAATACCTCACAAACAATGGCCTAATGGAAGCATTCATAAATGTCACTCTCACGCAGATAGGATGTCTCTTGTTTTCACACATGTTGGCACACATTGTCCGATAATTGCAGTACATCTTCACTGTCGTTGTTCTTCATTACAAGGTTGTTTACTCAATATCAAATAATAAATCACGCAGCTAAGATTCTATTAGAGCAGTCTGCTAGTAAATATTAGTTGCAACATGAACAGTATTATTTTTTTTTAAATTTGATGAAGTTCAATAACTAACGGAGTTTATGTCATGTACTTCATACTTAAGTGTGTCAATAAATTTTTTGTGTGAGGAATAGCTAATTTCGTTACTACAAAATTAAATTTCTAATTCTCTTTGTTCCCTGATATAATTTTATGAAATCAGCTTGTTAACACCATGCGCTTACTTTGATGATGCGCTCGCGAATCATACAAACGATATTGTGAGATGTTTCTGCAGCCTCAACGTCATTTGTTAGAAAATTCACATCAAGTACAGCAGAACGACTTTAAAACTACTGTATCATATTCACTTGACCAATCGTAAATAAGTAAGGACTATCCCACGGAACGCTCACTAATACATCGTTTTCCAACACCCTAAGTGTTAAGCATAAGCGGCTGCTTACCACCAAAGTGTAAGGGCGTGTGTGGTTTTTGACTCTAACGCCAGTGGGGGCTATTTATGCACCAATGCATAGGAGACCGCACAATGAAACGTAATACCCATAATCTAATATGGACATCTCATGATATCAGTATACCAGAAGCCACCAACACTCTCACAGTGTCAGAATGGACAGCTACCAGTTCGCCTAAACAATGTGGTGGCTATTGTTACCAAGAATTGAAATTAATCATCAGCCCACAGCGTTATCAACGGAGCACACGTTCACCACAGCATATGCTCATTATGATTATTAGTATTATTTTAGCGATATATGATGCTATCGGTATAGTGTAATTAGTTATGGCTCTCTGACCAGCTTGCCACGTGTGATCATGTGGCAAAAGGGAAGTGAAGAGTTAGATTTTGCATTACACTATGCACCATAATTACAGCATTTTTTTCTGCAAAAATCACAATTTAATTAAATATTAATGAGTAACTTCTCCTATCAATTGCTAGTTTTCTTGTCATATCAGTTTTTATGAGAAATCTGTGTCGTATGATTAATATAGAGTAAAATTATGAAGTATACGGAGTAGGAATGCTGAGCTTGAGTTAAATTAATAATTGAATTGATACTCAAGATAGAAGTATGTTTTCCGAATAAACTAAAAAAAAAAATTTACCAAATGTGACTTTTAGAGTTTAGGGATGACGGTATATATCATTTAATACGAGATAAAGTGCAGCGCAGGCAACGCGATACTGTCGAAGCATCGTAAGACCAAAGTAATTAGAGACTTTTTCTTAGAACACATACCCAGTGAGGCTTAATACAGTCACCTATGCGCTTCTAAATGTCAGTCTTTTCATCTGACTGAAATTTTTGTACTGTTATAATAAAGTTAGAAATATCCTAAACGTGGCAATAAAATTAACAACTAACACACCTCCCATAATTTTGCATTTTTTTAATCGTGTTTCCTACAATTCCATGATTTGAATTGTGTTGAAACATTTTGATAATGTTTACATCTGGTACTCTCAATGTCCTACGCATGTTTTCTAATATTAAAAATATAACACCACAGTAGCATCTCCAAACAGTTTCCCAACCCTTTCTCGTTTCAGTTAAAAATATCTAAAACTGTAATTTACAATGTTATTACATTTGCATTTCATGATACTAAATTTACATAGGAGGGTATAAGGTTTTAGTGTAATATAATAACCCTCCTATTAAAACTAAATATAAAGCATCTTTATTAAAAATAGGTGAATGCTATAAATAAACACTCCATCTTGCCAATGGTTTTGTTATTTTGTATAGCAATCATAAAGTGTCATATAGATAGCCACTCACAACTTATTTCAAAAGTATTTACCAATTGCAGAAAAAGCCCTTATTTATTTTTAGATTTAGTTCAATCTTCTTTGATTACAATATATCAAATTATAAAAAACATTTGTGCAGAAACACAAATCCCTTAGGATTTTGGGTCATATCCAAGAGATTATCTTAATTCTTCAGTTTCGATTCACTTGACAAAAAAAAATGGCTCTCAATCATTAAACGACTCTAGCAACAAAATGTAAATGAACCCACTTAAATGAAGTGCACAACAAAATGGTTGCTTTTTCGTATCCTCGAAATCCCTTTTTCAATTTAAATTTCGTTGAAGCTATGGGCCCGTCTACTAACGAAAGTTATTTTCTAGCCTCGGCCAGCTGTTTGTAAGACATGTTCACATAAGTGAATGTGTGGGTGTTATGTTGCAGAGTAGAATAGCTCGATGTGAAATTAATACGAGGGCTGCTATATATATTTCTGGCCTAGGCAACAATAAGTGTTGCCAGGTGCAATCTGATATTTCCATTGGAAAGGTTGACATTTTTTAGCATAACATCACTCAGAACGTGTTGTCATTTAATCGTGAATTGTTAAACTTACAGAGCTTTGAACAATTCAATTCCGTTAAAAAAATGGAATTGACACGTGAGCATTTTCGTGCGATCATTTTTCACAACTTTCGACGTGGATTATCCAGACAAGAGTGCATCGATGAACTTAAGTCTTTGTATGGTGATCAAGCACCATCATATAGCACCGTGAAAAACTGGTATAACGAATTTAATCGTGGTCGCAGTTCGCTCAACGACGAATTCCGTGAAGGTCGTCCAAAAACGTCCGTTGTGCCAGAGAACATTGATGCCGTGCGTGAACTAACAATGCAAGATCGTCATGTGACATACCGGGAGATAGAGGCATCCTTGGGCATTTCTCCCACCAGCATACATTCGATATTACATAAACACCTGACCGTAAAAAAGGTTTGTTGTCGTTGGATCCCGCACAATTTGACAATCGCTCAAAAAAAGGCTCGTGTCGATTGGTGCAAAGAAATGTTGAAAAAATACGATCGCGGTGCTTCAAAAGATGTTCATAAGATCGTCACAGGTGACGAATCTTGGATCTATGCGTATGAGCCCGAAACAAAACAACAATCGACCGTGTGGGTCTTCGAAGACGAGCCAAATCCAACGAAAGTTGTTCGTGGAAGAAGCACTTCGAAGCAAATGGTCGCCTGTTTCTTCGGCAAAACTGGTCATGTGGCGACTGTTCCGCTTGAGCAACGAAGGACGGTCAATTCTGAGTGGTACACCACAATTTGTTTGCCTGAAGTCTTCGGAGAAATTCGAAAAACAAACAAGAGAAGACGAATTATTCTTCACCATGACAACGCGAGCTCTCACACATCGGCTCAAACCAGCGCCTTTTTGACCGGCCAAAACGTCGAATTGATGGGTCATCCGCCGTACAGCCCTGACTTGGCACCCAATGACTTCCTTTTATTCCCGCACATCAAGAAAAAAATGCGTGGTCAACGATTTTCGTGCCCAGAAGATGCTGTTGAAGCGTTCAAAAACCATGTTTTGGAGGTGTCTCAATCGGAGTGGAAAAAGTGCTTCGACAATTGGTTTGAGCGAATGCAAAAGTGTATAAATCAGGCTGGAGAATACTTTGAAAAACAATAAAACAATTTTTGATGATAAATATTCGCATTTTCATTATTAGGCCAGAAATATATAAGAAATATATATAGCAGCCCTCGTATGATATTAGGAAACAAATAAAAGGAAACTACTGATTGGAAATGCGTCAAATTTTTA
Organism: Muscina levida; assembly: GCA_964034835.1. Lineage (NCBI taxonomy): Eukaryota > Metazoa > Arthropoda > Insecta > Diptera > Muscidae > Muscina > Muscina levida. The sequence goes on from OZ035882.1 coordinate 6,455,011, forward strand.
TTGTAAAAAAATGAGGAGAAATCACCGATATGGTTATGTATGAAAATATATGTATGTTTATCTGTAGTTGTATACATTCGGTGTTATTTTAATTAAGGGCTCTTACTGATCCTTTCATGTATTTGAAAACAATTTGCAATTAGGGATTACTTTTTGCCTTTATTTAGCGATGTCTAGCCGTTACCCGTATATTTTTTATATTATGATTACAGAATTACAATGAAAGTAAAATTTTGTGCCATAAAATTAGTTTTTGGTACAATAAAAGTATATTTTTGCTAAAATATTAATTTTTTAGCACCCAGCAGTGACAAGTAAAGTGCTGTTGGGTTCAAAAATACTTGCTAAACAAAGTATTTTTTGTTACACTAAAGTACTTTTTGGTATACTAAAAAACTGTTTTGTACAATTAACATCCGTCATAGTAAATTTGATGCCTTTGTGATACAAATTTATATTGGTGTACAAATTAATATCGTAATATAATGCTTTTATTTCAAGCAATTGCTTATTTCCGCATTTCTGCTTCTCTAGAAGTTTGAACTTAAGACGAAGACCCAATTGTGCTACGGTGCTGCTGCTGTTCGGTTTCAAAGCCGTGTCCTTAACCACTGACCAAGACTCCCATAGAAATAAATGGTTAATATGCCGTTTAAGTTTTAGTTTTGATATTATGCTTGTCCCTTGCTTCTCGCTATTGCCACCACACAACACTCTAAATCAGAGATAAATATAACACCGTATAAAACTGTTGTCCTTCTTTATAGTAGTTGTAAGACTTATCCGTGAAGATACAAAGATATGCTATCACCATTAGCAAGCACATCAAAGCATATTTGGCTAAATGAAAAATTGTCAATTTGTCTTGGTCAAGTTCCATTTCGGTACACAAAGACAAAAACAAAGATAAAGACAAAGAGATTGTGGAAGTAAACTGTGACTGTTAAAAATTTTACTAAATTCGGGGAAATGCGAGAAAAATATACTTTGTTTAAGTGGAATTTTGACCCATTAAATAATATCGTTTTTAGCCATTAGGTGGAAACATTATGGGGGAGTTAAGATTTTTATCTATTGTCTTGTAAGGAGTCCAAATAAAAAGTCCACGTAGAACAATGAAGATGTTTGTGGCGTGTTTACTTGGAGGAAAAGAAATTCTCAGCCGCTAACAACGTACCTATTGGATACACCACTGAAAAGGAACTTTCAGTTTGAAATAAAGAATTGTACGATTCACGTGCATTACATTGAATAGTATGACAATGCAATTTATAATTACCAATGCATGACATCGCTAGTTTGATCCTAGGCTCGGTTATCCATCCATCTTTGTGGGGCTATCGCCATAGTTTGTTGCGGACAATAACGGTGCCATTTATAGGATATACAACAGAAATGATGACCATTTTTAATTAGGGTAAAAGCAATAGCTAATTAGGAAAAGCAAACAAAATAACAAGACAGCCTCATTTTAGGTAAAATTAGACCATGATTGCTGTTCTTGTTGTAACATACATTGCTAAGTATAGCGAGTGATGTGACCATTACTTCAAACTACTGAAAATAATACTTCATTCAGATGGCGCTTTATGTCATAAATCATTTCAAACCTTACTATAATGGAATATGGTAACGCAAATCATTGTGATTGATAAAAATTACCTATGAGAATTTTTTGTGTTAAGAAAAGAGCATACAAACATGGACAAAAGTCAAAACTCCATAATTTGTTCCCACGTTCTTATAATAAATTGAAATATTTTTATAAAAAAAAATATGCACTTTTGGATAATTAGCTAAATTATATAGATACAAACTATTAAAAGTAGTTTGTGTTTGTTAAATTGTTATTTAATTTGTCGCTATTTTCTGATGTTTTCTAAAAAGAAGATCTCAATAAAAACAACTCATTTCGACCAAAATATTTGTAAAATAAAATCTACAGTCATATTAAATCACCATCACCTTTTTAGTTTGTTGAAAAGTCGACTTGATATAAGAACATAGGTATTTTGGTTAAATGATCTTTATTATTAGATACTTTGAAATAAGTTTCGTTTCTATTTTATTATTTATTTGCATGGAACATATTGAAAAAAATTTCAAATTTTATCGTATTGCTTATAAAATTACTTAATTTAAGCAAATACAACAATTTTAAATCTCAATTATGATTTATCAACTTTCATTATATTATTTGCAAAAACAATTTTTTTTTTCATAATATTGGAGTAGATTTAGTTGGATATTTCCATTGTTATACTTTTATGGCTTTCATGTATGATTACTAAAAATGTATATTTTCCATTCAAGTGATTTTCCTTTTATGTACGATTGGTTGGGTGACAGGGAAATAAGTATATACCTCAGTAGAAAGATAGCCAATTACTCTGATGGGAATAATATGAATTCTAAATTCTGTTGTATTTTAATTTTAATACGTAACAACAATTGCCTATCCGGAATGACCGATTCTACAAAATATGTTATAATATTTGTTAATACAACTGGCAACATGTAATTGTTTTTTTAATATATTTACTATCAATCATGTTAGAATTTTAATGGGAATTTTATGAAATTAAAATATTTCTCCCAACTCGCCAGGAAAAGGCAGATTCCGGCAAATTGAATTCTATAATCATTTTAAAAATACATTGAATGTTAACATAATCATATATACTGCATATTTAAAGTGTTGATTTTATGTGTTACATAGTGTTACATAAACTATTAAAATAATAACAAGTGTAGCATATCTACTATTTTTTGGTTGCTTAAAGACTGATATATTAAAGACTTTTAGTTTTTGCTATTTGAGAAGAATATGAAATATCATAAAAACGCATTGCATTAATTTTTTTGTACTTCATTCTTTTTATTTACCTGTTTTAAAGCTGTTACCATATGGTCACTGTCGGCATAACACCAGTAAAAATGGATATTTTTCGTCTTACTTTTTTTATGTAAAATTCATTTTTTAACTAATTTATATGTAGTACTGACAAAATCTTTAAAAAATTCCCATTATTTCGCTCGCGTCATTAAAGGGTTAACTGATGATAATTATCCTAGTATTCAGCAGTAAATTTCAGTAAAGAATTTTTCAATGTTAAAGTGGTGGAACAGAGTGCTTTTTTCAGTAGACAATAAATGACAGAATGTCAAATGTTTTTTATGCAAACCATAACAGATGTGTTAATGCATTTCGCTTGTTGCATTTCAAAAAAAAACTGCCAGTTTTTGTTTAGTTTCTTCGTTCGTTATTGTTCAATTAACTCGTGCAGGATTTTTTCCAGATTTTCTTTTTTAATGTTTTTTTTTTTAAACACAGCGCTTGGAAGTTATTTCATAGCTTTGCATTTACAAAACAAAAACTAACTGTAATCACATTATTACATTGTTACACCATGAAGGAGCATGCAATTTTTAGCAAACTAAATTATGTGTAAAAGAACCCATTTTACGAAACTAAATGCACAGAAAATAGTTTAAGGAAACCAAATACACGGAAATTAGATGTATGAATACAAATGTTTAATAGCGTCCTAGTTGACATGATCTATACAAAAGGCTCGTATCTGTACTGTTTTTCGCAGTACAGTACTGTTTTTCGACATCAAAAACTGCGTACTGCTTTTCTCCCTCAAAGTAGAGAGAAATATAAACGGCGAACAGCGAATTCATGCAATAATTTTGTTTACTTTAAAAATAAGCACGAAGAAACACTAAAAATGCGTCAAGAGGATGATTTTTTATTTCCAGCTGTAGTAGCAGAAAAGCAAAAACTTATTGACAATGGATACAATTCGATTGAGATGGCTGCTTTACGCACTGATTTTTTCGGATTTCAATGCTTTTATACCAATGGAATGAAGTCGAAGTGGTTATGAACAAGTTAAGGGAATACAATTTGTACAATGCCAATGAAAATTCGGTATATTTGCACACCCAAAATTATTCAATGGCCTTCTCTCCATTGCACTGTTTCGATGATTGCGAATTCAAAGAAATGGCCACGATCGTCAGCATCAGTGGAGCGCATCTTCTCTGCAGTGAACAAAACTAGGTCGTCAGACTAAACCCGATTAGATGTGCAAACACTGAAGCCGATTCTGACCGTCAAATGTAATATGAAGTACAAATGCTTTGATTTCTACAATTACCTCAAAACAAAGCCGGTATTGCTTATTCAAATTGCTTCAAACGAAAAATACAAAACAACCACAAAAGTTGATTCTGGAAATGATTGTTAATTTTTTTTACATATTGAATAAAATATATATGCTATGTAAATATGTACTGCGAAAATACTGTTTTTCCAAATCGATGTACTCCTTTTTAAAAAAATTCAGTGAAATGTACTGTTTTTGTCCAAAAAAAAATATACGAGCGTTATCTATACACGAACATTAAATATGTCGTGTATTAGTGCATATTCTTGAACTTCGAATGAATTATGTAATCAATACGGGACCCTGTGGTATTCAATGGAAATAAATATTGCGAAAAATTGTTGGCCTTTGAATGTATCATACAAGTGGCTATAGTCACATGTAATAAACTGTTTACTAACATTGTCATCCGAATCTGCAATTTTGTTCTACATCTCCCATAAAAAATCAGATATCTTTTTATTTTTTTTTAATTACTACAAAGTATTTATAATGTTATTTTTTACCCACTTCAATCATTCTTTATTATTTTAAAAGTTGTAGTGAAACATAATGGCAATCACAATACTGTGAGATTTAGTGAAAAATAAATATACTGAGTCCTTTGGCAGCTGCAATGTATATTTACTATTTATGTACTACATTACTATCTGTAGATCAACGACTAGGCAACGGTTAATGGGTTTTCAATATACAAAATATAGTTTGTTCTAAAAACTAATTGTTGATTCTCATGCCAAAACTGTTGTTAATTTTTTGAAATGTTTACAGGTGTTCAAGTTATTTTCTTGTGCCCTTTTTTTTATTTTTGTGTTATTGCTCCTGCTTTCGTGCGACAACATAGTTTTAAACTTATATCTACCAACCTAAAGGTCTAAGACAATATCTAATGTATGTGAAAACTTTGTGCGCAAACTAACTCTTGTCATAAAGTAGTAAATCAGAAAACTTTGTTCATCTCTACCATATATTACTTACTTACTTAAGTGGCCAATTACAATTTACGAAACGTAGTTCATAAATTTGAGGCCTGAAGTAATAAAGAATTCCACACGCTTCGGTCTTCTGCGTGTGTTCTCCAGTTAGTCCTACCAGATGATGGCACATCGCCTACCACTTGGTCCTTCCAACGGAGTTTGGGTCTCCCTGCTCTGCGCCGTCCCTCAGGTTCGCCTTCAAACACCTTTCTCGCTGGAGCATTTACATCCATCCTGGCAACATGTCCCAGCCATCGAATTCGTTGGATTCTGACTCTTTTAGCTACGTCGATGTCGTGGTAAAGCTCATACAGCTCATGGTTCATCCGATGGCGAAACTGGCCTTCGACACAGATAGGTCCATATATTTTTCGGAGTACTTTTCTCTCGAATACTCCCAGGTTTTGTATGTCCGTTGTAGTAAGCACCCATGATTCGGCACCATACAACAGAACAGGTAAGATAAGCACCTGGTATAGCTGTTTCTTAGTATTCCGAGAGAAGGTGGTGTTACTAAAGTGCTGCCGAAGTCCGTAGAAACATCTATTGGCTAGCACTATTCTCCGTTTAATTTCTTGGCTGACATTATTCATCTTGTTGACGGAAGATCCGAGGTAGGTAAATTCGTCGACTACCTCAAAACAATAATTGTCAACGTTCACGGTGCGTCCCCATCGAGAGGACTCTTTGTTCGTCGAAATCATTATTTTTGTTTTGTCCTCGTTGACCGCTAAACCCATTTTTGCTGACTCCTTTTCTAGCGATGAGAAAACTGCAGTAACATCCCGCAGATTTCGGCCAATTATATCTATATCATCGGCGTAGGCTAGTGGCATGTGGCTTTTGTGAAATATGGTGCCAGACATGTTGATGCCAGCCTTTCTCATCACCTTCTCCATAACTATGTTAAATAGTGTACAGGACAGGCTATCGCCCTGCCTGAGACCTCTTTCCGTGTTGAATGGTTCAGACTGATCCTTACCAATCTTAACCGAGGATTTGGTGTTGTCTAAGGTACATTTGCAAAGTCGAATCAGCTTTGCAGGAATACCAAACTCAGACATGGCCTCATAAAGCCTATTCCTTATCGGAGAGTCGAAGGCATCTTTGTAGTCGACAAAGAGGTGGTAGGTGTCTGCTTTTCATGGGTTTTTTCCAGGATTTGTCGTAAGGTGAATATTTGATCCGTCGTAGATTTGCCAGGTCTAAAGCCGCACTGATATGGTCCAATTAGTTTTTCTACAATTGGCTTTAGACGTTCACACAATATGCTTGAAAGGACCTTGTACGCAATTGGTAATAGGCTTATTCCACGGTAGTTCTTACATTCACTACGATCTCCTTTCTTGTATATGGGACATAACAGACTGAGACTCCAATCCCCGGGCATGCTCTCCTCTTGCCAGATGCTCTCCATGAGCTGATGCATGCTCCTAATCAGCTCCTCCCCGCCAGCCTTAAACAATTCAGCAGGGAGACCATCGGCTCCAGCAGCTTTGTTGTTTTTAAGGCGGGAGATGGCCATACGTATCTCGCTCTGGCTCGGAGGTGGACAGTTAATACCATCGTCATGGATTGGAGCGGGGTCTTCTGGAGTGGTGTCAGTATCCAGTAAATTTCTAAAGTGATCTCTCCATATCTTCAGAACGTTATCCGGGTCCGTCACTAGCTGACCATCGCTGTCCTTGCAGGAGGGCAACCCTGTTCCACGCATTCTCGCTTTCACTCTCTTGTAGAATTTTCGGGCTTCCCCTCTACTTCGGAGCAACTCAGTGCACTCGTCCTGCCTCTTCTTCAGCTCCTTCTTTTTTCTTCTAAAAAGACGCGTTGCCTGTCGTCTCTTCTCCCTGTGCCGTTCACGAACAGCTCGCGTTGCCATTGGCTGCAGTTTCGCCCTGTATGCAGCAACCGTCTCTCTCGTGGCATTGCGACATTCATCATCGTACCAGGCATCTTCTTGAGACGGCTTTGAGTACCCAAGTACGCTTCTCGCAGCCCGTTCTAAGGAGTCGGCTATATTTTGCCACTGCGAGGTTATATTGTCAGGGGTTGGAGCATTCCGCAGCAGTTGAGTTAGGTGGTTGGAGTAGGCGTTTGCTACCTCTGTGGTCCGCAGTTTACCGATGTCCAGCTTTCGTTGTGCCTGGTTACGTACGTTTTTCGCCATGCTTAGCCTTGTGCGTACCTTAACTGCGGTAAGGAAGTGATCGGAGTCAATGTTCGCACCCCTAATCACTCATACGTCCAGAACACTCGATGCGTGCCTTCCATCGACTACCACATGATCAATCTGATTCCTTGTCAATTGATCTGGAGATAACCATGTTGCCTTATGAATATTTTTATGGTCAAATCTAGTGCTGCAAACTACCATATTTCTTGCCGCAGAGAAATCAATCAGTCTGATGCCATTGTTCGACGTTTCGGTGTGCAGACTGAATTTTCCGATGGTAGGCTCAAATGCGGTTTCCCTGCCTATTTTAGCATTAAAATCGCCTAGTACAATTTTAATGTCATGGCTCGGGCTACGGTCATATACATTTTCTAGGCTCTCGTAGAACTCGTCTTTGTCCTCATCGCTTTTCTCTTCTGTCGGAGCATGGGCACATATAAGTGTTATGTGGAAAAACTTTGTTTTGACTCTTATGGTGGCAATACGTTCACACACCGGGTTGAACCTTGAGACTAGGTGTCGCAGTCTCTTGCCAACCACAAATCCACATCCAAACTCGTGCTTGTCCGCATGGCCACTATAGTAGATGTCGCACGTCTTCATGCGCGAGCACCCGTGTCCCGTCCACCGGATTTCCTGTAAAGCGGTTATGTCAGCCTTGTATTCTTCGAGGACTTCCGCCAGTTGGATAGAGGCACCTGGTCTATACAGTGTTCTAACATTCCAGGTGCACATCCTTAAATCATGGTCCTTAATTCGTTTGCGGTGGTCGTCAACATTTTGGGGGGTCCATTTTATTCTTTTCTTACTTCTTTTCATTGCAATAGTTTATACGTCGGTGGCGGGTTGCAAGCCCAGCGCACCACGTCGCAGTTTTCTCCTCCTGCCAGGATTTTATTACAGCCGCCCATTCTGGGTCAGACGCTGACCAGGGTACCGCTCACTCTGAGCAGACGTGCCTGGGTTTTAGGTTTCGCCCCTCACAGTTAGTCGTGCTCTGACGGGTGTCAGATATTGCAGATGCGAATTTTATGCTTTAGAGCACACTTAATCTACTGCATGCAGGTTGGCCTTGTTCGTATGAAATCCCACTTTATTGCAAATTGAGATAAGGCCGTACAGATTTATGTTAATATGGATTATATCTGAAAGTTTTATCTTATGCATCGGTGAAGCATTTCCTTGCGTAATTTAATTCTAAGCCAAATGAAGGTGTAAGTATTTAACTGTAAGGCACTAATTTGGGATAAGTAGAAATAATTTACATCTTATTGATTATAAGTTTCATATGAATTACTTATATTAATTTCTAATGTCACTATAGTCAATATATAGTTGCAAACCTTCATAATTTTTTATTTAAAAAGTTCATTAACAATTATAGCTTAAACTTTTCTGAATAGTAATAAAATATGTGAAAAATCTATAAGTTTACTACTAAAAAAAGCTACAATTATTTCTTCTTACAGCAATTACAAGTTTAAATACTTTTAACTAATTTTAATACTAAATTCTATATTTTTCACATACATTACCACAATTTCTTCTCAAACTTAACTTATGAGTTTTGTCACCAAATGTTGCAAATCTGTACAGATTGGATTGGGTTGAAATGTACTTCATACCTTATTAAATTAATTTGTTATAACTAACACTAACATCAAAATGATTTAGTCTGAGATTTTAATACTTTTAATGAGATTTTTATGTTAGTACATAGTGACATCAGAATCATCACCTACACACAGACGATATTGTAATGACTAAACACGGGGTAACCATAAAAAATCGAGTAATATTTTTTAATTTATTTACTCTTAGCCTCCTTTGACAGCAATATATTATCTTAAACCAAAGTTAAACTTAAAGCCTCATTAAAAAATGTAAAAGAGTCTACATTTGATGCAAATTTTAATATTAAATAGCTAAAATGACTTTGTGGGAACCAAAAAAAAGTTTTCATTTACCAAAAAAATTAAAACAAAAACTTTCGACATCATTAATCATTACAATTCTTTTAGCCGAAATTATGTGGCTGACAGTAATTATGACCCGTTTCACATAAATCAGAGGACATAAACAGCCATGTTATGATTAGGCGAAGTCTAAATGGCAAACAAAGTTAGTATTTGTTTTAATGGCAATGTTGACATTATTTAAATATTTAATGTGCTTTAACAAAATATATGTGGCAGTTAGGAGTCTATATTGGAAAATCTTATAGTTAAAATTTCAATAAAAGTTTGATGACATTTAATATGAAAATAACAGACCGGCGAATGTCTAAAACTTTTTATAAATTAAATGCTGCTAAATTTCTTCAAAAAAAGAGATCGGATATGGATCTAGGAGTTGGTTCTGACAAATATTATCTTTTACCAGTCACCTAAATAAAAGCATTTTCCTTAAACATATTTATAATTGAAACCATTAGTCACAACTTGAATAGAAATTTATGTTTCATGTCTATGTTCAACCGTTAGATAACTGGATGGCTGTTGTAATGTTTTGTACGCATTTCGATAGTTAGTTCTTCCTATAAGTGACTGATTAAAAGCCAAACGCTATAAGCTTAGTAAGTTGGCGTATTTGTTGAAATAATATGTAGTAATAATTACCGCGAATTGGCATAATAAAATAAAACCTTCGATTCAAATATTGTTATTTATAATATCGATACTGCTAAGGTTCACTTCATTACCCTGGTTTTTTAGATTGCATTTTTTGAACTGTTATTTTCTCACATTCTTTTCTTCAAAATAGTTTTTCATAACGTATGAGCGATACAGTCGTACACGAATTCTACGTTAATCATACCACAAATTTAATTTTGACAACATTTTTTGAGTAGTTTGTCTACATGAGAATTGAACAGTCATTCTAAATACATTAAAGGCAAAAGTCAGAATTTATTCTGCCACACTGGTATTAGCATTAATCTAATAAAATAAAAATTAAAATCCCACCAATTCCTTTGGTGCCTATTAAAGCTCAAGTTTACAAGATATTGATCTGCCATAAGTTAATTTACATCGAATATAAAAATATTTTTTCGCATCTGCTCAAGATAATACAATTTTAATAGTAAACCATTTAGCCACCAAATTAATAAATTCACACAGCCTGCAGTTACTGAGTCAAGTTGCAATATAGGTTGTATCAGAATTTACACACCCTCTACTATAAGTTCATAATCTCATCTTTCACTAGCCGTCTTCAGCGTTAATATTTCATTTGTATTGGAATCTCAATATTTGATTTAATTCAGCTTAAACCATAAATGCAACGGTACTTTAGAACAATTGTGGCTATTTATGGGAGAGGGGGATAGCAAATTGGCAAAAGTTTAATATATTAGTTTACAACTTCAGGCGAAAAACCTGAAGAGACGGTAAAATGCAAACTTTTCCCATATTATTCTCATTTAGGAAACACATTGATTCAAGTTTTTCATTACGGGCAATCAGTTGTGCATACTTACAAGTAGAAAAGCGATGTTAGTTAGTGGGGATATGAGGGTAGCCTACTATAAGTTTAATGACTGCATGTGTGTGTTAGTCCACGGTATGCAACGCAGTTACCTTTCTTAGTATGTAACTCATTTTAGTTTCCTAGTATGCATGTTTTTTATTATTATTTTGCCCGTTTTTCACAACTATTCTAATTCCTTTTTAAACTTCCATTGTAAATTTCAACAATTGTGAAAGTGTTAATAACAATGACACTTAACTTTATAGTAGCATTCATTTCTGACAGTACCGATTTAAATAATGCAGCAATTTGCCGGGATAAATTTGAATTGCATAACTTTAAAACATTATTTTTTTATTGTTTTTTAGAATATGTGTTTCCTTGTAAGTCAACCTTTTTGCACGCGGAAGTCTTGCCAAAAGGTTGCTTTTTACAATGCTCTAATCACATCTCATTAGGACAACAGAAAATATTATCACATACATAAAAGTAAAACAGTCAACAAAAAAGGTTTCATTAAGCTTGGCAAACTATTATCATTTGATACTATTAGTTTCTTGAGATTTAGTCATAAATAACAGCCGCTATGTAATGATGCTATTGCTGCTACTGGGACATAATGCCACCAACTGCAACCACCATGTGGATAAACACAAGACAGCAAAGCCACGAAAATAAGTTCAAACCGAATCACATTTACTGTCTCCTCGAAGAATGAATTGTGGAGCGAGGGCAGCGGCGAGTGATGGTAAAGAAAGTCATTTACACAACAAATAGATCAACAAATTACTAAGTTGTGCACCACATAGCACACGGATACATTCACAGCCAGCCACTGGATACTGAAACACCGGGGATGGATGGTGTGGTCAAAGAAGAATGCGCAACAAACACTCTTTCGGATTTGTAATTACTTGTTTAATGGAAAGATTTATATTACATTTAAGAACCACTAATTACAAGCTGCATCCAGAATGGCAAACACACTGAGAAGGGACGTCGGACCTACAACGATTGGGTGTGTGCTATGTCTGCGTGGGTTTTATAGTTGCCTTTGCACACAACTTAACTATATGGCGGGAGGGTAGCTACTGTTTAACTCTACTGCATTATTAGCGTAAAGTATTATGTTTCGTTTTCCGCAAAATTTACATAAAATCTTAAGTTTTCCTCCCTTGTCAACTATAGAGCTACATAGTGATTCGTTTTTTTTATTTTCTTATTCGATAAACTTTAATAAGCTCTTTGGCTTCTTGGACATTTTATATTAAATTTCATTGGAAAATGGCCATTACATTTTAAATTAAATGTTGTCGAATAGATTAGTTTGTACTGAAAAATGCCTATTCTGTAGAGGTGATTCCAGGTACTTTTGGTGGACAGACAGAACTACTTCTAAAAACATTTACCAAAACATTTTATTATCGCTAAGGACGTTGGTCAGGCTGGTTCTCTATTTAGATGCGTTACGGAAGTGACATAACTGAGTGTCGCTATAGGCGAATGGGTGAATTATTTTTCGCATTTAGTTGAAAATCAAGTGATTACACACAACTGGGGTCCAAGCAGACGAGCCGTCCGTAATTTTTATTAGGGGCTTTTTGCTGCTATGACAGCATATGAATCTTCTTTTAGGTTATGGGTATATTTCGGATACCATAAATCCATCTCTTGTCAGTGGGGTTTGTGGTATTATTGAAATGTTAGCCAGTATGTCGTACGGTATCGACAGGAAATGGTATTCACTAGTGGGTTTGAATACCACGAGGCCTGCAGAGAGAGTGCAGAGTAATTTGAGTAGGGCTCTGCATAGGTTGCTCTTTCATGTATTGTCGAGATAGCATACAAGTGGAGTTGGAAGCGATAACGGACGTGCTACTTTCATGTTTTGTCTAGTGTTGGGTACGTTGGAGAGAACCACTTCGTTGCAAGAGAATACCGAAAAAGCTCATAGAGCTCATTAGGTCTTTGTACGAAACAATAAATGCCGCATTCTAAGTACATGAGTTCGCAATTAGATGCCCAATAAATGTCAAGAAGCTGTGAGGCAGCGATATTCCCTATTACCCCTACTATCCACTACCACCCAATTACTGTATTTAAATATAGATCTCTGAAGACATAAACTATCTCAAATGTATTTTAACACATAATTTTTTATATTCGATGATTCGAATTTTGATCAAAAAAAATCGTTAAACCACTGTAAAAAGAATTGTGACGTAGTGGAGCAAATTAGAGTTGAAGGTTTTGTTACTGTGCTTAAATACTATCGGTTTGGATTAAATTACTGTGTTGCATTGTATAATTTAAATAAAAATAAAAAAGACTCGATATTTCTCAAACCGTTGTGAATTTAACCAGTTTAACTTCTAAATAATACAATTTGAAATAGATAGATATGGTCCGTTCCTCATTTTCATTACGTTTCTTATAGTATATACATACTTACATTGCTGACGTCCTAGAAAATTGCCACACGTGATGCACATGCCACATTCTCACTGTTTCATTATAGTTAAGTGTTAGAACTAACATTGTTGATGAGTGATGAAACGAACAACGAATCCAATCAAAATAACCGATAACACAGCGACTGCTTAAATAAACACAATTCCCAAAGGAAACGCCCATAATGACGGCAGATAGCAGGTGTCAACCGTTTAACGCATGAACATGACATGAAAACAGAAATGTACGTATGAACTCCCACGAATGGGCAGGTGGAAGCAATGGAAGTAGTCAGCCAACGCCTTTTGAAGCGCCACTGACGCTGATGAAATGGTGTTGAAAGTTAAGCAACAGTTATTTCGATTAATTTACATTGTTGTCCCTTGATTACTGTACACTACGCAACAGGAGTGGTAACAACCAAACAGCTGCGCCAGTAACAGCAATGGTGCCACCATTTACATATTTACAATAAACATTCAACTATTTAGTTAAACTGTATTCAATTATATGAATGACGTTCGCAAATACCAAAATTCATTTGAATTTATTTATTTTACCACAGGAGATTTAACATTCTCACAACAGAAATATTTATCAAATATTCGGATATTACGCTTACGTCTTCCATGAAATGTTGCACTATGTGTGTATTTTGCACTTAAGTGGCGACAGTGCGTGTGTGCATGTAAGTATGTAAATGAAAAATGTCCATATTACTTTCAACTTTGCAACGCAGTTATATTGTTTTCTTTTGACATGTTAATTTTTACATTATTTTTGTTTTTAATTTTTGAACTAAAACAAAAATAAAAATGCTTTTAATCAACATAATAATCGGATGAAATGTTTTGACTTTCCTATATACATATATGGAACATATACCTAGACGTGTCGGGGAGACAAGTCCGTTATACAAATGCACCAGCCTCTTTATTGTATTCAAAAGTGAAAAATTTGGCCGGTGTATTTAGTACGACGTACTTGTAGCAGGGTAGGATATCCACTGGCCAGTTTTGACTGGCTATAATCTGATATCTGCCCTTGCCTTACCTTATGTTTAGTTAATAACACTACTTTACAAATAATTATTTTTTTCTCTGGTCTTTGAACACCACTATTTTTTTATGATAGAGAACGAGTTTCTGATTAAGAAAAAAAATTTAAAAAAAATTTTTATGGAGTAGATTTTTTTCTTTGTTGATGGTACCTTTGGATTTTAACCTATATTTCAAGTTCTAGACGGGCGATCAGGACAAAAGATATACCAAATTTATTATAATTAAATGGCTAACAAGAATTATGCCACTTTAAGTCAACAAATTGCTTTATTTTGCCCTACTGGCTGAATTTATTAGAAAAATTGAGCTTTTTTCATGAAAAATAGCGTCTCCTTTTTTAGTGGTATCCAATGACCAAAATGGCTGTAAACTAGTGTAATAATTAATAATTGTATAGTTAAAATGGTTGTAATAGTGGTAGAGAAGAAACTTCAATTACTCGCATGGAGATATTTAGCCTTTTGTAAAATAATAATGACTGATTCCTCCTACTAACATAATGCATTTACAAATTTGCTCTTTCGCTCTTAAAAAATTTCAAACGTGTACTTTAAACACATCTGCCACATATTACTTTTTGTACCTACGCTTTTGTAATTGGCTAATTCTTTTCCTTTTTTATTCTAGAAGCGACAGGACTCAATGCCACAGATGGGCAAACAGTTTGTGTGGGTTCAACCACACACGTGCGTTTGTTTTGTAACCACTTTTAACCACTTTAACACCTACATTTCTCCCAGTCATTGACTTTTACACACTGACACCACCGCATCGCACTCATGCACACTCAGCATTTGTTTACACATATGCGCATCCAATCCTGGGATACGTGTCATCTGAACCTATGTATTGTGTCCATATTAAAGTCCCATGGTATTTAAAGGATTCCGAGTATTAATTTATCCCTGTGACAAGGTTGACATTTGTATGTTCACATTATCCCAAATCAAATTCAGCGCATGTACATACGTAACCAGAACAGCAATGAAGATATCCTGTAACATTATCAATTTTTCAGGCCAAAGAAAACAAAACCCAAAACAACCAAAATGAGGAGACTTAATACATTCAAGGTGTTAATAATCGTATAGAGTATGTGCGACCTATATTGAGCAGTAGAAGAAATCCAATTGGTCGTTGGCGTTAAAAGGGCTACCGATACTTAATTTAACATGGGAAACGCGAAAAGGCATTTAATCCTATAAACACTGGGCATGTTGTTGGGCTTATGAAATTATTCTTATATATGTATAAACAGTCTCAATTTTATTTAAAGTGGCACCAGAATTCGTATCAGTTTTTCCCCTTTCGTTATACCTTAAAATATAATTGTTTCACTTTCAATAACAAAAACCTTTTTCCGGCAGTTCGTTTAAAATTTTGTTTTATGTTAAGTGTCAAAAATTAAACCGATAAGCTTTAACTGTAAAATCAGTTTTCTGCTTTTTGATATTTAATCGCCTACCCGTATTATTATTTTTGTTAACGTTATTCTAATCCAAAAAAAATATTTCTTTTACATTTTCCTTGGCGAATATCACTTAATTAATGCGTATGCGATGAAAGTGTCGTCTCCTTTCCCAACAACAGGATACTGTCAAAAAGGGACACCAACGAACGCAGAATGTAATCAGACGATAGAAATTGTGAAATCATGACAAACCATAGCGATAGCAGCAAAATTTTCCATGATATCATATTTACAACAAAATGGATGCAATAAAATGCGACAACGTTTTATGTCTCCATAAATATTATGAAGGTCGCATCGCATATCTTCACAATAGAAATTAAGGACGACGGGTAGAAAATTTGTAGCCTACGACAATGTTCGTAAAATTTTAACATGCAAATAAATATGTTATGAGGAAAATTTCTGTCATCTAATTATCTGTAATGAAGACAATAAAAGCGTGATAAGGAAAGGAGCAGAGGTATGCAGATAATAAAAATGTTATATTTATTGGAAACTCGATGAATTTGTTGTGTATAACCAAATCAAATAAGATCAGAGTCGTAAACTTCAGTCAAAAAAATCATAAATATTTCTTGGGGGAAATGGAATTTCCTAAACTGCAATAAGGTTTATTGATGACAGCGGGTCAACCATGTCCATAGTGCTCAATATTTTCTTCATTTGCAGATTTAAAACAGATACTTGCATTATAAATCTATATCGGTACCGCAAAAAGACCAATGGCTTTCATTTCGAAAATGATATCTTCCTCCCCAAAAACTCGTTGCACTGTGTAATTGGTTGAAAAACGAATTTTTGGTAACGTTTAGTAATCCAATTATATGGACCGTGAAAATATATACCAGCCACGCGATAATACCCATACTACAGCTGAAGTGCTGAAATAGCAACTCAATACAATTTCTATTGCAAAGTATACCCCCCTAAATGAATGGCCCGATAAAGGCGGTTCCACCAACGGACCCCACACTTTATACACTTTGCCGCTGTTAATAACATTTCGCTGTTCTGCCAATTATGCATACTCATCTTGATCTTCTACATATTTCATTTCCCTAATCAAAAGCAATTGTACAAAGTGAATACAATCTGCTTCTCTTTATGTCTTTCAGTTTCTTTCAGTTGTACACTTGTTCACTCACACACACAAAATGTCCCAATCGACCATCTAAACCATTGATTTTGTAGCTTTTCATTATATCCGGGCACGTGTTTTCATGAAAGATTGATATGTATGTGCTTGTATCTGATATTACATTCCTATTGTCTTGGGTGTCTTGTTTATTAAGCTAGGTTTCTTTTAAGAACAAAAAGTATCCAGTTTTTTTTTTGTTACGAAATGCAATCCTTTTGCTTTGATACACAACGACAGGTCCTTTGGGCATCGTTTCCATCTTGGTACGGTTTGAAGCCCCGTTTGCTTTGTGTGCCATGCAACTAGCAGTATATGTGCGATATGCATTCACATGGTTCTTTTACAGTTTATGCATTTGTGAGTGTTAGATTATTGTAAACGGAATTGTTTCTGAGGGATTACAAAATTGCACTAAACGGGGTGCTGTGATGTAATGGTTCGTTGTGTGCAAACTGACATTTTGCAGTGTAGTGTCAGGTTGGTGTTCTACTCATAGCAAAGGAGGCGGCAATATGATTATGTGTACAGTCTTAAACTTTATTGGGACACTACACTCAGTGAAGTAGATACATCTTCAACTATTATATATCGTCGGTATACTGCGTAAACTGACTAACTCTACTTTTTGCTTTTCTGAGTTATTGCCGATTTACATATGACATTATTTTTGAAAACGCAATATAAGGAAGACTTTATAAAATATAAATAAGTTGCAAAGGGCGGTATTGGTTAAAGGGGTGGAGCCCTACCCATTAAATAGAAAGATGTTGCCTCATTCATAGCAGACGTACACCTACCACTATCGCACCAGTGTGTTTGAACTCCACGATAGTTTCTTGAAGCTGTTAACACTTAAGGTTGTGATAATGAGTGGATAAGTCACAGCAAACGGGTACTGATGAAGATGGTTTGGCAAACTTTCGAAAAAATATTAAAAAATTAAAAAAAAATATTTACTAGTTTTATTCAAAGTCAAAAACTTTTTTAATTTTTTTCACATTTGCACCCATTTTTTATTGCACAAAAGTAAGCTTATGTCTTTTCCTTTAAGAGCTTTTTGGTCGCTTAGTGGGATGCTAGTGCGATATCTATCAAAATAATGAACATTGTTGGCCAGAATGTCAAATTTTGACCCCCCCTATCTCAGAGAGTTCTTGACCGATCGTGTTGAAAGTTGAGTCCAAACCACTACTATCCAATTTCCAATTTTTTAACGTTAACCTTAGGTTTGGTGCTGCCTATGGTGCTATCTATTCGTTTTATAATAGAAAACGTAAAAAATTCCCACATCTACGCAATTTCGAACACTGTCTCCTTAATTTATTTTGTCTAGTTATCAACCTTTATCTAGTTGAATCTTTCCACCGCAAAAAAAAACCCTGTAATAGACCGACATAAAACCTATTAACAAAACGCCAAAGGAGCAATGGTACATAACATTTTTCAGCAACTGGAATTACACGATAATTCCTCTGCACATTTTCTAATGAATAAAGTTTTCTGATGGCTCCAACAATAAATTGAGTCGTTTTATGGAAATAAAGCTTTTTAAGGAAACATATCACAAAAAAAAATTAATCCTAACGACTGAACCCTATAGCCGTGAATACAAAACTCTCATGGATTAGTTCTAACATTAGACAGTCTGTTACTTTTACCCTTGTAATGGGTTAACAATGAAGAACTAAAACGATTTTGTCATCATCATAATACCCAGTATAACTTTTGCAGCACCTTTAATGATAATTTACCTTAATTCCCTATTGTTTATTTTTTTGTCCACAAGCTCAAAACATTTGAGTACTGAAATTAAATTGCCGCAGTGGTGTGGCATACTTTTGTTATTTTACTTTATACTGCTCATAAAATGGAATGAGCAGTTAGAAGGTTACCCGCAACATACAAACTTATATACTCATAGACATCTCATCTTTAAAATATTACTATAGAAGTATAAATAATAAAAACGTAAGTTAATCAAATTTTTAAAATTAATGTCTTCAATTACGTTTGGGTCGAATTTATCAAGTGTTCAAGTCGGCCAACTAAAGTGGAAATATTTGCGAGAAATAAATTAGTAATGAAACCTAACAATATTTTTATAACTTAAATTTTTATAAGAAACTATTACGCAACCACCTATAACATAATGATTTTATTATCAAACACTGTGCCTTACGGTACAAAATGATAAATTTAATTTAAAATTAAAAACAAAGAACTCACAAGAGTAATATAAACTTAACGTAACATAATAAGGAAGAAAAATACCAAACAATATTATAAATTAATGACTTTCTGCCTTTGAGACATTGAAACCATAGCAAGGAAACTAACTAACAGTAAACAGTAAATTACCCGATACATCAATGCAACAGCTACCAGGCTTCACTTGTTATGTACCTAAAGACATTGTCCCCACCATCAACATCTTCGTCGGTTTCCCCCTTACTACCAAAGGGACTTGAGTTGAACTCCTTAGGCGCTTTGCACGGTGTATGTCAGTACTTTGTTTTGCATTTGATATTATCGTGACCTTTTCCTTAACATCTCAAGAGGGAAGGAAAAAAATAAAACAATAAAATCATATGATCTCATTGCTTTTATTGGCATCTCAGCAGCAGCAAAACCAAAAGCCATTGTTATCACAGGCTCTAGACAGTTTTTATTTGCTTTTCATAGTAACTCTTGGGCACTTTAGGACCAACTAAAGCTAATTGCCCCTAATTAATTAATGCTTAGTTATGAAAATATGGCAGGACAGTCATCCCTATAGTGAGGACAATAATTGAAATGTTTTCGAAGCTTACTAAGCTTAGCCAAGAATTTCCTAGACACATCGAGACATAGAGATTTTCTAGGTTTTTAATGAAACTCTGTACGAATATGTTTCTTCAAAATATTCAATACGTACGAAATAAAAGAAATTTAAACCAGCATAAAAATTTCAGTCAGGAGAACTGACTTATAAATACCCTCTCCCTGTTGTTTATTGCTCAAGTTATTAAAATTAGCCGATTTTTAAATAAAACTACTAAAGTATTATTTGCCTGTTTGTGGAGCGTAAACGGTTGAGGGAAGGACTTTATGGCCACAAGTTCACAGACATGCATTACAACTGTAGAAAATGTTATAGTTTACAAAGTGATAATGAATTCTGCAACAACTGAAGAAAGTTTATTGTACTATCATTGGGCATAAAGTAATTTTGCATAGGGATACCGTCTCTTATTAATTAGCGCAAAAATCTCAAAAGAAATCATAATTTCTAATGGGTGGGGTAAGCTTCCCGGTTTCTTAGGGTTTACTACAAATACAACGTTTTCTTTTTTATTGATATTAGTTTTAGAACTGAACTGAATTCTTATTGACAGCTATTGCGTTTCGTAACCTCTTCATCTCACCTCGCTACAAATAATGTAAATGTAGTTATCATACAACCCTTTTACGAATACCACATAACATTAACAAGATATTGTTGTGCCATCCCAATTTTGAAACTTTATCTTTTCAAGGCGAATGTTTTGACAACAACTTTATCTTGTTCGGGGAGCAACAGCTCATGTTAAAAATACACCATCATCAGGTTCGTATTGTATCAACATTGTATAAAACTGTGGGGAAAACTCAGCGAAGAATAAACAACACAATTCCCCTATTGAAATTGAAGTCTATTGTACTTGTTTATGATAATTAAAAAAAAATTAAAACACGAAGGTTTAACATACCTTGGTTTAGTGAAACATTGTAAAATAAATTAGTTCTGTACGAAAGATAGGCATGCGGCATCTGACACTGGGAACAAAAAAAGACATGAATTCCTTCTAATAGAAGTGATGTGTAAGCTTAATTTGAGAGAGTGAATGCAATCAATTTTAGTTGCGGAATTTTCAAATAAAATGTATTGTTGAATGTTGTAAGCACATTAATAAGATACTAGAACTTATCATAAAAGAATTAATTGTTTTACAATGAATAAAACATAAAACCCGGACATAAAACGAAGAAGACGTACATTATTTGTTTTATTGCTTACATTTATCGATAACGCTAATGACAATTATACAGAAAGCGTTTGGGTTATTACTGTGCGCACCATATGTCTGCAAGGATCATGATAAGAGTATGTGTGTCACGGTGCACTAATTACGAAGTCCAGATCACTTGTTCAATATTGTGCTTTGTCTTTATCAGTCGATACGCCTAAGGAATATATAAGGATATAGTTTTCCTCATGTGCACTCAACTAATTTCTTTCCCTTCACATTATCTCTTGTCAGTGAATCAAATAAACTTCCCAATAAACATTGATGTAAACCGGCTTATTAATAAATGTTTTCCAAAAAATTAAATTAATTTCTCCAAATTAGTTTGCGAAAATTACTTTCTCCAAACCTTCAGTAAATTATTTACAAACACTTTGTAAAAATTTGTAAAAATAGAAAAATACAATTGCCCAATAAACATTGATGTAAGCTGCCTAATGGATATATGTTTTCCAAAAATTTTAGTTAAGTTTTTCAAAAGGAGTTTGTAACACATTTGTAAAAAAATAAAAATACAATGCTTTTGTAAGCTCTCCTAAGCAGGCGACCCAGGCTAGTCAGAAAACATAAAAAATAATTTTTTTATTTACAATATTATTTTCGTCTCTGCATTTAATATCGTTTGTTGCTGCTGACATATTAACGTGTTTCGTGTAAAAAAGAACTGCTGGCGTAAAATATTAACGGACAAATTCGCTGAAAAATATTCATGGATGGGAACAGCAGAAAAAACACTATCCAAAGCCTCAATATTACAACGGTCATAAAAAGTAAGTAATTACAACTCATATAAATGTGTATGGTTTATGATATCGAAATAATTTTTTTTCACTTTTGAATAGGTGCTGCTATATGGCTTGGATGAAGGCCATTTCGCGCAGGAAATGCCTATGTAGTCATAGGCAAAAACAACGCGCTCAATATAAGCAGAAGACCATGATTTCTGAAATGCGACTCAATTGAATAATAAATTTTAATATATGTACATATGTATATAATATAAATAAAAAAAAAACTTAATTTTAATATATGAAATAACAATGTAAATATGAATAAAATATTAAAATAATAACTTAATTTAAATTTTTAATTAATTTTAATTTTTAATTAATAAATGTATAATATTATTGTACAATTGTATTCATGTTTGGAAAATATTTGGAAATAAACTTAACAATGCAATGCATAATCAATAAGTTGAAAAGCTTGTGCTAAATTTATGTTTTCATTTATTTCCAAATTAGATATTAATTAATACATAAATTTACCACAAGGTTTCCAACATCTTTATTATGTATTGCATTATCAATTTTATTTCCAAATATTTTCCAAACATGAATACAATTGTACAATAAGGGATCCCTTTCGCTTATCCAACAATTGGAACTTAACAAGTTACAATGTTTCCGATAAAGATTTTCCAAACATCATGTTTACTAATGTAAGCTTATAGTAAATTTGTAGTAAGTTTATAATGTTTATTGGGTTGTTTTGTAGAATGTTTTCACACAAATTAATACAATATTAAGAACCAAAGCTATTCGTATTTGTGTCATTGTATGCAAACCGCTGCTGTTTGTTGTTGTTTATAGACTTATATGCCTGTTTGTATGTATGTTTGTGTATCTATGCCGCAAAAGAAAACTTCTGTGAGTATCCTTTACATCGTTGCTTAATAAACTCACATTGCTCACTTGGGTTCTGTGCGATTCCGTTTTGCGTTCATTTACTTTGATATTTGTGCTGCTTTTATGCTTGACTGGTCAACAAACAAATTGCATATGAAACACTGAAATGAAGTGGCTGGAATCATGTAAAAGTAAAGGCGAGACATAAATGTTTGGTTTCGAGTTTAAAAGATCCTATTTCATTGACGGCGTGATACTGTTTTTTGTTGCAAATTACTACTGTCCAACTTAATTTAAGTCAGTGGCTCCTCTTTCGCTACAGTCGTAATTACCACCTAACTATGTCTTAATTAAGTGCAGTTGGCTGACGTAGTTGATGATGTGGTTTTAATTGTTAATGATAGAAACTTACTGAAATATTATACAAGTTCGCAAAGTTCACCAAAGAAACACAATAATGTTGTGTAAAGGAGATAGTCGATAAAATACGAGGGGACTGAAACAGAATTTGGAGAATTGTGGGTAATTGTATTAAATAATAGTGGATTATCACAGATTTACAAAGTTAGATGACTTACGTGGATACTTAGTAAAGCAAAGTACTCGAAAAAAATTATCTTCCGTATAAAGTGATTAATTCGAAATTGGAAAACTTGGGTCTTTAGGGCTTTGTAAATTACACAATGCAACAAATTTTTGATCCCGGCTTCTAAATAGTTGATCCTTATGTAAAATTTCATGCTGAATTCAAATCTGCTCTCAGATATTTGAAAAGTAGAACGGTTTTTGAGATATGGTCAAATTTCCATTTTTAGTGTTTTGAAAAAAGGTAGGTCTACTAAAATGCCATTTTCTCTGGTTTTAGTTCACTGATGTCACCGAACTGTGACGAAAATAAAAGATAATAAAATTATTTATTAAAAAGCGATAGCTGATTAAAATCCAATCATAAATGTCGAAGTTACGGCACTTCAAATTTGGATTTTTGTAAAAATTTTGATGATTTTTCAAGTTTTTGCTGCCTTTAATTAAGTTTGTTTCCGTGTTTCCATAAAAATTGCTCCGGTTTCAGACTATTGCATGCTAGAATAATATGTTACAAAAATTTTTTGCCCTTGGTCATCAAAATCGGTTTCACCATATCTCAAAAACTGTTCTACTTTCCACATATCTGAGAGCAGATTTGAATTCGGCGTGAAATTTTACATTAAAATGTATTATTAAATGTCCCGGATACAGAAACTTTTAAAATTTTGTGACATAGTGTTATTATTTCATCATTCTCTTTCCTTTTTTTAATCCTTTTGGTAAGAAAATTCGGCTCTCAGCTAGAAAGACGCAAACAAGCTCGCCCCAGGCTTAAAATTGGGTCAGGCTTAGTGATTTACCCTGGGTTCACATTTCTCTTACTCTCGTAACAACGAGTATTTGTTATTCAAATGAGTATTTAACCGAAATTAGATAAATACCCGGGTATAAAAGTGGGTGTAAATGGGTAAATACTTAGGGTTGGGTAAATACCCAGGTCTAAACCCATCTCTATTCAGGCTAGAGAACTAGCAGCTTCGACGAAATAAAATGACTCCTCGCGAGACAGGAGCCATATTTGTTTTATTGTTGCTTTCGGCACCGAACTAAGAGCAAATTTTCGATAAAGGTTGGCTGGCTCGCTAACCAGCACGAAACCTAGAAACTCTAACGATGTAAGACCTAAATATTTTAAAACTAAAAGTATTACATTCCATATAAGAAGTACAAGTCACTAGAAGCTCCTTATCTGGAGTAGTATTATGAAAACCATGTGCAAAATAAATACGAAAAAGTGCAAACAAATTATAAAAGAAATACTAGGTAACGCAGATTCTGCGACATTGGCATTATTAGCAATCTTAAATAATTTGCGCAATGGATACGAACAGATCAGATAGTCATCTGATCACAAAAAAAGTCAAATTGTTGTGCCAGGATAGTTGGAATACGGGACTGCAAGTGACCGGGGTTCGAGGCTTGGTACAACCATCTACATTTATGGTCTCATAGTTGTATCTGGCAGCACTACGAGTAGTCGCCCAACTGATATCTGTCTAGTCAAAAGTTTAAAAAAAAACTGATGTTCGGACACATCGTTCCAAATTAGGTCCAGTCTGGATTTTGTTTTTGGCAGATATATTCTCTTTGTTGTTACCGTTACAATGACGTTGGTTCTAGGTCAAAAATTATCACGGCTCAAGTCTAAATTGATATTTTCAACAAACGCTATCCAGTGCTTTACATATATAAGTTGTCATATATTAACTGTGTTCTTCATGCAGGCCCTACGTAGCATTGAGGCTTTTTCACTGTAGTGAAGTAATGTATTATGTATATTTGTTAAACACTAGATATTGAAGAGCCAACAGAGAGACTTTTGAGCTTCTCATATGCGTACCATAACAGCCCCTCGTTGTGAGTATGCGATGTCCATACACAACCGTTCGATGCGTAACACATCTCAGCTATTTCCATTAACTGTTTGTTAACTTGTTTATGCTCTTGCGGCTCTTGTGTTGTATGTACCATACACGTGTGATCTAGGATGTGTGCCGTAAATACGCATTTGGTTTGACTTGTCACATTGGCATGTAATGAGAACAGTTTTGTATTCACTTTAAGGTTCCTCAGCCACTTGAGATTCAACGTGAGGGAATCTGGGATAATGCGTTCGGGAGTGTGTTTCGGTACGGCATATCTATAGTCGAGTGTATTAGTATTATAAGTTGTGCGATTTGTTGTTATTTTTCTTTCCCTTGAATTTAAAATGTTTGACTTGTTGACTTGAATTTTGTGGTTCAATCTTATGTATCACATTGTAGCGCAATTCTTAAGCATTTCTGTGTGTGGTATAATCTCGTCTTAGAACTTCATTGTTAAGAGCATCATCGTAGCTAGACGTACACGTTGATTCTCGGCTGTGAGAGACTCTCGACAGTACTTGAAAAGTGCTGTTAAGACTATTGAATTGATTTATAACACCGTGCAACAGTGGTTTTCACACTTGATGAAGACCATATTCTGCCATCATGTGCATGCACTTTTTCCTCTAAATCGATTTTCAATCGCCGCGATTTCTTGATGAAAACGCTCACTATGTTTATCACTGAAATTTCCCAAATTGTCGGGAAAAAAGTCAAGATGGTTGTCTAAAAAACTAATCTTTTTTGAAATTGTTGGACTAGATTCATTAAATTCTGTTATTTGTTTGCATTGCTGAGATTCTTACTTTTCATTTGATACCCATATCGTTATCATACGATTCGTGGAAACTTTGAAGTCACGAATATATGGGCTCCCTCAAGTGTGAAAACAAAAACTGAAAATTGTAGCAGAGTGTAATATAATAAAGAATAGGAAAATGTGATTGGAAATAAGTAATGGTATCTTCAGAAACTGATCAAGGAAACAGAGGAGACTGAGAACGTGAAATGTTTCAGTTTCTATTGATTTTCTTTACAAAATTGTAGAAAACCTTGCCAGAGATGTTTATCCCCTACAGGGATTCTTGCATAAACAATTGCCATTGACAAAAAGTGTTGCTTAGGAAAATTAATAAGATTGCTCAGAACTTCAGCAATTTACATCCAAAATCTGTTAAACAGTTGAATTAGATATAAAATAATTGTTTGACTCAGTTGAAGCCGCGGGAGATCAGGGTTCGATTCTTGTCACCGTTTTTGTCCACGGTAACTCCTCAAACAGCTGGCGCTTAAATTAGTCTATAAACTGTAGGTATAGATAGCGTGTTAATTAATAAAAGTGCGAGAAGCTCTCACATATCTTATTCATGGGGTGTAAAGGAAAAAAAGGCAAAATTTTATGTTTTGTAGCAGCAATAAAAAACTATAATTCGCTAGGAGTAATGTAGACTTGGTGTAGTTTATGATGGATCTGCTGTAGATTGTTTGTTGTTAACGTTAACATTTTAAATTCAAACTAAAATTGTTCTTTTGAATTAGCGGTTTGTAACCAGTTAATTTGTTGAAATCTTTTGAATATATATATAGCTTAATACAGGATGGCACACCAATTGTGCTACAATAAAAAAATCTAATTTTTTTTTGTAATCGTTGTATTCTTTTATTGTTAAGAAAATTTTATTTTATTTTGTAACTAGTTATAAAGATGATAGACTAAAAATGCCATCCATGCATCCTCGCATTTGCGACACCTGTTCAGAAATTGATTCAATTACAATTACAATAATTACAAAATTAGATATAGTCTTTAAGGGAAATACTTCCCATAAGAGAGTTGATGATTTAATTTTTCGTCTTTGTCACATGCTAATCCATCATAATATACCTGATATTGCAAGGTATTGCCAAACAATGGTATTGACTTTATCATAGATCAATGTAGTGGCCGCATAGTTATTGCAATAAGAGACTATACGTCATTAGGGCGTTAATATAGAGTCCATTCAACAAAGTCATGAGTTCATCGACGCCTACTTCCACGCCATGGGTACAATAAGTTCCAGATTAATATAGCCGATTAAGGAGTGCAGGAATTATCAGCAACAAGCTACTTTATGTAAATTGTCCTTGTACAACCAAAACTTTCATTTGTTATAATTGAGGCAAACCGCGAGTTATATCACCAAGGTGTCGACTTGTTTGGAAAACATGAAAAGAGGCGTGGAAGACACGAACCCTGACTGACCAACACAGTAATCCCTTACAAGTAATACTCCCCGATAGCAATTGTATAGATTTAGCCTATGGGATTTATAATGAAAACCTGAAACAAAAAAATGTATCCAAAGTAAACTCTTAAAACCAAATGTTTGCAAAAGATGCTTCCCTGAGATTAAATTGTAGACCCTGCTGAAGAAAACTCAGAGTGTGGGAGTTCTGTGTTCCACTACTGGTGGTTATGCCAGGGTGAACCTGAAAAGGAAAAATAAAAGATAAAATGCTTTAGACAAGAATATGGAATGCGTTGCTGCAATAGGAGGGTAAGTACGTTAAGCATGTTTCAGAAGGTCAAATAAATGGACATAAATAAATGGGAGTTTCGCGACCAAGGAAGAGAAGGGATGCCAATATATGCGTCATAATTCATGTGTGTTTTGTGTTAATATATTGTTTTTATTGAATATGTTTAATTGACCATTAGTATCTAGTCATAAATACCTCAGGAGATATCATTAAAATGACAATACAACCATATGCAAAATGTTAATGTTATGTGAAAAAATGTTGATATTGTCATAGTTATTACAGAAAATATTCTCCTGCTACATGGACATTTGCCTAAAAAATAAACAATAATATTTTAACGTAGGGCTATTCTCATATAGGTACTATAAGCATAGTTGGAATAATCTTTCACACCGCCTCGCTAATGCTACCTGTTGTTCCGACACTGCCCAAATATTCACCACAAAGTTTTATTGAATTTTTTTGGATACATAATATGAAAATAGGTTGGTGGGTGACAAATGTGCCGATGGTCTACTGCTGACAGTAACCCGAATGTAAAAAAAATTGTATCAACAAGTATTAACGCTCACATTACCCTGTCGTTGCTTTGTCGTTGGAGAAAGTGATCTGCAAATAATTAAAATATTTTTTGAACCCTTCATGTAGGTGTTGCATGCAACAAAGCATGGGCGTACAGTCACTGTCATACCAGCACACCTCAAGAGCCTTGTTATTATAAAAATAGTTGTAAAGCAGATCTGGCACAATTGCTTTTCTAAGAATTTCTTGGAACGACACAGCTAAGGCATTACTAGAAAAGTTGTTGTTATCTCCTATGCCCGTCGCCGTTTGTATCTGAGCCATTTCATTGTCAATATTTGATTTTCAAGTGTAATTCGATTTCAGAAGCTAATGCATTATTCGCCTCTCCATCAGCCCCTCTCTCTATATCTCTTGCTCGCTGTCAACCACACTAAACATTGAAGGGCAGCTATTCCTGGCATTCTCTATGCAGCTCAAGTCATTGCTGCTTGCGGGTGGTGGGGCGAGTCAATCAATTGAGTATGTATTCAACATTAATTTTATGTGGCAAATGCACTCCTGGCGGCGCTCTTGTATTCCTGCCTCAGGAAGCAAATCATCGTGTACAATTATTCATTGTATGTGACATTTATAGAATTATATTAGCCCTTACAATTATTTACATTTCCGTTTACATTTACAACAATGAACACGTCCTCTTGGGTATGTATGTGCTCTCACCCACATGCATATGTGGGATGGTAATTGATTACATTAGGAAGTTAATTGCTTATATTATATACTTTGGCTCTGGTTCAACGCATTTGTTTTGGACACTGTTTTCTGGTAAAATTTGTTGTTGTTCATTGTGTCAAAACTAGTTAAGCGAACATTAATTGTTGCTTTTTAACTTTCTCTCTCCCTCGCTATACTCTTTCTATTCATTTTTTCTGTGCAATTATTCATCTTTCATTGAGAAAGCCATAAATTATATTTGATGCAAAAAATAAAAACACACATGTCAGGATGTGTTGTATTCCTTTTATGCAGCTATACAAATTTATAGCTTCAACATACTTTCAAAGCTTACAGGTAAATTTAATATTCACAAAAATATAAGGTGCCGTCTAGTAAATGTCAAAGCATCCATTCGTGTACTTTGCGACGTATGAGTAATATGTTCTATAAATATTGGAAAACCTCATACGTTGTGGTTGTTAAAGGTTTTGTGCAATAAATATAACACTACAAATGAGTGGGACAGAGTGGGAGTAAAAGACGGATCACGAGAACGAATAGTCACTTTGTACCCTGGTGTTGTCAAAAACACATTATTTTATTTTAAGACAATCTCAATTTCCCCAACAATTGCGCTACCAAGCTGATGCCACCAAGTTTGAACCAATATATTCAAAGACATGACGCAGCATAAGATCCTGATTGTAAGCAGTCATAATGAAAAAGTTTTACTTTGGTTTTCTTTATTCCTACTCCTACTTTCCCATTTTTCCTAGACTGCCTTACATATAAGAAAAAATGTTTACTTGTTTTTTAAAGAGCTTATGTATTTATTGCAAAGATGTCTCCACATTTCTTCATATATATAAATTTCTTTAAAAAAAATATGTTTAAAAGTTTGAATATTCCTTTTGCCCTTGACAGAGTGATGTTTTCTATGTACATGTGTATTTGGGGCATATGATTTACGACTGAAAGTTACCAGGAAGACATACTGCTGCAGAGCATGTGATATGTTTCTTTCAAGTTGGATATTTGTACCTAACTGAAATTAAAAAGCACTAATCCGAACGTGTTTATAGTCACGAAAAGGAGTGATAACGTAACCAAAGATATTAAAACGCTGTACAACGTCATATTTGAATATTAATATGAACATTATGCTGCTTCTTGTAATAAGTTTAATATTGGATTAAAAATCCATTAAGTACGAAAACATTTTACCAAAGCAAATTTTTAAAAATAAACGAAAATAAGCATACAAGTATATTTCAGATGAAATCATTACAGAGATTTTACATGATTATTTTGAAGATTATGTTCATATTAAAAGATGTAGGTTTTGGACAGTACTATAATGTTCTTTTAATGGATTTTTACTTAAATGTTGTATTCAAAATTATGACTAACTCAAAGTGCGTTACGGCCACACACAATTTTCCACTTGAAGTGTCTACGAAAATTTGTGAAATATAGCGAAATTTCTTATGTGATCAGTATATTTTTTGTAAAATAAAAAAGACATGGGGTTTAATAAACAACTTACTTCACATTTTAAATACTTTTGCCTTTTATGCTACTTCAATCCAAATATGCTGGAAAATTAATCTATTTTTCTGGTAGGTGCTGCCAAGTACCACAAGAATCTGTTTTTCAAATTTCCCGAAACCCCCAAAATCTTACAGGTAGAAAAAAGGGTTTTCGGACTTATAAGTCTACTGGCGAATAAATACAAACCGATTTTAAGTTTTTTAGCGGATTTTGAAAGAAGTAACTTTCCAATGATATATATAGTTTATTTCGTTAAAGTTCAACAAATTCATTATATGATTGCAAAAAGTTAAAAATATAGTAATTTTTTACTATCAAATCGTCCGTCCTTCCGCTAGAAATACCCATATAACAACAAAATTCCTGTCACAACAACATAGTGGCAATCCTCGTCGGGTAATCGTTGAACACTTGTTGCCTGTGAGTTTTGACTGTCGATGGCTACAATTAAATGAGGGTTCTATCTAATTAATTTCCTGACATTACAAATGTCTAATGCCATATGAAGAGACAAGCGTAATGACCATTACTTTAATATAATGAACACAGTCTTGTTATGCTGTAAATGTGCTCGGCGCAACATTAGTCATGCACATAGCATTTCAGTATCATCTTACACAACACAAACAAACTCAAAAACATGTGAGTACATTATTGGCCAAATAAACACCAGTGACAAACGTAATGGAATATTCATTTGTATATATGTGTATGTTTCTGTAAGTTAGTCTATACCACAAATACCACTATTTATTAAACTTCTCTATCATTGACACAGCAAACGGACATTAAATGTTTTCTGTATTGTGTTCATTCTAATGGAATGTGATGTCTTCTCCATAAATTATCGCTGAAAAGAGCATGAAATATGTTTGAACTGATGTTGGTGTTGCTTTGTTTTTTGGAGCAGATATGATGGATCAATCATATGAATTCATGACCAGTTCACGAACACATATGAAATGTAGTATGCAGGTATATGTGATTTTTCCGAAACCGAATGTTCATTTATGGACATTATGGTGTCTCACAAAGAAATAATTATGAAATTGTACAAAATTTAGAATAAATTAAAAATATCGAAAATGTTAAGGTATTAAAAACTTTAAAAATGTTTAAAATATTAACAATATCAGATATATTAAATACATAACTAATACTAAATTATAACTAATAATATATTATAATTAATAAAAACATTAAAAATATTAATTATTTTAAGAAATAATTAAAATATAAAAAATATTAAATATATTTAAAGTATTAAATATATTTAAAATATTACAAGTATCTAAAAGATTAAAAATATTATAAATATTAAAAATTATTATAGATCTTGTTGGAATTCGTTGATATGTACAGAATTATGAATTTAGTCTCACTAATCGGCTGAATATTATTTCTATTATCGCAAATATAGTTTTGTTTTAGAAACGTTGTGTGAAATGGATTATGTTGGCAGCTGGCAAGGCGGATAGCTATTTTAATAGTTGAAAAACTATCTTATCAGCACCCTTTGCAATTAATTAACAACATAAAAAATATTTTAAAATGTTAGACGGATCACTAAGTAATTATGAAAATTTTCCTTTATTTTAAAATTTTTTATATATAAAACCGGTACCAATTTAAGTTATTCACCTACTTTCGGTGTCTATTGGTCTCCAAACGAAATAAAAACATCTAAACTAACAAAAGTTTCACCCTAATGCGAATATATTTCGTTGGCAATAATTGCGATGCCATTTATGACAGGCCAACGACGAAAGCGACAACGTCCAATTGTATACATAATTCAAACACAAATAAGAGAAAACTTACATGAATTGGTAGCCAGCATATGGCAAAGGCCAGAACGACAACAACGACCATGCGAGTGACTCGTCGCTTGCCCTTCTTGTACAGGAGACAATCAAGTGGGCGCAGATGGTTGGGTAGAGTATAAATGCGTAGGATGCGTGCATTTCATCACACCATCATCATCATGTTGCAGCATTCATTTAGATGTGCAAGTTACGAAAGAAACCATTTGCGAATATCATTAAAACAAGAACGAGAATGAGAAAAAGAAAAGAAATAGTGAAAAGTTACTGCTTTATAAGTTAAAAGGGGACATTAAAACGCTGTTTCTGATTGATGTCTAAGTAGTATCCTTCAACTGAATGGTTGTGCATGTAAAAGAGTGAGTGAGGGGGTGTGTACGTGAGGCAGATGTGAGTGCTGTTAGGTTTACTTTGTATACATATTATCGTAACTCTTCCCTTCCCCAGGGAATAATACTGAAATTATATTTCCTACATCCCGTAAAGATTTTGTTATCAACAGCAATATAGAATCATTTGATATTTATGTATTCATGATTTTATATACAATTCAATTGGATTTCATTTCTTGATCGAAGAACAGATTTTGTTTATCAACATATGAGAGAATATGTATGTATTTTTTTTTTGCTTTCATACATTATACAATTGGTCATTATTGATGAATTTATTTAAGTTTACGATTCCCAAATAGACTATTCCATAGAAAAAAATTGATTATTCCATAAAAACAAAAATAAAATTCTGCAAAATATTAAAAAGCTTATTTTGTGTGTAATCTGTAAAAATACAAAAACAAATGGAATGACAAGTATTTGATAAAGCAAAAAAGACAAACAAGTTATTCCATAATATTACAGACCCTGGGGATCTGGGTTGTGAATTTTAAAGTGAACGTAAAAAATCTCTTTAATCAAAGAACACAATGTAGAAGAAAGTTTAAGAATAATATTGTCATCCCAATTATGTATGTGGAATTTAGTAGAAAAATTAAAAACACATGTAGGTAATTAAGCTTTTGTGGCACTTTATTACTAGGGAACATAGTAAGGCTAAAA
The DNA here is from genome assembly GCA_964034835.1 of Muscina levida. Taxonomy (NCBI): domain Eukaryota; kingdom Metazoa; phylum Arthropoda; class Insecta; order Diptera; family Muscidae; genus Muscina; species Muscina levida. The sequence continues at coordinate 6,488,258 of OZ035882.1, forward strand.
CGATATCAATTTATACTAATATTGGGGTGCTCAGAGGAAATGTCTTTTTTACAATTTCCTAAATTTTTTTTACTGAGATTTTTCCTACATGTATCTTACTTGTGATATGATTGATGTATCCTTAGACATCAAATGTTTTTGTTGTGTTAAACTAATTCACATAAACGTAAGTAAAGTAATAGCATGAAAAGCCTCATAACTCAAATTAAAATGGTCTATTATAATCGAATAATCTCTACAAATCCATTCATTTCATTAAGTACCCTTATAAATGTGTTCACAGATGGTTTAAATGTGGTTGTCCTTAAAAATAAACTTCCACCCAAAATGGTATTATCTTCCAATGTTATTACATAACAACTCACACACAATTTTGTATAGTCGGCTGCTCTATCTGTGTTTTTTCTTTCCTGAATCTAGTAGTTTATGGGGCTCCGATTACACAGTCCATCCACAGAGGAAAATGTAAATTCAGTCTTTACTATTGTTATCAAATTCTATTCATTATTTCGAACTTTCATTTGTTTGCATACTTGCAAAAGACCAAGGATGAATAAGACAATTTAATTTGTACAAAGATCTAGATTTCCCTGACAAAATAAAGTTTAAAATGTTGTTAATGAAAATCTAATATTAGATTTATATATTTTCATTGGTTTCCCCAGATAGGCATAAGAGTGAGGAGACTTTATTATTTTTACTGTTAAAATGAATGTTGAAATGAATTTGGAACTTGCTATTATCTTAAGACTTTAATTAAGTTATTGCGCAGCATCTTTTTCCTCTATCGAGAGTTCTTTAATTACCATTATTCTGTTAAGACCTATGAAACTAGTGAATCTTCTAAGGTTTCCAATCAAATTGATTGTAATCACCAACTGTCTTTACATATCAATCAAATTGCCAACGCATATTCAAATTAGTTTCCCCGCCTTCGTACATCCGTCCTATCATCCATCCAACCAACCACATATCCTTCAGTCAATCACTCAATCATTTATGAGCCTGCACACAATGATGACTAACAAATTCTTTAAACATTATCAAATATTTCACAGCCATAATCTTCATAAGTAAGTGATGATGTGGAAATTGTCTTAGACACTTTGCAATTAGTTCGTGGAAAACCCACTTCGACGTCTTGTGTTTTCTTTCATTTCCATTCGTTGTAATTTATTAAACAGTCTTCGTGCAAGCGCATAAAGTTTGGTGTGAGTGTAATTTCCACAATAGTTGTCGGTTGGTGGATAAACTTAAAAGAATATTATTGTAGCAGATAAAGTGCTGAAAAAGTCGATTGGCTTTTGTACACATGAGACTCGCTTTGTTTGCTGCGAACTTCACAAAGCGTCATGTAAGTGTGTGTGCGTGTGCTATGTTGTATTCGTTACAGAGTTTAATAATTACTATTATTAATTTCTTAAGTTACATGGGTATGGTAATTTTAATGTTTTCTTAAATAATAGATTACAGTGTATAAGATATTCTTGGTGTAATTGTACATTCGCTGGAACTTTATGTTTGAAATTAAGGATAAGTATGTTACTATTAGCGGATGGGGCGACGGATGTCGTAAGACTAAAGTTTTCGGGATGTACGAGTAGTTTGCACGAACTTATCTTAAATAAATCACATAACTGCAGTTTAAAAAATATTGGATATGGTAAATTTTCATAGTAATCAGGGAATAGAATTATTGTTCCCACCAGCCAGTCAGAAAGACGGACATGGCACAATCGTCTTAACAAAATTAATTCGGACTTAAGATACTTGAAGTCTAACTCGCCTCCTTTAATGCCTCAAATTGTTGCTTGAATCTAATTTTACTCTTATCCCTATAGCTCAGGTTATGAAAATATCACATCACAACCACTCTATAGTATTTTTTTCTTCATAGTCTTGTTCATACAGATCGTTGTTATAAATGTTAATTGAGTAACATTACATGCAATGAAAAGAAAACATTCGACATTTTAGTTATAACTTCAAGCTTATTGCTTGGTAATTTTCGCCCCCTTCCCTTTATTATTTTCCATATTACTATTTTGTGTGACCTAACAGACACCTTTCCGCAACCCTGCATCTCTAGTATTTAAGTAACTTTCGCTATCAACCAACATGATCATCCTAACTTCACTAATGTTTGTTCATTTCATAATTATCTTTGTTTTGTTTTAAACTAATTATTTTTTTGCCACCGAATTATGTATATGTGAACATATGTTACGGATTAAATTCAGTGAAAAAATAAGACAGAAATTGTTTTTGGCTCAACTGCAAGTGAATATGTTGAGGCACTATATTCACACTTTAACTCGGTGTCCTGCTCATAATTATTATCCGATTAGAACAAACCCTAATATACAGCCTAGAAAAGTTTTAAGAAAGTTGTCTGTAAAAAATAGGCACATTCGGTGAAGGTCACCATGCAATTTTTTTTGCATATTTACGAAAATAATGCAGTTTAAAAATTCCAATAAAATAAAATTTTGTGCTTACAAGTTGGCTAAGTGGTTGGCTTTCCATTTAAAAAAGCAATACCATAAAACGTTACATCATCTGTCAAAATAAGGAAATTTGTTAAACCCATATACAAAATTCAAATATATTTGCAATACATAGGACTTAAAATCGCAATATAAACATTTCATATGTATTAGTAGGCTTAATTATGTATGCCTCATGATATTTTGATACGTAAATGCAAATAAGAGGGTTAACTTCAGTATTGAAATTTAAGAAGTGTTAAAGCGTTTCACTAGTTCCTTTATTTTGACAGTTGATGTAACGTATTATGGTATTGGTCTTTTTAAATGAAAAGCACACCACTTAGCCTACTTGTAAACACAAATTTGTATTTTATCAGAAGTTTTAAACTGCATTATTTTGGTACATATGCAAAAAAATTGCATGGCGACCTTAACCGATTTGGCTTATTTTTTACAGACGACTTTCTTAAAACTTTTTTTGGCTGTATATTAGGTTTTGTTCTAATCGGATAATAATTATGAGCTGGACACCGAGTTAAAGTGTGAAAATAGTGCCTCCACATATTCACTTGCAGTTGAGCCAAAAAAATTGTTTTGTCTTATTTTTTCACTGAATTTGATTCGTAACATATGTTTACATTAATTGAGGTCGGTTCGAAATTTTTAGGACACCTAGTCCAAAAAATATTTGACATTAAAGTCAAAAATTATTTTTGCATCGACTTTGACAAATTTAAAAAAAATAACGGTAAGGAATTCAGAATAAAAAAATACATTCTGTGCACAATTTTGTTCCCTATAATACAAAAAGAGAGTTTTGAAAATTGGTCAAGAATTGCGGCCTAAAATTTCAAATGTCCAAAAAAACTTTTTTTCCCCACTGTGTGGCATGACAAATCGGCCTATCCAACTATGATGTGCACCATGGACTACATAAGGGGGGCACAAGACTAACACAATGGTATAGACGCAAGCATTTAAATTAAATGAAGCAATTAGTTTGGCCGTTAACGTTATTTTTAAGCATTTGTCATTCGACTCTCTCGCGGACGCGGACTTAGCCACCGCACTCAACACTCGTAAGTGCTGAATATTAGAAACGCAATACAAAGTGCTACACATTTGTACTGGTCTCATAAGTGTGACAGCAATTGATGAGGCAAACTGTCAACCACAACATCCATAAACAAGCCAAGTGCCATCATCCTGACCTACTACTGGATAGGAACCTAGGTACTGGTATAGCGACATTCACTGTTGGCTGCTCTTCTATAGGTTTCCTGTTTCCGTCTTATGAATATGCAGCATTTGAATATTTCACTGCTTCTAGCTGTGTGTGTGTGTATATCACTCTCTATACATTCGTAACGTACTGTCCCTCTCTATAACTTAGAATGTTGGTATGCATTTTTATGTTTATACCAATTCTTATGTAAATATTTATTTAAATATTCATTGACACAAACAGATGTACAAACATGACATACTGACAAATACTGAATGTCAATTGCAAAAACCTTTAGTTTAAAGTTCGAGAGATAAAGATGGCGATAAAAAACCAATAAAAAGTAATAAAATTATACAATGGTCCATGAGAGTGGATAAAGTTCAATTAATAAAAGTAAGAACGAACGAATGAAGAAGGAAAACAACATCCAAAGAACAACTTTTCTTGTCTGCTGGTGTTATCAAACACATACAGCGCACAGTGTGGAAAAAAAAGGTTTTTTTGGTCATTTGAAATTTTAGGCCGCAATTCTTGATCGATTTCCGAAATTGTGCACAGAATGTACGTTTGTTTTTATTCTGAATTATTTACCGTTATTTTTTTAAAATTTGTCAAAGTCGATGAAAAAATAATTGTTGACTTTAGTGTCAAATATTTTTTGGATTAAGTGTCCTAAAAATTTCAAACTGACCTCAATTAATGTGAACATATGTTACGAATTAAACTCAGTGAAAAAATTATACAACAAATTTTTTTTTGCTGAACTGATAGTAAATATTTGGAGGTACTATTTTTACACTTTAACTCGGTGTCCTGCTCATAATTATGATCCGATTAGAAAAAAACTTAATTTACAACTAAGAAATAAGCCAAATATACCAAAATAATGCATTTTTTTCGATGTAACAAATACGCATTTTAATTAATTGATCACAAGCATTACTGTTTATCTATTGTAAAGCGAGAATAGTTTTAATATACCTGTAGGCGTTTGTACAATTGTGTTTGATATATTGCCTTCTTGCGAATACTTTGGCCATAAATTTGGTACGATAAAATAATCATAGATACAATTTTGCCTATATGTTAATGAGAAAAGTTTCGCAATGGATTCTGCATAAATATACGCCCTATCTTTGGAAAAGATGGTAAATGTTTTATGTTCGACCATAAATTAAGATCTTAAACAAATTCGACTTTATGGAACCAGTAAACATCTTATGTTTTTCAAAACATTGGGTAATACACCAACAATTCACATAAACACATTGATATATGTTGGCGAAAACTTTGGCTTGCGCATTTATCTCGATTTATATTTATTGAAAACCCTATGGCGCTGATTGCGATAAGACCCTGTTTGCTAACGTTAAATATTCATTCTCGCTTTCTTAGGAAGTTTATTTATCCTTAGCATAGGTGCAACATAAATTTTTTATTGTAAAATTGGGTTACTTACTTTTTGTTGCGTCTTGGCCCTCAGCCCCAAAGCTAGCAAATAAAAAAGCCATCAAACACAAGTGTCGCCAAACTTTGGTAGTTAAGGCCCACTCTCGCTTTACTGTACATACGGCCTGATTTGTGTGTATTTGGAATAAAAAGTTGCCCATATAGAAAAGTCGCACGATGCTGCTTGAGTCAAAAGACGCAGCGACGCATTGCTTTGTGATATTTAAACGCGAAAATGACAAATGAAATGGAAATGTTTTGATGAAAGCACTGGCGCGTGTCATAATGGTCTTCTGGCCGGAATCGGAGCGTAGAGAGAGTATTGTGATTCCGACACAAAAACAAACGTACAAACAAAAGGCATTGAAGAGATGTTGAGGCTCCCCCTTTAAGTGGCTCTTATTGAGTACCAAAGATCGTAAATAAACAAATTCCAACCAGAGAAAGTGAAGTCAAAATGAAATTGTCATTGGGACGCAGTCGACAGTGCTCGGCTCGTATAATCCATGTTTAAAAGGAAATTTAACAGGATGTAAAAAGTGAAAAATACAATAAAATCCGAAATATAAATAAAAATAGCAAAAAACTACAAAAAAAATAAACAAGTACCAACTACTCTGTGGGATATTAATGTAATGACTGGATGCTTAGATGCCAAGGAAGCAACAATACAAAACCTGTAAGCGGATGTCAATGGTGTTGGCCGGAAATCACTTTTCGTTTGATATTCCGTTGGCTATTCGTAAATCGTAGTAATCATTGCCATTTACAATTTCTAAAGCACAAAATGTATTAGCAAAAGTATTCGAAATAATTTGAAATTTAAAAACCAAACACGTGACAGTCGTATTTACGACTGAAACGAATCGGATATAGTGATTTTGGGCAGAAGACTTTAGTAGGAGACAATTTAGGGATTGGGATGTACTGGTCATAGAAATGTAAATTACAATCACACTGGTTTGTGTTAGCTTGTTTCTAATATTTGTTTAGGAGAAGAGAAAAACGCTTCAGATTATTTCTATAGTTTAGCCCAAAGATTACTACGCTTTACAGTAAACAACTATATTGCAAGTATATATTGCAGACCGTGTATATAAGGGGAGAAGAGAGGAAGATGGTGAAATTAGTAATGTGTTCGCTAGAGTGAGTCGGTTTTTTATATTTTCTTGCTCAAACGCAACAAATGGTATATTTATACTCATACTTGTTTACATCTATAAATCATCTGAATATGGGGCGCCATGATGTCTTAAGTTTTCTATAGTTATTGGCACAATATAACAGATATGTGTTGTTAGTTGAAACATAAAACATAAAAAAAACAAACAGCATCACAAATTACTTATAAATTCATCTCAGCCAGCGACCGCATTTTTTATGGCTTGTACGTTGATATCAATCAATTAAAAAAATATTTCATATTTACATTTCGAAAGGATGTTCTGTTTCGTAGCCATTTTGCAGGAACACATTCCAAATCTGTCCTTCCCAGCCAATGTGGATATCTGCCTTGTGATGATTAACTGCTTTAATGAATGAATGGTTTGCAAATAAGACAGAAAAAAACTCAAATGGAAATAATCCCTTTTTCTCTCAAAGTTAAAGGGGATTCCTCAATTTATCTGCCACGCAAAGCAACATTTTCCGAAATACATTAGTAAGAGTAAATACAAAAACTGTAAAAGTTTTGTTTTTGACATACTAACCGTGATACTGGCCAAAAACGTTGGAGTCTTCAAAACAGCATGAGTTTGGAAATGCTGTTGTCATATCTTAACCATTATCCTGTACTTATAATATTACGTATACTGTATTTATGGGTCAATGTTGCCCAATACATATTTATTTGAAAATTAAAATTTTTTGACCGTTCGACCGTTTTTAAAACGAATTATGCTATTACAATGATTTTTTATAGAGGACTACAGGCCTTCAAAATTTCTTCTGCAATATTTATTTAATTCTATAACCGTTTCGATGTCTCTTCTATAATGTATTAACAGTAAGTATACTGCATTTTATTCTGTCACAATATCAAATAGTTTTCACACATGATTATCATTACGTCATGATTATCATTCTACCAGTTTGTCGGTATTACCTCTTAAATTTTCAAATCTAAACATGTTGTGTACATTTCTACACTTACCCACACACTTACACCATTTAAATTGGGGGCAATAAATATTTCAGTACCATCATTCATGATTTTTGTGGTTTTTGGGTTAAGTTTGTTGTTTGCCACCTCACATTTTAAGATTTGCCACAAATTTTGGCTAAACAATAAACAGACAAATTACTAAAGTGATTTTTCCAGTGTGGGTTGATTTGTACTTCTAAACAACTTTGTATTTAAGTATAGTTTAGTTCTTGTTTGTTGGCAAAGTTTGCGGATAGCAGGACGTCTATGTAAAAATCTTTCAATGCAATGGAAATGGAATTGTGGTTGCAGCCTGAAAAAATACGTGCAACAGTTATACAAGGGCCAAACTCCTAGACCAACAACTTACGAATTTGTGTTCGTGTCTGTCTCTGACAGTCAAGGTTAACAACGAGTAAATGGCAACACATTTCTTTTTGTCACAAAAGTCATAATGAGATTTGGCAAAAGTATGAACTTGATTTTTTTAGTTTTCTATTAACAAACTGGTAGAGAGTAAACAAACATTAAGGAACCAAGTGCAAAGTGGCCACATTCAGTATTTAGTGTGGGCGTTAAAACTGGCTGTTAATCTTAAAGTAGCAACAGCAGACGGGTGAAGAATTTCCTTGAAGGTATTTTTTGAAGGACGTGAGAAATGTGTTGACTGGTATCTATAAAAATCTTCCTCTTTATGAAATTTTGTAGGTATAGTTGGTAGGTATGAGAAGAGGTAGCATTGTATTTTCATACCGCTAGGTGGCGCTGAGGTAGATTTATATCGAAAATTCGAATGGATGGACCAATTTAACTGAAATTCAGAATGTATGTTTGTTTGATCATAAGAACAAAGTTTTTGTATATACGGAACCGGTATGTGGAGCTGGAGTGGACTAATTTCGAAAATTTAGATTAGCTGTCCCATTTTACTCAAACTTAGTATATTAAACATCTTTGTTTTCAATGTATGAAAATTCAGAATGTATTATGTAATGATCATGAGAAAAAATGCATGTACAAATGGACCGGTAGGTGGCGCTGGGGTTAATTTATCGATAAATTGACCGAATTAATACATTAAAGTGAAATTTATAATGTTCGTTTGTTTGCCAATGAAAACTATTTTTTATATTAATTATCCCGTAGATGGCGCTAGAGTGGAATTAGTGGACGAGAATAAAACAAAGAACACCACCAAAAGTGTGCGGGGTATGTAAAATGTGTTGTTTAGTCCAAGTGAAATAAAATTCGATGCACATAAAAGATTTGCCTCTGTAGATATGAATAAATGAAAGAAAGTTACATGTTTGATTATTGGGCGGAATTTGCATGGAATTTCCACATAGCAGAAAAATGCAATGCATATATGGTACTTTTTACTAAAGTAATTAATATACAGACGAAAATGTTATTTTCGATCAGTAGACGTGGGGTGGCACAAATATATTTAGTAGTGAAGATAGTACTTAGCACTACACATATGAAGATATGGTAGGAATATTTTTTCCATTTTTATGTTCTTGGACTAGTTTCTGCTAAGACATATTTCATATGGGTCCTTAAAGCTTGGTCCATCTCACAGTTATATATTTAAAAATATCTTAAGATATGGTACATAAACGATTTCTACTTAGCTTTATGCTGTGATACAATGGAAGATCGATAATCAGAACTTTAATAATCTAAACAATATGTTGTGTTTTTTTTTTTTAACAAGAATTAGGTATATTTATCAATTCTTTGGTGGCAGGACAAAGTTTGAATATATTATATAATAGAGCAGAAGACCGAATCGTTTAGAATATCTGTTGTTCCTGCTAAATAAAAAGAAGATGTTTTACACTTTCCAACCACTTGCTTTCATACTTCTTAGAAATTTATAACACATTGTAGCAGATTGTTTGCTTCCTCATTGTACTAATTCTAACAAGTACCCTGTACCGATTATTACATATTTTATATCCCTATAACAGGCCATTCTAAGGTTATTGCGTCTATGTATATGCTATGATTTGTGTCCTTACATTTTCTCCGTCTTTCGTTCCTATTTTATTAACAAAATTTCTTTGTGAGATTCATTCATTTTGCCCAAAGCGCTAATAAATGTTCTTCTAACCGAAAGTACCCGTGACTATTTTAAAACTCTGGAAAACATACCCTACATGACTTATTACTATTACGACACATAGTAAATTCTATATTAAAACCCCATATAAAATATATCAAAGTTCCCATAAACAATCCTTTTTACATTCGTTATATCCACCTTAAAGGAATATTATCAAATTCCCATGTTGCCATTTGTCGCTTTATTGATTTTCTTTTCATAATTTTAGCATCTCTCCCCCTCATATTTGGTACTTTATTGTTATAAGTGAGGGTGCCATGTGTTTATCCCACACCCATTTCCTGGAAGGAAACTCCACCGTATTTAGTTTCCTCTTCAATGTTTGCCATAACACTTAGTACCTTTTTTCGTCCATGCAAGCACTTATACATTATTGTCTTTATCACTAACGGAAGGACCAGCTGTGGCAACAGCAATATCAACAATTTTAGCATACGTTGTTATTTTAACTGTCAAGTATGTATGTGGGTGTTTGTGTGAACAGTTCTTGGGCAAAAGTATAGTTCATTTATTATGGGCAATGAAAGCATAAGAGCAAAAGCGAAAGTACCACTGAAAAGAGGTAGGAAAGTATTCGTATACAGGCAAGTTAAAGTAAATAGACAAAAATAGACAAATAAATGTTGATAAGTGCGGGGTTGGCAGGAGTATACTTTTGCTGTTATGAACATTTATGAATGTAAGGAAAGCAGATTAAAATCTTTCGAGTACACATTGGAGGAAAATGGAAGAATATACAAATGATTTAGAAATATAGTTAGAAATGTAGTTAATAGTTAAATGTAGTTTCTGAATTAATTAAATATGAGATTATTCTGCAAATACCTTTCAATATTTTTTTTTCAACAAAAGTGCATTTTTTCAAGAAGAAAACAAAAGTTTCTTTAAACAAACAAATTATAAACAATTATTTGCAAGTTTGGCAAATGAAGTAACTCTTAATGACTTGAAATGAAAGCATAACCAAATGAGTAAAAATTAAGTAAAATCCTGATTAAATGAAGCTAATGAAAAAAACTAAAAAATTTAAGATTTTTTAGCATTATTGATAAATATAATGTTCAACAGATAAACAAAAAAAATTTTGTTACTAACTTCACATTTTACAAGACTTATTTTAATTGGGCGCTATTTTATATATCACAGAAATCATACACCACAGACATATATCATCTTATTAATTATATTATTTAGTTATTTTCCCACCTCATCCCAATGTGCCCGATACTTTCCATTAAGACACTTTAACCATGACAAATACTCAACGTAACATTTTCCGCTTTACTGAACTACATAGGTAAAATCCGTGATGTTTTCCGTTAAGTTCATAAGTTAAACTTTCATCATTTGCATATTAAGCGTTAATGTGCATTCGTTTCCTTAGGTACTTAGTAGCGGTGTTTGCTCCGTCATCATCAGTCAACCGAGTTGCACCGACATGACTTTGCCATGAATGTTCCCGATATTAGTATGGCAGCAGATAACATGTTTATGCACGCGCAATTGTGTGTGTGACTGTGTGTTTGTGTATATGTTTTATTTAACCTGTCATATCACATTTTTAAGTTGCGCAACAGATAATGCTTCCCTGCTTCCGTTTTATGCAAGAAGAACATTTATCAAGCGAGAAAATCCCGCAACGACAGCAGCATGAAATGAAAACATTGTCGGATCCTTGGCATGTTGTTGATAATTGTAACTAGTTTCAGATGTAACCAGCAGCAGGCGATAGTGCCCAGGCTGCCACTTTTTTCCTTTCATGTGGCACTTGCCACTGCCGGCACTACGATATAAGTTACATTTCTAACGAATCCATGTTGTGCTATTTTATTTTGGATACGTTTGCTCGTATACATTATGTATGTATGTAATATATATACAGAAGATTTATTATGTCATTTTGGGGTAAACATTTCTGGTTGACAAATCTGAATTGAGTCGTTGGTTTTGGGTACAAACAATCCTACTTCCTGGAAATAGTTAACATTCAAAGATGTTAAAGTATGAGATGCACTGGCAGTAGAGTAGCCAACGTATGGTGTGTTGTGCGTATTTCTTGGAAAAGGTAACGGGTTTCAATAAAAACATGTTAACGAATAAATTTTAGCATTGACAATAAGGAACTTGTTAAGTTTTATTGATGCGAGAGAGAGTTAACATGGAAAATGGGAAGTGTTTTGGCGCGGTAATGTTTATAAAATTCTGGAAGGGCGAGAATGCCAGTGATGGAGCTTGGTTTACTTGGTGTTTTTTTAAGATTTGTTTTATCTGCACTGTCCAATCTCTATACTCTACCACTCACCCACCGTCCTTGAACATAGTATTCGCTCAATTTAATCGGGTGATATGCAAGTTGTCTTATGAAAATCTAATTTATGAGATCCAGTTCCATACTTTGGCCCTTAGTGGGATATTGAACATAGTATAAGTATCATTATAATGTCAACCTGATTGAGGAAAATAATGTGATAGTAACACAGCATACTTTAGTTATCCTAAACTGCCTCGGTGTAAACTTAAAACTTAATTTCCCTTTACACCCCATGAGTGAGGTATGGGATGCTTCTCGCGTTGTTGTGAATTAACGCTCTTTTTATTTGAGATTCACAATAAACGGCACCTACTTGTTTATCGTAGAATGGGAACGTCACTGTTTAAAAAGCTTTTTCAAGAAATGCCGATTATCTCGACACTTATATTGCGAAGTTGCTTTCAACAACATTCTAGGGCAGCCGACAATGAAAGAAAATTTTTTTTTTTAAATTGACTGGAGCCAGGTTTGAACCAGCGATCTCCCGCATGGTAGTCGGGTGTTCTAACTACTTTGCCACTGCCGGTCCCTTTCCACTACAACTATATTTTATTAAACTTTGTACCACAATACAGGGGAGTTGGTGAGAAGTGGACGTTACTTTTAGCTTCACACATCCATTTTGTCAATAATTTTGTATCGATTTTATTCGATTTTCCGATAAGTTTATGAGTTGGAGCTTATTTTTATGAATTTTGTAACTCCCCAAAAATGGGATTTTGTGTGGGATCTGGGAGTAGTTTAGATCCGATCATCTTTATCTTTGAACTTAACCTCTGATTCTGGATAGAAGCTTACATTCCAAATTTTAGCCCGAAAACTCATAAACAATATAGACATACAGACGAACACCCCTAAAAAGGGGGAGTACTGCGAAATTGCTGTCGCCAACATCGAGGGGGCCGGCAATGAAAGAAATATGTAGATGACTGGAGACAGGAGTTGAACCTGGGATCTCCTACATGGTAGTCGCGTGTTCTAACCACTATGCTACTGCCGGTCCCAAAAATATCTATATGAGAATTTAATCCTGCAATCAATCACTAGACATTTGTCTGTTCAAAAATTTTTACGTTCGGAATCGTCGTTCAACTGAAGTATACGTTTAGTGGGTCTAAAAATGTTTCTTAGTTTAGCAAAATCTGATCCGTATGTTTTAGAAAAATGTAATGAATTCATTACAGTTTTATGTGTATACCAGTTTAATTCAAATGCTGCTTTTTGGGGTACACAACAAGGGCTCCTGCTCCTCTATAACCCTCATATTTTTTAAAAAAGTTTTTAACTTAATATTAACCCTTTCAGCCCCAACGTTGCTTGTGGGCAACTTCATATGTTTGACGACTAACGGTCAGCTTAGTTTTTGTTTTTGTTCGTGTAACCGTATCGATATCGAAAGTTACAAGTGTTCTCTTTAAGTTGGGTAAAACAACATCTAATTTGATTGTCAGTTAGAAAAGTTATTTAAAAAGTTATTAGTACGCGCGTGTGCCAAGACAAATATATTTGCGAATTTGGAAAGACGTTTTTATACATGTGACTTTCTTTCAAAATTATAACAAAAATTTAAAATATGTTTATTGAATCTTTTTAAGTAAATATTCAGTAAAATATTTTTAGAAGTAAAATCTTAGAATTGCAAACAAACAACAGGTGAGTAATTTTCAAAGTTGTCAAGTTGCTTGTAAGCAACTTTGGGCAATTATGGTAATTAATTTACATACTTTTAAACATGAGACCCCAAGAGAAGGGCTTGAAAAACAAAGATATTGAAAGAATTTTGAACTTTGATTGGGATGTTTCCAATGACGAGGAAAGCGGCGAAGAGGTAGAAGACGTAGTTGCAGTGCTAGAGAGGAATTTGAAAAGGATCGTGGAAAGAGGAGAAAGCATAGAGATCGGCCTTCTTGACAACATACTGGCGGGTGAGTTTGAGCAAGAATATTCTGGTGCTGTTAATATGTGCTTTGAAAAAATTGATCCGAAATCTCTCAAATGGAGATCAAGACCATATGTAGCCCTACAGACTTTTCTGAAGGACGATAATATCCTGGAAGTTCATGAAGTTTTGACATCAGTTGAATATTTCGTAAAAAATTTTGATACTCGTTGTATTGATTTGATCTCACAGCAAACAAATGTATATGGACTACAGGAACTCGCCATTGAGCTTAACTGTACTAAGGAGGAAATAAGACGGTATATAGGTGCTTTGTTATACTTAGGTGTTTTTAGACTGAACCAGTTTAAAATGGCATGGGCCCAAAACATAAAGCTTACTGCTATATCAGATTATCTTCGGATGTTGTCCTTTATTTGGCTCAAAACCTTCCCAAACACAAGAACTTTAAACTTTATTTCGACAACTGGTTTACATCAGTAAGTCTTCTTATTGCGTTGAAGGAAATGGGCATATTTGCAACGGGTACTATACGTAAAAATCGGATAAGCAGTTGCCAGTTTCTTTCAGATGCTGAACTCAAAAAACGGGGAAGAGGATCTTTTGACGTGAGATGTGGAGCTAATTATAATCTAGTATGGCTAAAGTGGTTTGACAACAAATCAGTTTTGCTACCATCTTCGTGTATAGACCACCAACCTATTGATGTTTGTAAGCGTTGGAGCCCGAAGGAAAAATCCTACATTGATGTTCCAATAAAGGCATGGGACTGATTGACCTGGCATACATTGATGTTCCAAGACCTGCTATTGTTGCTTCCTATAATAAAGTCATGGGAGGGATTGACCTGGCTGATATGCTCATGGAGCTGTACAAGGGTAACCACCGCTCGAGAAAATTGTACATAAGAATCTTCTATTGGTGCCTAGGAACATCCGTTACAAATGCAAAAAATTGTTTTTTGTCCTTTCATACTTAACTTTTAAAATAATTCAGTAAAACTTAATACGGCTATAATTACAAAACAACATTATTTTATATACCACAATTGCCCAATGTTGCTCACAAACAACTTTTTCTACCGCCCAAACGAATGGACCTGGCGACTTGAAATTTTGGCCAGACACTCCTTAATTGACTACAAAATGATTAAAAGTAAAACAAAATTTTTAGGGATACATATAAAAAGTTGGGGTCAAAAGGGTTAAACAAAATACAAAATACTTATCATTTTCCATTTCATGGAATACTTCATTTCGCTTTAAAGTATTTCTGTGCACAAAATAAAGAACAAGGACTTTCGAAATTTTCCATCATAGTAGCCTTTTTGTTTGTAACATAAATAATTCCAACAAAGCAAACACTCAACAATGATCTTAAGGCAAATACAGTGTAGCAGATATTTGCATGCATGTTATTCAAAATGCCAGGGTCTATTATGTCGTATGAGTGTTAGTAAACATTCCAAGTTAACAATATAACTCATACGTTTCAATGATACTGAAGAAAAACAAATTTGTAAACTTTTGAAGTCGCTTTGAAAATTCTTATACATATTTTAAAAATTTTGGGTACACAATTTATGTTTTCGCTCTAATGTGAATTTACATCATGCATTAATTATAATTTGGAAAAATAATGGTATGAAATTTATGTCTGAGACATTTAGACGTTGGCTCTGATTTCATTTATATGTGATTGCTCCTCTTTTATGGGACAAATGGGAATTTTTGTATTATTTGCGTTGAAAATATGAATGAACTCTAATATCGTCATAAAAAAAACCAACAATAACTAAACTGTACTTGCAGTCACTGAACAAAGAATACAAAGAATTGTTGCAATTTACTATCCAGTACACATTACACTAAAGTATTCGATGCATATCGGAAACAAATATTGCTCATAGAGAAAAATAAAATGAGTTGTTTGCCTAATGAAAGTTGTATGAAATTTGATAAAAAAAAATTTCTATTAAGAAATGTTAGAATTTTTTTTTTGGAATAGAAAAATTACATAATGAAATTCAAATATTCCCAAGTATTAATTAGTTACTTGTGTCCAATTTCGTTGCAGTTTAGTTAATTATTTTCCATATGATTCTTACCTCCGGTAAAATTGTTGGCAATCCTTTATTTTCGTTTTTAGAGTCAGGTATGTCAAGTTAAACATACAATGACATTAGTAATGGAAAACCGTGACATGTGCCAAGTATTTCACCTATGCAATTTGTGAGGATTGCAAGAGCAAACCAAGATGTATTTTTCCGTTAGGGTGGTTCATTAAAAAATAATTTGGCTGTCATAATAATTTTAAAATGAATAATATTGAAATCATTTTTGAATAAAATATTGTTTTTATATTGATTTTACTTTGTTTTGGTAGTATGAATTATATTAAAGTAACAATGTGACAGTAGTTCGTAATACCAAATTTAATGTTGTAAGGTTTTTTCCAGCTATACAATGATAAGTTTAACTACAAATGTATAGAGTAAACTTTTTCTACAGAAAGTAACAATTTGAGACCACAATTTAGTCTACCCTATTGTACTTGTTCAGATATTTTCCCGTACATGACAATGAACTACATGTACTCGAATATGTGTTTGTGAGTGCTTTCGTAATTCTAACAGCAAATTGTATTTTTACTGTAAATATAACTGACACTTCATGTTAGGATTTGTCCCACTTTCTCTCTCTCTCACTTTCGTTTTATTTTTCATCTAGTTTTTCCCTTTTTCTTTGGCATTTAAGCCAAACCGATCCGATAAAAAATAAATCTACGGTTTTATTTGCTTTTGACGCCTGGTGATAGCTTTACAGCAACACTCATGAACAGTGATTCGTAAAACCATTATCCAAACATAATTACCCACACATCTATGCCATAGTATATATAGTGTTACATGGTGCTGTGTCAGTGTGCATATACAATCGTCCTACATGTTGTGCTACCTACATTCAGATTGCGAGAACATCACAAGCACGTGTTACACAAATGTGAGAGTAATCGTAAAATAGGTGGTTAATTTTTTTCAAGAAAAATCCATAATTTACTTTTCGTCTTTGGTTTGGTGACGGTTTGTGGTGGGAGCGATAAAGTCATGGCGCCAAAGTACTTGTAATTGTATTTGAGTAATGAGCAATGTGATGTGTTGCCTTAGCTGAAAGCCCAGCAAGCTCCACACTTCTTTGTCGGATGAAGAGGCACACGCCGTGTAGTTGTGACCGTGAAGTTGGTATATTCGCACAGACTGTGCCAACGCTTCTGGTATCGTTGTCGTTACGATTAGGATCCAAGCCATTATTATTGCTCTGAAATTGAAAATTTGACAAGGCGTTAGAGAGTGAGGCGACGTGCTAAAAACACACACATATACACACAATATCCATTGTGTTTCATTCTTTTGTTTCGACTTACAGCGTTGCGTTTCTTTCCGTTCTGAGGGACATACTCGTCACAGGATGAACCACAGCCAGAAACCAATCGAATGACATTAGCATCAGAGTGTACACGCTGCAGCGACACATTACCACAATCAAGTATTGTATGAATTTGCACCACAAATTTACAAGTGGCCACTCGGGCAAGACGTAATCCGTTTGCTGTGAATGGGACGCCGAAGATAACAGATAGAATATCAGACGCAACTAAATTTATGATGAGCAGATTTGTTGTTCATCTTATTTGTTGATTTGCCACCACAACTGCAAAGGGATAAAGGATAACGAGAAGAGATGATGTATTAACGAACTTGTTATTAGTAAAAAAAAATACAAATTTATACAACTTTTGGGAGGCTGCGAACTTCGACTCTGGCAAGTTCAACGTTTTTGTATGATTCTTAATGTATTATTGACGCTTCAACTTTTGCAGACTAATAAAACTGTCACAAATTAGATTTATCGAAATGGGGCAATGAACTACAACAGTCGTGTCTGCAATAATTTTATCGTAGGCACATGTAAAGGGTATAACGCTAACGCTCAAATACGCAGAGTGTTTTGAGTATGGGAAGAAAGAATTGCTGCCATTTTGCTAGAAGGCCGCACTTTCAGAGAAAACTAGCGAATAAGGTTGTGTTTAACGATATTTTATGAAACACTTTTACACACTATCTGGACTCCTTACGTGTCCTCATTATCCTTATTCCGAGAAAGGTCAAAAAAGTATATTAAAATGGATCTTCAAATGTTCTACTAAATTCTAGCTTAGAAAATTGTACTATTGTTGCAAAGACCAAACATTGATATCTTTTACTTTCATTGGTCCTTTTGGTATCTTTTTAAAGCTCTGTATCGAAAGCAAGTTATTAGTCTTTTTGAGTTATTTTTGAATTTAACACAACATTTTAGTTTGTTTTAGTTGGCCTTATTTCCATGTGTTACAAATTTGGATATTATGTTGTTTGATCTGGAAATTATTTAATTTTTAAAGGTTTAAGGTATTATTTTACCATATAGACGTCTTCAAAATCACCTAGAAGACACCACATTCATCTCTATCAACAAGAGCTAAAGTGCATTTTGTTTGTGTCAGATTTATCGTTACGATATATATCTATATATATAAAAAATTGTTGCAAGTGTGTTGTGACTTCATAACTCACGAACGGCTGGACCGATTTGCATAAATTTTTTTGTATGCGTTTGGGTGGCGCCCCGGGTGGTTTATATTTACAATTCGGTCCAATTGGACAAAGGGGCGTGGCACCGCCCATACAACTTGAAAATCAAAAGGGCTGTATCTCATGAACTATCAGAGGTATGAAGATGAGATTTGGTATATATGTTGTTGGAGCAGTCTTAATTACAGCCAAGGTGGAAGTGGGCGGTGCCACGCCCCCTTTTCAAAAATCGCTCTAACGGCTTTTCTAATAGACCGATTGATACGAAAATTTTACCAAATGGTACTGTTGACCTGTTTATAGTCCCTGGCTATAATAGATTGTGATTGGATAAAGGGGCGTGGCACCGCTGATACAACTTGAAAATCAAAAGGGCTATATCTCATGATCTATCAGAGGTATAAAGATGAGATTTGGTATATATGTTGTTGGAGCAGTATTAATTACAGCCAGCGTGGAAGTGGGGGGTGCCACGCCCGCTTTTCAAAACCGCTCTGTAGGCTTTCCCAATAGACAGATTGATACGAAAATTTTACCAAGTGGTACTGATGACCTGTAGATAGTCCCTTGCTATATTTGGTTATGATTGGATAAAGGGGCGTGGCACCGCCCATACAATATGAAAATAAAAAGAGCTATATCTCATGAACTATAAGAGGTATGAAGATGAGATTTGTTACATATGTTGTTGTTGCAGTATAAATTACAGTAAGAGTGGAAGTGGGCTGTACCACACCCCTTTTAAAATAAACAGTTATAACTGTCAAAATTCCACAGTATATTGCAGTTCGCCTAGAGATATGATCAGTAACCAAATCTACGATGAATTGTTAGAAAATGTCACCAATAAACTTTGTGTGTAATATCAATTCCTAGCTCGCGCTTAAAGCTGAAGTCTGTACGCTTTCAATAATCATGGGGCAACGAACGTCACTTCACGGAGTAAATAAACGAAAAATCCTTTTATCTTAAAAAAAGTATCAGCTAGGATTTTGATTCATGTGGATTTTTAATGTACAATTGACACCCAACAAAACCCCATTTACCGTTTTTGTTGCCATTTTAGGTCAACCAATTCGTCATTCAGGCGAAGTGTGTGAAGTGTGATAGACTTTCATTGAGACTTTCTTTGAAAAATCACCATGTAAAGACTACACAAGAACAACGTTTACAAATCTTGCAAATTTATTTTCAAAATGCGCGTTCTGTTTTCCCTTTGTGAAGTTTATGGTGCATATACTCATCCATCTGAGCAGCTAAAAGAAGCCATCAACGCTGTAGATGTAAGTGTGACAGGGGACTCGAATTTATCGAACCGACGCCGTTCTCAGCAACTCGGTCTCTGCAAATGCTGAGAAAAGATCTTGGCCTATATTCATATATCCAACTGGTAGAAGAACTAAAACCAGTGGACGATCAATTGAGTTTTTCTATTTGTCATGTCATTGCACATTATTTGAAGGAGAAATGGTTCCAACACGACGGCGTAAAATGCCATACAGCGCGTGAGATCATCACTTTGTAAAGCCAAACGATGGTGACCGAATTATCTCATAGAATGGTAATACGAGTTCAATACAAAGATAGTATTCGGAAATATTCTTGATCCATGTGAGAAGAAGACATGGCGAAAGAGGTTTTTATGGCTAAAGGATAAAGCTTCAAACGAAATTTCCATTTTCGGTCAATAGGCGCAGAAGGCATGTCAAAAGTGTTTTTTACGCCCAAAGAGATAGTTAGTATACAGACGTTTACCGCTACTACATTGAATTTTGATCTTTAACGGAATGTCTGTTTCCGATTTGTAAAAGATATGACTTTGCTGATGAACTTTTTACTATCGTCATAGAGCCTATGATATTTAGAATTTAAAACAACACGCTTAATTTGTTAACTTTCATGTTAAGGAGTTGCTTGAAATTACTTACATAAGTTAATAAACTCAACATATCATTATCGAGCTTAAGTACCGTTTTCAAAGTACTTTGTAGACCTAAATGTGAAATATATTACAAGTTAAAATGCAATAGCGAAGCATTGCCGGGCCCACTAGTATAATATAAAGAATAGTTTTTAAATGAATATGCTATTGTGATACGTTTGTTCTTGTATAAAAGTATATTTACTAGTAATATACATGTGAATAAAGTTTTCAATTGGTTTACCGTGTAGTATAGTAAGAAGAACAGACTGAAAGAAGCTGGCGATTGTCATCATTCCGTACATGGTCATGCGGAGATTCTCCAGCTTTTGAGCGATGTCATTTCTTTTCACCTACCAGCTTGTATAGATTTTTCGAAAAAATGTGTGGATTTTCGTGTAAGCATTTAAATTATGGAATGAATGACGGCGGGACTCTGCCGCCTACCCCCCCTTTGGGGCTACGTAAAGAATGCAGTGGATTTCAAGCTGAGGTTCTGACGTTTCAGAAACCGCGGAGGCTATTATGGGTTGCGGAATTGATACTAGCAAACGGATAAATATCTGTGTGACTATGCAGGCTGCAATAAAAGCTATCAATTCTACATTGTGTAGTTGGATAGCCTTTGGATGTCATCCTCTGTTGGGTTCGTTGTGTTGGCTGGAAAACTCGAAAGTATTTGAAAAGTAAATTTTTCATCGATGTTGATTTGGCCAGTGCCCCGTCCGGGAATCGAACCCAGCACCTTCGCATTGCCTATCTACGTGGTGTCCACTGGGCTATCGAAGGCCTTGCCTGAGATCTGTTTCTATCGATTACACGTGTCCACAACCTGACCTAACCTAAATTTATAATAAATATTACTACTTTGCAATTCTCTAACAAATTACTACAACAACCCACCATCCCATGTAACCTACTCTTAAGAACGTCGCTTTATCGTTATAGTCCCTGAAAGCCTTTTTAGAATAAAACATTTTACTAAAATCCCAAACTTTCCCAAATGTGCGATTGCAATAAACGTTTGACATTAATAAAATATACCAACAAAATACCTTCATCAACACCAACTAACTGTATCGTTTCTAGCTAGAATGAGTGTTTTGTGTGTTCACCTTGTTATTCATGGACTTCGGAAACAATTTTCTTGTTGCCACTTCCTAGCACAGCAAAAAACCTACATTTTGCTATCACAATTCACATTCCATATGAGGGGTTTGTTATTGTTCCCACTGGCAACTGTGTTTCCTGTTTCCGGTGAACTCACCTGTAAAACAGTTGAGAATAAACAAAAACATTACGAGCCTATTCCAGGTAAAGAAAAGTAAAGACGAGTATAAGCAAACAGTTTAGAATTTTATTTACAAAAATTTTAAAGCTTCTTGTGTTCTATATTGCAAAGAGCATAGAGAGAATACAGGTTATAAAGTACTGGTTTATATGTTGGAGTACTTCTGAGTAATCGTAGATTCAAGTTGGGTATTATACGCGTCTTCTATAGAATTTATTAAAGATATTATATGGAATATGGCATCCATAGGAAGAAACATTTAAATTGCAGTAGAAACGATATTAACGCATTTTTGAAAAAATACATATTAAAATATGATTTTTATTGATTACACTAGTTTACAGCCATTTTGCTGCACAGTTCTAAATAATTTTTTTCTATAGATTTCGGCCTCCTAAACACGAATATGAGATTTAAAAATTTTTCCTCTGATTAGATTTCAAAATATGAATTTTTGAATTATTTTGCAAATTATTTATGAGATGCATCAGCTTATTGGATAATAATTCGTAAACGCATCCAACGATTTGGACAAGAGTGGCCTCCAATTAAAGGTAATGAGCTCCCCTAAAACATTTCTATAAAAATGGAAAATATAGAGATTTTTTAAAAATATAGGCTTAAAATGCACTTCAAGCCTCAAAATTGAAGCAATGTCTAAATAATCAATGATCATACAAGAATCCCTGTTTATGTACTTTTATAATAATAAAACGGTTTTAATCTCATTGGTCCGGTTTTTTACTGTCATCTTTTAAAAAGTAAAAAGACTTTTGGTCCATTCGGTAGAAATAAAATATATCGATATTTTCTAAAAATGATCAGCTATGATTTCAAATTAAACATTTTCGTGGTGCATGATCAACCCATTATACAGTGGCATTCCCACTTTTTATCGTCATTTTCATGCAACGTAAAGTTTAGCTCTAAGCCTACCGTGATATGATTAAAATCAAAAAATTTATAATTTGTAGTGTCCTATTTAAAAACGTGTAACTCTCCCTCTTATCGCCCAATTTTTATATATGATGGCTTGTTTTCTTCGGGAAAGTCCAATCTTTATACTCAATTTATAAAATTTGATTTATTTTTGCGATTAATATTTTTTATACATTTTTTTTATTAATTTAAATCAGTGATTTTTGCACAAAAAAATTGTTTTATAAACTTTAATTGCTCCTACCATCAGAACTACCCAACCGATGTTAAAAGTTTGTATAGAAATGTTTTAGGGGAGCACATTACGTTTAATTGGAGACCACTCTTGTCCAAATCGTTGGATGCGTTTACGAATTATTATCCAATAAGCTGATGCATCTCATAAATAATTTGCAAAATAATTCAAAAATTCATATTTTGAAATCTAATCAGAGGAAAAATTTTTAAATCTCATATTCGTGTTTAGGAGGCCGAAATCTATAGAAAAAAATTATTTAGAACTCTGCAGCTGACAAAAAATAAAGATTTGTAAACTGGTGTTATTATTGGTAAATTGTTTTTAGCCCCAATTGTCCGCCCTCTTCGCTGTCAACAATGATTATGGCAAATCAATCGTACTTAACGGTAGACTGTTTAGATATATCATTTCTAAATTATACATCCAATATCATATCCACGGCGTAAATGCAATTCTCAGCAAATACTATCTTAATTCCCCTGTTTTGTGGTAACATTCAATGTAAGCTTTTCTTTTTATATTACCACCACTAAACACTAGTGGCCCAACCATCAAATGTCGACAGACTTTTTTACTACCGCTGTTATGTGTGGGTGGGTGTGTATAAGGCATCTTACATTTCCTGCTTATGTCTGCTGGATAAAAGGCCATTCCCTTCGCAACAGGCTTTCGGCACCTATCCTATATTGCTTTGTAAACTCACACATTAACTTTGGCACGAATCAACGTTTCCACATTCTCTGTTACGAGGTTATTACTCGTACGCTGTTTCGACATCCTACTTGTTACTACGTACTTATGAAATGTATGTCCTTGTTTTCTGCTCGGATTGCGGCTGTTGTTACCAATGATGTTGTTCCATCGTTCCATCTAATTACGTTGTTCAAGGAATTTGTTCTTTGTTCTCATTGTTTCAATTTCTATTGTTACATGAGATGTCGTTCGTTATTGTTGCTCCCGCTACATCTCATATTGCGACGCTAGATGCGACTGTTTTTGGCACGAGCTTTGTGCCCCAGTAGCTGCAGCCAGATTCCACTGCCAGAACGACCCAATGCGATGAGCGGTGGAACCGAGCCAAAACACACGGGCAACCAACAGGCGTTTTACAATTAGCTACCAATTTATATATTGTTTCCATTCAAATGAACTTTACCCACTTGTGGCTAAGAGCATCTGAGGTATGAGTTATCACAACGGTACGTAGACGCTGTAGGTGGGTGTGCTTATCATATAATACGTTTGGCCTCGGGTATATAGTACTAGATTTCTAAAAATTTAAATTTTTACTAAAATAGACTTTCAAACAAAGCTTTACTATTGCTTAGAAAATATCTTTTTTTTTGGTAGGTAATCGTTAGGAACATAATGCACAAAAAAATGTGAGGACACTGAAGTAAATATGTTTAATTATGTGGCATGTACAATTAACTACATTTGCCCATCTGTACCCCTAACTATGTAATTTGTACGTTATCCTCGGATCTTATGCTATGTTACATTTGGCGTAAATTCCATTTATTTTACAGTAAAATATTTTCTGGCACACAACTCAAGCAATGGGAGAAGAAGTCTCAAACGTATTTATATTAATACAAATATGTGTATTAATTGCTGTTTAGAAAATTGAAAATCGCAGAGAAATATGCAATGAACTAGCAAGGACCCCATTCCAGGTAATAACTTGTGTAATAGAAGAATAGAATAGAAGAAGTAAAATGCTTTATTTAAGAGTTATTTTTGCTATACGAAATTCAGATGAATGACAAAGGTATGGACTGCTAGCAAATCTATTTGTATTGATTTTCTAATTGATTTTCTAAGTTCTCAAAAGTATATTGAATGCTTGTTACAATATTACTCTATGACACTTACAGGAACATTTTTGGTGTACGATATAAATATTAGATAATTTATATATTCTTAACATTGTCATGCGAACTTGATATGTCGCAAATGTCAATAAAATTTAAAGAGTAAGTTAATTTTCTGTTTTTCGGGACTAATTTTGAAATTTCAAATAACTAAAAAGTTTAGGTGATTACTTTGACTAAATCTAAATACAATAAAATAATTCTAAATAATTGTAATTACATTTTCTAATATATGTAAAATTAAATCGACTTTCATATGAAAACTATATAAGTATTAAAATATACGGCAATTTTCGGAATTTTTAAATATTTGTCGTGATTTGCAGCATATTGACTTTTTTAGTTGTGACAACTAAGAAACCATATACCAGGTATTTCAGACGAAATTCTTTTTTTACATTCAATATTACATTTATAAATGAGAGCTATTTTATTCTATATAATTCCTTTTTGTATTTTACTCGAAGAAACTACTAGCTCTTGCCACAAAGTTAAAAAAACCATATTGAAACCATTTGCTATTTCAAAAAAATCATTATTAAATTGATTTTTATGGTAATTTTACGAATTCAACAAATTTTACTTCATTTTATTTTAAATGAATTTTTCGTATTACTTTGCATGGTTTCTTGCCAGCAAATCATTTAGTTGAATACATAAAGTTCAATTTTGTATACTTAGAAGTGATTACATACAATTGTACTTGCATGTGACTGTGCGTGTGTGTGTATTATTTGGAATCATGTATCTTTCATTCTCAGAACTGTACATATACATATATATACTATTATCATTTGGTTGACAAAATGATTTTCATTGAAACGAAAGTAGTGATATGTTTCCGCTTGATCACCTCTGGTAACGACATTTCTTCAATGTCGAAAGTTACATGAGGTTCAGTTTTACATTTCACGTTTACAAGGGACTGCACAACCACTCTGTCAAGAATGCCGTTAACATGGAACATTCACACTCATACACATAAATACACATTCACTACGATATACTCTAACACTTTGACAAAGGCAAAACAAATTGATTTGAGACCTCAAAAGTGAAAACGGCAAGAATAAGAGAAATAAAGTTTTGAATAGCACTCAGGATGATGAGTACTATGCCGAGTGCTATATATAACCGCATCTTTGTTTGTGTGTATGTGTGAGAATTTAAAAAAAAAAGTACAAAAGTCATTTGTGTTTTTACGTCGGTATCGTCATTACCATCATCACCATCACCATCGTAATGAACATCATCATTGTCGTCATGAGTGTCAACGTAGCATGGAACCAACCAAGAGGCCTCTTTCACTTCCTCTACAATAACGTTTGACAAATAGTTTATTTTAGTTTTGCTTTTTGAACTAGGCGTTCGCCTTTTTCAACTGTAAGAGGGCATGGCGGCGACAACAACAACGGCTTTTATGGTGATGATGATGTTGTTTATATTGTGATGCCAAGTATATTGGGGTGTTGCATGCCATACATGTTATGGAAGGTAAAAAACTATTTATAATACTATTTTATATAGTGTAGTGTATTAACTTTGGAGTAGACCAAAATATGCCGTTGAAAAACTTGTTTCGAAGGAGTTTATTAGTGACTACATAGAGTTATCTTACTCACATTTCTGATGCAAAATTAGCTTGTGTGGTTTACATAATGATTTTCTTATATTAGACAACTTGTAACATATCGCCATATAGTAACATAATGTGTGTGGAAGAAATTTCCAAATGAATACGTTTCATTTGATAGTTTATACTACGTTGATTTGTCTTTCTATTCGTCGAATCATTACGTGCATCATACGCATTGTGTGCATGCACATCTTATCTGCACTTAATCAATATTAAGCATGCGGTAATAAGGTAATTTTTCTACATGTAGTCCGTTTTTTAATTTCCTGAAACTCACACCATTTATAAAAAATATAAAATATGTCATAAATCATCTCATAGCTTTCGCTGAATATTTTAATGATTGATTTTTATTGATTTGTTTCTACCGGAATGATAAATGAACATGATAGATACGAAAATTATGAGTAAACCAAATCATAAGCATGAACGTAACAAATGCTATTGATTGAGGAAACGGAAGTGAATAAATGAGAATGATAACACTGTGCTACACACAAAATATACAGGGGTTCCCATGTAGCATTTCTGTTAGACTGGAGTCCATTGAGTAAAGCGATACTTTTAGTTTTTCTCGGTCACTTCGTTAAGTAATGGTTTTATAGCAAATTAAGTGAAATGGCGATATTCCTTAAATTACAAGTTCCAAAATTCATAAGTCTTCTCTTTGTAAACCGATCTTCAAAATCTTACATCTGTTGTAAAGCTATATCTTTCACCTTTTATTAAAAAAAATAATTTTAAAAACGTAAATCGGTTAAAAATAGTGAAACGGCGGCTGCTTAAGCAAAACAACCTCGAAAAAAATTACGAATTCTCATTTTCTCAACGCTCTCAGTTGATCATGGAGCAGCGCAATGAATATTTTTTATTTTTGTATTATGCTATATTAAAGTAGCTTTCTAAAATAGGTAAGTTTATAAGAATCGGTTGCAAAATTAATGAGTTATGCTAAATTTTTGTAATAACATGTTCGCGTTATTTTGTGGTTTTTTCTTAGAGTGTGTGTGTCACAAATTATTCATAGCAAATATTTCCAAAAGAAGTCAACTATCATATTACACCGTCCAACAGTGGTTCATTTTTCATTTTTCAACCGATTCTTACATTTGCTTTCTCAGTTTATCGCCAGAACGTCAGGATTTTTTTTTAAAGGACTTCAAAGTTTCAAAGGATACACCACTTTCAGAAAATAAAATCAAATATTTCCACGAACCATATGATAACTATATGGGTATCAAATGAAAGGGAAGAAGCTCAGCAATGCAAGCAAATATCAGAGTTTAATGGATCTGGACCAAATATTTCAAAAAAGATTCATTTTCTAGACAACCATATTGACTTTTTTCCCGACAATTTGGGATATTTCAGTGAAGAGCATGGTGAGCGCTTTCATCAAGAAATTGATACGACTGAAAATCGATTTGGAGAAAAAAGTGCATGCCCACATGATGGCAGTATATTGTTGGAAAATATGTCGTGACACAGACGACCAGCATAAGCGGCAAAGTGAAAGTTTACATTTTAATTAATTTTTATTCATTTTTTGAAACAGGATTAATAGTTAAACTAGTAAAGCTAGATTAATAAAATTAACATATAACTTCTTCAACATATATTTTTTCAGATAATATTTTTTAAGTGATGTTATGCTTTAAAACTTTAAAAAGTAATTTTTGAAATTTGTGGTCCTGATCCATTAAAATCTGTTATTTCTTCGCATTGCTGAGATTCTTACCTTTCATTTCATAACCATATCGTTATCATATTGTTCGTGGAAATATTTGATTTAATTTTTTGAAAGTGGTGTATCCTCTGAAACTTTGATGTCCTTTTAAAAAAAATGATGACGTTCTGGCGATAAACTAAGAACGCAGTTTTACTACATAAGGTCTCTAGTTTCACGTATATATGGTCTTTATCAAGTGTGAAAACCACTGTTGGACGGTGTAATATGATAGTTGACTTCTTTTGGAAATATTTGCTATGAATAATTTGGGCATTTTTGTTGTTATCGTATATTTTTTATAGATTTTGCCACATGGCAATTTGGCATGCTTACAGGGAGTATTTTGTGTTTGTCCTACTGTAAAACAAATTTGATAGTTTACATTTCCGTCCTTTGGTTACTTACCCATTTTTTACTGAGCATCCTACATACAACCTTTAGGTAACAGTTTTATAAATGTTAATGATGCTTAAATATGTACGTATAGATGTAACTCTCACATGTGACCCCTCATATAATGAAAGGAAAAATTCATACATATTCACACACATGCATATGAATGAATATTTATTTTATTTTATTCATTGTTGTTATGATACAAATGTACACTGCGATTGAAAAGAATGAGTTTCTCTCTCTCTCTCTCTCTCTCTCTCTCTCTCTCTCTCTATAGTTGTTGTAGTCCTTATTGTATATAAAAGTATTTTTTATAGCACACGCACACTTTCGGTCTAGGAATGACACATTCAAGGCAGACAGGTGGGAGGAAG
Source organism: Muscina levida (assembly GCA_964034835.1). NCBI lineage: Eukaryota > Metazoa > Arthropoda > Insecta > Diptera > Muscidae > Muscina > Muscina levida. The sequence goes on from OZ035882.1 coordinate 6,516,934, forward strand.
CTGCAGTGATATACAGATGCGCGCTAGGGTGAAGAATTACTTCTCTCTATTAATATGCATATTAGAAACAAAAATGTAAAAAAAATTTTTTTTCGAAAGTAAATGTCGCCTCTATCGCCGTAGAAATATATAAAACTTCGTATATAATATTTTTCTTAAATCCTTTGTATAAAAAAAAACGTAATTTCCCTTGATAATGTGAATGTGATTTGATAATGTGAATTAACACGCGTCCTATTTTAAGATACACAACAAACTGTAAGTTAATAGACGAATGCGAATGTCATCTGTTTGAGAAGCTTTTATTAGACATGCCGATTGAATCGACTCCATACCGTGAAGTAGCCCTAGACAACATCAAGGGCAGCCTCCAATGAAAGACGTTCTAACTGTCATTCCAGAAACCACTATAGAAACCACTTTATAGAAGAAACTAATGTCTTGACGAAAAAATCTATGACTGACATCAAAAGCACTGGACTGATATTTTAGTGTCATTTTGACTTATTTCAGTTTTTCGTAGCGTCAGAAAATATTTAGTTTTTTAAGCTTTAAAACAATCCCCCTTATTACGTATGTCGTTGCCACGTCAACATT